>JANZXP010000195.1:25723255-25752654 GCA_027576715.1 Erythroxylum flavicans | reverse complement strand
GTTTTAAGTATTTAAATTGATATGATGCCATGTGGAGTATAGTAGTGATCGCACGTAGCGCTCCCTTACCATAGGATATGTACCGGAATGACCCACGGGTGTCTCGGTGCGTATCCTGCGGGTGAGGGGGTTCTACAACTATAGTTCTTTCTATTACTTCCTAATGCTTTGCTTTTTGAATCTCTCTTTCTTGCTTTGTAATGTTAAAAGTTGATGTATCTTCTAGTTTGCTTATGTTCCGAGTGATTCTTGTGTCCATATACTTGCAATCACACAAGAGAAAAGTATCAATTCCTTAAATAAAAGGAATTCAAGTCAAATACGATGCTAATTCAATCCCTAGCAATGGTGCCAAAGACTTCTTTGTAGTTTTATATAAAAACTTTAACAGTGCAAGTATACAAATTGTATATTATAATATAAGTTAGTCACCAAACATAGTCACCTAACAACTTGAATACACTTTGCCTAAGGTAACAAAGGATTGAATTAAAATAAATTAACTTAAATTAAAATAGATTAATAAAACTAACAATTTGAATAATGGAAGCTAATAATAAGAATGAAGTTAATCAATAATGGAGCTTAGGGGTTATTTTGTCCTTGTTTTTTCTTCCCTTTATCTTGTTAATTCAAATATACTTGATCCTAGATATCCTAAGGCTTTGATTACCCTCTCTTAAGATTTAATCAAGTAATGCTAATTGCAATAGATAATAACCTCTCGATTCATAAAACTACTCCTAACTTCTTAATTGGATTTGAAGCAATCCAAAGATAATTAACTCACAATTAAGATCTCACTTGAATTGTTTATTAATCTAATATTTGTAGTTCTATTAAGATAGCAACTCTTATTGTGCAACTTAATACGTATAAATTTAATTCAATCTCTCAATTTCTTATTAAATATATGCATAACAGATACCACAAAGCAATACTTTGTTAAATTGAACAAGAATAAAGTTAAACAAAACAATTCAAGAATAATCCCTATTGTGGATTTAGAAATATATATTCATGTTTAACATACCACTAATCAAAATTGACATCTAAGAAAATGAAATATAAGAAGAGAAAATAAAAAAAACAACTTTAAGTCTTGATCTAACAATTATGGAAAACTGGAGTTAATCTTGATATTTCCACTTTAATCTCCTTGTTTACGATGTGTAACCTCCTTTTTGATTTTTTTGTTTTCCTTAAATACTTCTTAAGGCTTATAAGGTTTTTTTTAGGGTTTTCCCACTTGTTTTGGTTCCAAAAATAACCTTAAATCATCAAGAATACAAAATTTTCAAGTTTTGGAAAAATATGTGCATGATCTTGCAATGTGGATGCATGATCCTGCATCCCATCCAAACTCACTGGAACGATCATGCATGGGATGTATGATTATGCTAAAGGCTTCATCTCATGCACACCACAATGTGCATGATCATGTATGCTATTATCCTTCAAGTCCGTAATCTTTTCTTCAATTTTTCCTTATTCCACTCACTATCAAAGACATCAAACAAACCTTGAAACATAATATTATGATCAAATCCTTGCTAAAACAATCAAACCATTGAAAACATAAAACACTTACAAGAACACAATTCTAAGCCCTAAACACATGATTATCTTCTAAGAAAACACTTAAGCCTCTAGAAAATATATTATAATTACACCTATCTGTTGTTTTGTCATATTATGATGAGGGCAACTGACACTTATCTTCTTGAAGTGTTCCTAATACTTGTAAAAGGATTCTCGATGATGTTGCTTTATCTTACAATCTCTTTCCTTATGTTAACTATCTTTGATGTTGAAAAGTACTTCTCTAAACTTTACCTCTTCATTTTGATCCATATGCTCACACTCTTTGCAAGAAAATAAAAAATCCTGACTTTTACTACATCCTTCAATGAAAATGGAAAGACTCTCATCATAATCTGCTTTTCTATCAACCCTGGAGGATTTATGCTAAGACACACTATATAAAGCTTCTTGAGATGCTTGTGAGCATCCTCACTTGCAAGATAATGAAACTTAGGCAAAAGATGGATTAAATCAAAATTAATCTCAAAAGTAATATGTTTAACATAATTTGGTAAAGAGTTGCATGTCTTTGAGCCAAGTTTAGTGTAACCAACTCTCTAAGAGTTCTAATACTAGCCATGGATTCCTTCAGTAAAATTCTTTTTTATATTCTTGGAGTTGTTTTAGTTTACTATGCAACTTTCATAGCTTTTTTCTAATCTTGGGATCAAATTGTATAGGGATGAGGAGATCTCGTCACCACCATGTTCATTAGCCTTAATATCCCACTAAATTGAAAAGATGAAGTTTAACTCCTTATAAATTTCCTAATGGTAAGGAATCTTCCCCATTTTGAGTCTTTAATGTTTCATATCTCATTTAGGCTCTTAAATGCACGTTAGTACTTAAAAGTAAGGTTTATATCATAATATGCGGTCAGATACATTGACGTGCAAGTGAATTTGTATGTTAAAATTGTAGAAATCATAAAAAAAAATGCTTAAAGTGAGCTACATGACCATTTACACAGTTATATAGCTCACTTATAAGACCATGTAAGTCCACACATAGCCGTATAGGGTTACAATGGTGCTTGAAGCTACATCTTGTGCTCCTATATTCTTTTAGTAAGTTACATGGTCTCATAAACGACTGTGTAAATTATAGTTACTTCATTTCTTGCATTTTTATCCCCTTTTCACCCTAACTCATTTCCTTTGCTTCCATTAAGGTAAATAATATTGAAAATTAGTAGAATGACAACATTAATATAAGTTTAGCTCATTTGGTTCTTGTTTTTCTAACTTGTACTAAAAGCAAAATATGAACCAAAATAAGTATCTTAAGCACATTATAACATTAATCACTAAGCATTATGAAGTAAATATATAATCAATGAAGCACTTATTAGATGTCCATCACTTTTTTTTAAAGTTCACCTTATATAAAGGAGATTTCTTTTATTAATAAAGGTAGATTTAATTTTAGTTTTGTTAAGAGTTGTTTGCTCTAACTATAACAAAGTAGATGATAAGATACGAAAGAAAACGTATTGAACAGATCCAAAAATGTTATATATAGTTATTTATGACATTTTGAATTCATTGCATAAAGCGTCACCAATTCCTTATAGCTGAAAATTATAGTTAACATTCTTAAAAATCATAGACAAAAGATATGAGCTACAAAATGGTTTTGTAGCTAAAAAACTAAAAAGTGTACCAAAAAATTGAAAAAATTTTGCACCAAATGATGACAACTAAATAAAAACGTAGCCAATAATTTTTGACCATGTTTTCTCCTTTGTAACTATATAGTCTTTGCTATATTTTTTTGTAGCAATATATTATTTTCTATGATTTATTTTTTTGTAAGTACAATTTTTTAACTACATTTTTTAATTTTTTAAGGAAATACTTTTGACTACAAATCTATAAAGGCATTGCTAAACATTATTTGTAACTTTTTTCATAATCTATGATATTGAGCAATTTGAATTTTTTATATAAATATCAACATTTTTTATTGTAAATTATTTGCTTATTACTATAAAATTAAATTATAAAGAAATATTATTAATTTAAAATGTCGATCATTCTATATATAAAGTAAAATTATATAAATATCATCAAATTATACTAACAAAAATAATATAACATTAAAAGATGACCTTTGGTCCTATACAAGATATTAACAATAGAAATAAAGCAATACATAGAGAACTTCACAATATAGAATATGTCTAACATATTGACAAAGATGTTCAAATTATGAAAAAATTTGAACATAACCCAAATGAATACTAAGTGTTGTCCAGGTCCATAAATTTGTAACAAATAACAAAGTTGCTTAAAATTGATTAAAATTATTGTGAGATTATTTGAAACACTAATTATTTGATTTTAATTAAAGCAAACACCACAAATATTTATTGTTCATAATATGGTCACTCATTAGCTGCATCTTTATCCATTCTGTAATCCAAGAAAAAATTATTTAAATTAAATTGTAGTATATATGGGAAGTGATAGAATAAGGCACTCGTATGTTCTACAATTTTTAACCTCTCAATTGACTAATCTAGTTAGAGTTACATATTCCTGCATTCTACAATTTTTATAGCCACCACCTTCTTCTCTTTTTTTACTACCAGGTGCTATTATATTGGATATTTATAACAAAAAAATAGGTAAATGTTATAAACATTACAATAAGATAATAGAAAGAGAACTTTAAATCCACACAAGAGCAATGAGAGCTTAAACATTACATAAGTCTCATTTATCTTATAGTTAGTAATAAGGAAAAGAATATCAACATTGGATATAATTAGAGATGATACCAATATCTCAACTCTTTGTAGGTTGCATATGGGCTCTGATGAATCCTTTTTCTATCTTTTCTTTGATAATCATTTCTCTAAATGGATATGGAATGACATTTTAGCTTAGTGTAATTACAAGTCATAATTAGATCTAGGTTCTTCAATAGATCTTCGGTGTAACTATTATGTATAAATATGACCTAATGTTGTCCTAATTAAGTCTTGGATGCTCTATATACTCCTTATAGAAGGAAAGAAATTTGAGGTTGTTAAACAGTAATGCAACTCACATGAAGACGTTAACGTAAACACCAATAATTGGACAAGATTGGTGTTAACAATTAAGGGCTCCAAACTTTTAGTATCTCAAGATTTAACATCATTTAATTTGTTTGCCTAAAAATGAAAATAATGTAATCAAAATAAGATATTAACATTTTAAAAGTCCTAAAGAAGCGACGATATGGTCAAAATGAACAGAAATGTTAGGTTTACCAATCTAAAGTCTACAAGTTTTATAGATCAATTTGAATCAACTAAAATATTTGCATATTTGATGTCCTTTAAATTTAAAGAAAGTTCAGTAAGGAAAAGTGTACTAAGCATAATATTGCTACAATTCACTTAACTTTTATATGTTTACTTGGAACATGAGGCATAAGAGATAATGAAAGCAAGTAAATCATGCAAATTCTAAAAAGTCATTGAATAAATAATCAGAAAAGCAAATAAATTTCAACCACAAATCTAAATGCAGAAGATTGTTAAAACGATTTGAACAATAAATTATAGTGAATCACCCACTCTCTGTGAGCAACATCATGACCATGAAGATACTTCTAATTGTGCAATATTTATCTTATAATGCTCACACAAGGGAATCCAGGAAATGATACTTATGATAGAGATCAAGAAGGGAACCTTGAGTTACAAGCTCAAAGAACATATAGATTTGATTCATCCTGCACAAACCAATTCAAGAAAAATTTTAAAGACTACTTTTATATGTGATGAATTGATGAAGTCATTTCCAATATCAATTAGGAAACAATGTAATTTCTAAGGTATTATAAGAAAAAAATTAATATGAGTAGATGCAAATATGAAACTGAATTAAGGATGTAAAATTAATACATTATAGAAAGGAAATAGTACCTTATTTGTGCCATAATATAATGCATCATAAAAAAGGAAATAGTACCTTATTTGTGTCATATTATTGAACTATATTTTCATATTCAATATGAATTAGGAGAGAAATTTCCTAAAAAACATAGAGAAAAGGAGAAGTCGGATATGAGAGAACCAATAATTCTAGAATAATTAGGTTATGACAATAACAATGAAACCATACTTACTCTAGCTAGAAAATACTTTGCCTTCCTTGAGTCCCTTGATCAAGTAAAGAAACTTATTTGATAGTTAAAAAAGTCCATCACTATATGAACCAGTAAATAATTAATACGATACAAAAAGAAAGTCCAGAACATAATTGAAAGAGAAAGTTCCATAGATTACAATTTATTTCTTTAAAAGAGATAGAAGAATTGTTGTCTGGAGAAAAATGTTGATTTCATGATTTCTTCTCTCTTAACCTCGTTTAAGCACTTTTCACTGTTCTCACTCCTCATCTGATTCAATGGCTTGTTCTCCCTTAGTTAATGCATTCCTTGTAGCTGTGAATCTACACATCATTTCACAACTCCATCATCTTTTTCCAACTCATTTCATTTCTACCACCATTTGTGACCTCATCTCACCCTTCATCTGCTTCATAATCATTGCTCCATCAACCTCTTCTCTTGAACTATTCCACTTATTTCACTCATTCCTCTCCTAAACACTTTTTATCATGTTTTTTTATTTTTATACAATAGTCTCTATAGTCTCTATCTTTATCCTGTGGACACTTCATATTTCCCACTCTGAACTTAAATTGTTCCAAGGCACCCTCTAAAGAACTACCTGCTTCTACTTTACTTAACACTTAATCTTTAGATCAAAACATTGTTCTTATCCGTAAAACATAGACTCGAGTGGTCAACGATGTAAGACTTGAGCTGAAACTAACCTATTGTCCTCCTAGTGAGACCTCTGAGTAGAGAATTGTGTCACCTCTAATGGAAATTCTGAAGACCAGAGGATAAAGCTACATTGCTTAGTTTTTTCCTGGATAAAAGGATTACATTTCTAGTTATGGAATAGTGGGCATCTGAAAATTGGAAACAACATAGTTTAGTTGATGATAAAGTGGAAAATGATGGTGTATTCCTATTTAGATTTGTGAGCTCAAAGGAAAGAAAATTGTAGTATAGGTTGGACCTTGGTATGTCTACAATAAGCCTCTGTTGTTGCAATTATGGAGGTCTGGTCTTAAATTGGAGTAACTTAAATAATAAAACATCCCCATTTGGATCTGTTTCTATGAGGTTCCTCTTGAATATTGGACTACTAGTGGCCTTATCCATCTTGCAAGTTATATTGGTAGGCTAATGTCTCTGGATCAGTCAACAGTTGAGACCAAGCGAATCAACTATATAAGAATTTGCATCCTAGTTACTTCACTATCTGATTTACCATAAGCAATACCTTTCATAAAACTAAATGTAGACTTGGAGCCTGTCGATGATCAATTAAAAGTCTCGTTTGCTTGGAGAACTCAACTCGATAAGAAGCAAATATGGAGATCAACAAGAAGAATTTTTAAGATAGGAGATCACTAGGAACTTATAAAGATCAATACTAATCATTATAAAGATGTTGAAGCAATCCTTCCTAATGCAATAAACAATACTACAAACAAAGTATCTTTTAATGTCCACTAAGTGAATGAAGATATGGAAAATTCCATCAATGCTATAAAATAGAGTCCAAGTTTTACAAAGATTAACCTAAATAAAACTCCTAGTAAGTAAGAACAAAAGGAAGGAAAAAATGACTAAGAGTTTGAGAATGTTATTAGAAGAAGGTCTAATAGGGCACACTAGGTGTCATGGGCATGACAAACCAAGTCACATCCATGACTTGCCACCTATTCCATTTTTAATCTATTTTTTCACTATAAAGGGACTGTTGTGTGACGGTAGAAACATATGCAGACATATTAGGTTTTTCTTCATTTTTCTCTTTGATTTTTAACAAGAATGGAGCTGATAGAAGCTACTTCTTAGAGATTCGTGGAGAAGATGGAAGGATAACTTCCCAACATTGGTTAAAAGGTGAAATTGATGCCTAGAGTGCACGATTAAGCTTATTTTATCTTTGTTTAACATTGAATCTCTCTCCTGGAATTATTTAGGTTATCCTTTGCTTACTGGATTTAGGTATTTATGTATGGATAATTGTACTCTCATTATCGTTAGATTGTTTATATTGTGAACCTATTATCCTTTGCTTAATCAATTTAGGTATTTATGTATGGATAATCGTACTCTCATTATCATTAGATTGTTTATATTATGAACCTATTGCTAGAATTGTTAATACAATCGGGAATCATTGTTTTTGGATTTCTGTAACTGATATGTTGAGATTCATTTATGGAAACAAATGGTTTCAAATCATTAGGGATAAATTAACCTAGGTTAAATGACCAGAGATTATGTGGTTGTTGCTTAGATTGACATGTTTTCCATATTGCAATGTGGCTGCATAATTAAATCTAGAGAGTGTATTCTAGGTTATTCGGTAGTTTGGTTTAATTAATGATCTTATCTTAATTAAACATGACCTAAAGGAAAATCGGGATTAATAAAGCTTATCGTTAGTCTACGACCAAGAGCTTTAAAAGAAATGTGAAAGAATTATTAACAATGAATTATGTTTAATCATGTGTAGGCTGAGATTGATCTAAGAATCGAGTTTCACACATATTCATCACTTTTATCATTTTCGACTATTTTCTATAATTTGTTCCTGTTAGTTTAAGTTTACTTTATTTTCTCAATTGCTTCATACTCAAAACCCCCATTTTATTTCCTTTATATCGATTATTTTCATTACGAGAATTAACCTAACATTCCCTATGGATACGATCTCGACTCACCACAGCTACAAATTTTTGGTGTAAAAAGTTAGGTAAATTTTACATTGCACTTGATACACATTGTCAAATTTTGGTGCCGTTGCCAGGGAGTGTGGTGACTTAATTTTCAATTATGATTATAGTTGGTGTTTTGTGTGCATATTTTTTATAATAGTTTCTTTTAGTTATTTGTTAATCTTTTTAAGTTTGTTATCATTGGTGTATGTTAGTGACTAGATCTCCTCATAGAGAACTTGTATAATTTGATTCGAAGATCTAGAAGCCATTGTAGAGATTATGAAGGGAGGTAAGAACAACTCCGAAAGTAGAAGCAAAACTTGAATTTGAAGGAACAATGGAAAATTCGTGAATTCTAAGGGAGTTGGTTGTACTAGACTTAAGCCAAATACCTTTATGCATTACATTTCTTAATTTTGCTGAGCGTGTTACTTTTAAACATAAGTCTGGATTAACACATTTGTTGCCTAATTTTCATGGTCTTATAGGTGAGGATGCAAAAATCATCTCAAGGAAATCAATTTGGTTTGTCTAAGTATACAGCCTTTAAGGGTGATAGACAAGCAAGTCATGATGAGAGCTTTTCCATTCTCATTGAAAGATGCAGCAAAAAATTGGTTGTTTGATCTACCTGCTGGGAGTGTGAACGCTTAGATAGAAATGAAGTGACTATTTTTAGAAAAATACTTTCTTGTATCAAAGACATCAAGTATAATGAAGGAAATCTATAGCATAAAGCAACATAACGGAAAGTCCCTTTACGAGTATTGGAAGTGCATTAAGAAGTTATGCTCAAGTTATCCCCATCATAACATACCTAAACAACTCCTTATCTAGTATTTCTATGAGGGATTGTTACCTACGGAGATGAGTTTGGTCAATGTAGCCAGTGGTGGTGCATTATATGAAAAGACTCCTATAGAGGCTTGTATTTTAATTGGTTAAATGGTCGCTAATACTTAACAATTTAACAATTATAATGATGTTTCTCGTGTAAACGAGGCAAGTGCTTCATCCATCGAACATCATTTAGATGAGCTAACATCTTTTGTTAGAAAACTTGCAGTCAAATAGGCACAGGTAAAGGCATGGGGAATAAGGTCAAATACAAGATATCCTTGTGGGGCCCCAAACTATACCCTAGTAAGAATGTTTCTTGTCTATCAAAGTATACGTAATGGTTGTTCACGATTAGGAAAGTGATTTTTTAATTTCAGATATAATCAGTATTAATGGAATTGTAAGGGTATTTCAGTAATTTGTGTTAACTGTGTTATACATGCATAAAGATACATTAATAATGGACTAAATTGCTAAATGTATTCAGATGGAATGCAAATTCATATAATAATACAAAGGTGTGGTATTTTTGTTATTAATGAAAGATGAAAAGTATAATCTAATAGGATGGAGCCATTTGTCATATGTCCCACACCATAACCGTTAGCCATGTGGAAAATGGTATGTCATCCATTTGTACCTTTGTCTAAACATGCAGATGAAGAAGGAGAGCGTGAGAAAACACAAAAAGCTACAGAAGATTGAGCTTCTCTCTCTCTCTATCCACCATCTTGTTAAATCCCTTTGTGCTTTTAAAGTTAAGGTATGTTAATTGCATTTTTTGGTTTGAAATTTAGCTCTTTTTCTCATCTCCTCTTTAGCAAGGGTTCTGTTATACATCTGTGAATGTTGGAAATGAGTAATGAATGGGTATGTTGTGTGTAGAAGAGAAGAAGACCAAAGAAGGCAAGCAATTGGAGTAAAGAATAAGGGTTTTGAAACAGTCCTTTTAAAGGTATGGAAACTTTGATATCTTGATGGGTTTTCAGAGCGTAACGTAGTGGTTTTCTTAAGAGAAGTATCCTAGATGAAAATGGGATGTTGCTGGTTCATTTGCATGTGTCTTTAGGATTACTTTTGCATAGTAAGACTGAAGTGAGTTAATTAGAGTGTGTACCTCGTTAGATGGAGTAGTTCCATTGAACAAGCATCAGTATTTTAGCCATATCTTTACCTGTAGAAATCCAAATGTGATGATTTTAATTAGAGATTAAATTAAATACATATTTCTACAATTTTCATAAATTAAATACATATTTCTACAATTTTCATGAAGGAATTGAATATTATTTCTATTTATAAGGGTTTTGAAATTTGGCTTAAAGTTGAGTTCTTGTTGCTATCCCTATTTGAGAATAGTCTATAGTATTTTGGGTATAACGCTTGAAATAATGAACCAAAATTTGTTAACTTTATATAGTTAAAAACTTAACACATAGAGGAACATTTTTATAAGAATATATTGCCTAAAAACCTCATTTTATTTTTCATAATGACCATACAAAACTGACCCGAAAACCTGTACCGAGAAAAGCTAGAAATTGGGTATAACCATCCATCACTCCCACTTTTAACCCAAGTATGAAATTTTCCTTACCTAAATGCTACTGAATCTCCTCTAAAATTCTTTTGGATATCAATATAATTTAGCAAACCAAGTTATTAGGGTAAATGAGACTCATTCTTATAGTGTATAATTACTTAAATGCTTTTATTGATGCATTATTGCAAAGACTTATATTTATAAGCCATATTAAGTTTGATCGGGCATGAATGAACACTTTCAATTTGAGCATAAGGGAATAAATTCATATTTTATGCATTATTTCTCTTACATATGGCTTTGAAATGTAATATGATTTGCTTTAATCTGCCAAGTCCTAGGCATGCCTAGAAGGGTCTGCAGCTACTTCTGTTCTTTGACACTACGGTGCTTTCTATTTTAGAGACTTAAGTCTCTTCTATTTCTGTAGATTCCAATCATAGGTATCTTCTGTTCTAGTCCGGTTACCCACTTTTGAAAAGATTAGCAGGAAATTTTACATATGTTTTGATATTTATTCTGTTTTAATGCAATTAATAGCCGAATTACTCTTTAATTTGAATAATCAAAGATTCATTTACATGTAAATGTTAGATGACTGTAAGAAGCAGTAGCCATCTTGTATCTTGCTTTATTTATTTTCCCACTAAGTTATATGCTTAGCACGGTGGTTTTTCTCCATGTAGATCTTGATAAAAAGTTTTAAGCTTAGGATAACCGCAATGGCCAAAGAACGACATATTATGTTTTAGGAGATTTTATGCTTAAGCCTTGAATTGTATTCAATATTATAAGATTTTTTTAGTTTATGTAAATAGCCTGTAATAACCATAAAATAGGTTAGGTTTGAATTTAAGGAATGGATTTGATAAATACAATGTGTATATTGTGTCCTGTTTATAACTCAACGACATATGAAATGTGAAGTATGTTTGCCTTATTTTATGGGGATTGTTGGAATGCCTTAGTTTGTTTAAGTTTATTTTGAGTGGCATCCCTCCTAGGGGGTATGTAAGATGTTACATTTTGGTGCTAGAGTATGGTTTATGCGATTCTGGTTTAGCCAGTAGTTAAATATTGCTTGTACATAGACATAAGAGTTGTGTTTGGCCTAATGTGGTTTATCCCATATTTTGGTTCTAGATTTAAGTATGGAAAGATCTCATAAGGTCGTTGATGAGGTTACTGAAAGTAATAATCCTGCAAGATCTCACCCGTCTATATTTGGACCCTCTAGGGTAAATCGAAATGAAGCTGAAGAACTAGCTCCCCTCCACCTCGAGCTTATGGGGAAGCTTTATTTAGGTCATCGCAAGAGATGATGATTTTACTACATCAAATAACTGTAACCAAGGATTCGATTGATTAGTTGCGAAAGTATAGAGCTGAAGAATTCATTAAAACATCTCTGGATGAATCTAAAAAGGATGAATTTTGGTTAGAAAAGGTGAAAAGGGTGTTAGATGAAATTGGTTGGCTACCTAAACAGATGGTGCATTATGTTGTCTCTCTTCTTCAAGGAGCGGCCTATGAATGGTAGAAATATGTTATGAGATATCCTTAGTTGCCTAAGCCTCTAATATGGGATTTCGTTTTCTAGGATTTTAATGTCAAATATGTTACGGAAGCCTATAAAAAGGAGGGTTGAAGCAGTTTTTGAATCTGAAGTAAAGAAATCTGTCTGTTACTAAGTACGACAGAGAATTCAATCGACTTAGCAAATATGCACTTGAACCTATACTTATAGAGGATTTATGGTGTCATCAATTTGAGGATGGTTTAAACAACTAAATTAAAGAGCATATTGCGACATTTACTCTCGTGCAACAAGTGAGTTATCATCGGCTGGTGCAAGCTGCTGTTAAAATAGACAAGTAAGAGATGGTTAAGAGAGAAAAAGCTCAACGAAGAGGTTTTGGTAAAGGAGGCCAATCTTTGGGTAAGAGAAGTCATGAAGGTGCTTTCACTGTACAAGAATTCACTCAAAGATCTATAACTAGTGGAAGGCGATAAGACCTTCCCTCATCGACTGATTCTGGTAGGGGTCTATGGGCTGAGGTTCTAATGCACCGGAGTGTCATCATTACTCGAAATACCATTAGCGTACTTATGGGAGGACTACGGGTTCACGTTTTCAATGTGGTAGAACTGATCATTTGGTAGCAAACTATCCTATGAAACAGTCTCAGGCATTAGAAGCTAGTAGATATTCATATAACCAGTCCTCTGGGTAGTAGTGTGTTGTTTAACCATGTTTATAGAAACTGTCCTGTTTTGATCCAAGGTAGTGAGTATGTAACGGATCTAATTTAATTACCTTTGTATAAATTTGATTTAATTTTGGGTATGAATTGGTTATCTAAGCATCGGGTAGTGATTGATTGTAGTTCCAAGACTGTTATGCTTAAGAAGCTCGATCAACCTGAAATAATATTATATGGAATCCACACTAGTCCTCTGGCTAATGTGATATTTGTTATACAAGCTTGAAGTTCCTTAGGAAGGGGTGTGAAGCTTGATTTTAAGAATGAGAGTGTTAAATTGCAAGACATTCCAGTAGTGAGCAAATTTTTTAATGTTTTTCCTAAATAACTACACGAGCTTCCTCCTGAAAGGTAAGTGGAGCTATCTATTGAGATTATGGTTGGCATTGCTCCTGTATCTAAGGCACCATACAGGATGGCTCTTACTGAATTAAAGGAGTTGAAAGTTCAGATGCAGGAGCTACTGGATAAGGGGTTTATTCGACCCAATGTCTCACCTTGGGGAGCACCGGTTATGTTTGTTAAGAAGAAAGATGGTACACTCCAAATGTGCATTGATTACAAGCAATTAAATAGGTCACATTAAAGAATAAGTATTCGTTGCCAAGTATAGACGATTTGTTTGATCAATTAAAAGGTGCAGGGTACTTTCAAAGATAGATCTGGGATTAAGGTACTATTAACTTCGGGTAAAGGATGTGGATGTTCCAAAGATTGCATTCAGGACTTATTATGGCCACTATGAATTCCTGGTAATGCCCTTTGGGGTAACTAATGCTCCAGCTGCGTTCATGGATTTAATGAATAGAGTGTTTAGGCCCTATTTAGATCAATTTGTTGTGGTATTCATAGATGATATCCTAGTCTATTATAAGAATGAGCATAACCCTACTTAGCATCTATGAATTGTGTCACAAACCCTGCGGGAAAAACAGTTGTATGGCAAGCTAAGCAAGTGTGGTTTCTAGCTTCAGGAAGTATCTTTTTTATGACATGTTGTCTCTTCTCAAGGAATTAGAGTTGATCCTAGTAAAATTGAATCAATTATTAATTGGAAGCTGCCACAGAATGTGATGGAAGTGAGAAGTTTTATAGATTTTGTTTGCTCCTATTGCAGGTTGTGAAGGGGTTTTCGATGATAGCATCCTAGTAAAGAATATGTTATGTTTAGTGATGCATCTAGAAACAGTTTGGTTTGTGTTTTAAAGGCAACTAAAGCTACACGAACAGAAGTATCCTACCATGATCTCGAGCATGCGACATTAGTGTTTGCTTTGAAAATTTGGCGGCACTACTTATATAGTGAAATGTGCAGGATTTTCACTGATCATAAAAGTATGAAATACCTGCTTACCAAAAAAGAACTTAATCTGAGACAACGATGCTGGTTAGAACTGTTTAAAGACTATGACTGTATTGTGGACTATCATCCTGGTAAGACTAATGTCGTATCTGATGCCTTAAGTTAGAAGATCATTTTGGCATTGTTAGTGCAGCAGGGTGAGTAGGGACTTACATCTAATAGGTCTTTAATAGCTTAATTAAATGATAGGCCTACCTTGAGACAAGAGATCTGTGATGCTCAGAAAGTTGATGATAAGTTGCAAAAGCTTATCTTGGAAACTCAGGAAGGCAATCAACATAACTTTTTTGTGGAAGGAGATGGTGATCTGTATTGCAAAGATCGATTGTGTGTACAAACTACTGATGAATTAAAGAAAAAGCTATTGTTTGAGGCCCATAATACTATTTTCACATTGAAACCTTATGGAAATAAAATGTATCAAAATCTAAAGCAGCAATATTGGTGGTTTGGTATGAAACGTGATGTTGTAGATTATGTATCCAAATATTTGACATGCCAGTAGATTAAAGCTGAGCACCAGGTTCCATCTAGTTTATTACATCCTATTTTGATTCCTTAATAGAAATGGGATACTATTACCATAGATTTTGTCACTGGGCTTCCGCTCACTTAAAGGAAGCATGAAGATGTATGGGTGATTATGGATATGATCACCAAGTCTACTCATTTTGTGCCTGTTCATCCTGAATATTCATTGGATAAGCTTGTCAAAATATATGTGAATGAGATAGTGAGATTGTACCGGGTACCATTGTCTATTATTTCTGATCGTGATCCTCGATTTACTTTGAGATTCTTAAAAAGTTTGTAAAAGGCTCTGGGTACTCTAATTAGGTTTAGTACCACTTTCCACCCCCAGATAAATGGACAATCTGAATGCGTTATTAAGGTATTGGAAGATATGCTTCAGGGTTGTGTGTTAGAATTCTTGGGAAGTTAGGATAAATATCATTCTCTGATGGATTTTGCTTATAACAACAGTTATCAGACTAGTAATAGCATGGTGCCTTATGAAGCCCTATATGGTAGGAAGTGTAGGACTCCAGTTTGTTATAGTGAATTAAGTGCAAACAAGATGATCGGACATGATATTGTGAAAGATACTGAAGAGAAAGTTCAAATTATCTAATAAAGATTGAAAGCCATCAATAATAGATAGAAATCCTTTTTTGATTTAAAAAGGAAAGATATTGGGTATTAGGTAGGAGATAAGGTATTTTGAAAGTGTCATTATGGAAAAATTTACTTCGGTTTGGGAAGAAAGGTAAACTCAGCCCACAATATATTGGTCCCTATGAGATTCTTAAAAAAATCAGACCAGTAGCTTATCAGTTAGCTCTTCATAAAGAATTGGCCAAGTTGCATGATGTGTTTCATGTTTCTATGTTGAGAAGATATCGGTCTGATGATACATATAAGTTTCCTGTGCAAGAAATTCAAGTACAATCAGATTTTTCTTATAAGGAAGGATCTATGTCTATCTTAGCCAAAGAAGTCCGACAACTCAGAAATAAACAAATACCTCTGGTGAAAGTACTCTGGCAGCACCATAGACTTGAGGAAGCAATGTGGGAACCAAAATTGACTATTAAGGGCTCAACATCCCAAGCTATTCTCAACAGGTATGAATTTTACGGAAGAAATTCTTTTAAGGGGGAGAGAAATGTGAGACCCCAAATTATACCCTAATAGAAATGTTTCTTGTCTATCAAAGTATATGTAATTGGTGTTAACGATTACAAAATTGAGTTTTTAGTTTGAGACATAATCGGTATTAACGAAATTTTAGGAGTATTTTAGTAATGTTTGTTAATTGTGTTATACATGCATAAAGATACATTAATCATGGACCAAATTGCTTAATGTATTTAGATGGAATGCAATTTCATAGAATAATACAAAGTTGTGGTCATTTTTGTTATTGATGAAAGGTGAAAAGTAGAAACCAATAGGACAGAGCCATTTTTCATATATCCCACACCATAACATTTAGCCATATGGCAAATGATATTTCATCCATCTGTACCTTTGTCTAAACATGCAGATGATGAAGGAGAGGTTCGAAAAACACAAAAACATGTAGAAGATTGAGCTTCTCTCTCTCCATCCACCATCTTGTTAAATCTTTTTGTGCTTTTGAAGTTAAGGTATGTTAATTGCATGTTTTGGTGTGAAATTTAGCTCTTTGGTCATCTCATATTTAGCTAGGGTTCTGCTATACATCTTTGATTGTTGGAAATGAGTAGTGAATGGGTATGTTGTGTGTAGAAGAGAAGAAAACCAAAGAAGGTAAGCAATTGAAGTAAAGAATAAGGGATTTGAAACATTCCTTTCAAAGGTATGGAAACTTTGATATCTTGTTGGGTTTTCTAAGTGTAACATGAGGGGTCTTGTTAAGAGAATTATCCTAGATGAAAATGGGATGTTGCTGGTTCATTTACATATGTCTTTGGCATTACTTTTGCATCATATGACTAAGAGTGTATACCTCATTAGATAGAGTGGTTCCACTGAACAGGAATTGGTACTTTTGCCATATCATGACTTGTAGATATACAAATGGTATGATTTTAATTGAAGATTAAACTAAATCCATATTTATACAATTTTCATGAAGGAATCGAATTTGAGTTTTATCTATAAGGGAGTTGAAATTTCGCTTGAAGTTTGTTGTCCTTGTTTGAGAACAGTTTGTAGTATTTTATGTATAAATATCATAATAATGATCCAAATTGCATTAACTTTATATCGTTAGAAACTTAAGACATAGAGGAACATTTTTTTGGAAGAATATATTGCCTAGAAACCTCATTGGCTATATCATAATGGCCATATAAAACTGACCTGAAAACTTGCCCTAAGAAAATCTAGAAATTGGGTACAGCCGTCCATCACTCCTATTTTTAGCCCAAACATGAAATTTTCCTTACCCAAATGCTACTGAAACTCCTCCAAAACTCTTTTGGACATCATTGTATAGTAAACTAAGTTATTAGGGTAAATGAGACTAATGCTTATAATGTGTAATTACTTAACTGTTTTTCTTATGCATTATTGTGAAGATTTATATTCATAAGGCATATTAACTTTTGATTAAGCATGAATGAACACTTTCAATTTGATCATAAGGAAATAACTTCATATGTTATGCTTTATTTCTCTTACATGTGGCTCTAAAATGTAATATTATTTACTTTAACCTGCCAAGTCCTAGTTGTGGGTAAATAGGCATATTGTAGCTACTTTTGTTATTAGACACTATGATGTTTTCTATTTTAGAGACTTAAGTCTCTTCTGTTTCTGTAGATACCAATCATAGGTACCTTCTATTGTGCTCCCGTTACCCACTTTAGAAAAGATTAGTAGGCAACTCTGTGTGTGTTTTGATATTGGTTCTGTTATGATGTAATTAATAGTCAGATAACTCTCTAATTTGAATAATCAAATATTGCTTTGTGATATGTCGTGATTCATTTGCATGTAAATATTAGACAACTGCAGGAAGCAGTCATCATCTTTTATCTTGCTTTATTTATTTTCCCACTAAGCTATATGCTTAGCATAGTGGTTTTTTCACTGTATAGGTCTTGATAAAAAGGTTTAAGGCTCGGACAACTGCAGTGGCCAAAGAAGGACGTATTGTGTTTTGGGAGATTTTATGCTTAAGTTTTGAGTTGTACACAATATTATGAGACATTTTTTGTAGTTTGTGTAAATGGCCTGTAATAGTCATAACAGAGGATGGGTTTGAATTTAGGGCATGGATTTGATGAATACAATGTGTATATTGTGTCCTGTTTATAACTCAACGACATATGAAATGTGATGTATGCTTGCCTTCTTTTTTGGGGATTGTTGGAATGTCTTGGTTTGTTTTAGGTTTATTATGTGTGGCATTAGTATATCCTCATAGGGGGCATTAAGGTGTTACAATCCAACCGATGAGTTCCAAACATTTTAAGAAGGAAATAAGAAATACATGAATGATGCAGCAGGGAACTTTCTTAACTAGTACAACCTGTATACCCAGACGTATAACTTAGGCTATAGAGATCATCCCAACTTGAGCTACGAAAGGAATAGGCAGCAAAATTACTTTCAAAATTAACCATAAGGATCATAACAATTTTAACCCAGCCAATAAGCCTCTTCTTCCAATTCAGGTTCATCTTTAGACGACTTTATCAAAACTTTTACTGTTAACAATCTTTAATTTCAATAGGGTATATAGCAGTAGCTTTAACAAGGTATTCGGTAGCTTTAATAGGATATATAATAGTAGCTTCAACAGAGTGTACAATAGTTTCAGCAGGAGACAAAGTCGAGCATACAAAACATAGAGAACCAAATAATGAGTATCAACCATCTCGAATCACAACAAGGAGGAAAATTGCCATCACAACCAGAGATAAATATAAAGAACATTAGTGTTATAACCTTGAGAACTATAGGAAGCTAGAGAACCCAAAAAGAATTACTCAAAGGACAACAAATGAAGAAGACATTGAGAAAGAGCTTGAAGAAGAAAGGGATATTAAATCAAGCTCAAAGGTAAATAATGAATTCCCAATTTTTGAAAAGACTAATCCTCTTCCTTTTCCTAGTAGGTTAGTGATGTTAAATAAGGAGGAGAAGGATTAAGACATCTGGGAGACCATTCAAAAGGTTGAGGAGAATATCTCATTATTAGAAGCAATCAAGCAAGTGCTGAGGCATGTAAATTTCCTCAAGGAATTATGTACGAATAAGTGAAAGTTAAGAGGTAATGAAAGGATTAGGATGAATGAAACTATTTCTGTAGTTTTCAAAAAGAAAATACCTCCTAAGTGTAAGGACCTAGGCATGTCACTATTCCTTACAAAATTAGTTACAATGAGATTAAATAAGCCATGTTAGATTTAGGAGCATCGATTAATATTATGCCTCATTCCATGTATGTTTCTTTAAATTTAAGGCCATTAAAAGAAGTTAGTGTTACCACACAATTGGCTTATCATTCTAATGCTTACCTATATTGGGTGATTGACGATGTGCCTGTGCAGGTAAATGAGCTAATATTTCCTGGTGATTTTTATATGGATGACATTAATGATGAAACTTCCTATAACCCAATACCTATCTTACTAGGGAGATCGTTTATCAACACGACCAAAACTAAGATAGATGTTTGTGAGGGTACCCTCACATTGAAATTCGATGGGGAAGTTACTCGTTTCAATATTTTTTATGCTAATAAGCAATCCCATAATGACCACTCTGTTTTTGAAAATAATGTGATTGACCTTTTAGTACAAGAAGATTGTAAGCAGAAGCATAAAATTAAACAAGAAGCGGTTTCAACAAAAGAGAAGACCAAAACTTTTAATGTCTCGTTAGAAAGCTTTACCATTGTTAAAAAGTTCTTCTTTATTATGCTAAATATAAATTGTTTCAGCATAAATGTTGTCCTTATTGGGTCGATCCTTTTGTGATAACTAATGTTCTTCCTTATAGTGCAGTAGAGATCATAAGTTTAAAAATAGGGAAGACATTGCATGTAAGTGGTCATTGACTCAAGCCTTATTTTGATGAAGATCAAATGGAAAATGTCAAAATTGTGATTCCCAGAGATCAAAATTTTGACACTTGATGGGAGCAACAGGAGTCGAGCCAACGAAGATCAACAAAGGCGTTGCTTCGAAGGTAATCTAAGGGACGTTTATTTATGTTAATTTATAATTTCATAAGTGATACTTTCGATAAATGCTCCATTTTTTGCATTTAATGTTACAATAGGGACAATGTAAGTTTTAAGTGTGGGGGTGGGTATCTCAATTTTTATGAATGTTTTTGAGCTTAATTGTTGCTTATATGGCTTCTTAGGCATTTTCAAAATTAGATAAACAAATAAATATTTTCTCTTTTTTTATTGCTTTTAAGACTATATAGTCATAATTAAAGAGTGAACTAACCAGAAAAAATTCATGGCAACTTTAGCATATACTATTTCGCTTGTGATTAATCAACATGCATTATCTTTAGAAGAGTAGTGACTAGTGGTAAACAAAAGCCAGAGAGATTTCCGTATATACTGACACATCCATATTAGTCTCATTATCTTTTGTTTATGTGTGACCTTTTTGATATATACATCCCGACTTTGCTTTGATTTTCTATCCAAGACCACATTTTTATCACGTTCATTAACATGGAAATTATATAGGAATTCTTTCTTTTTATAAACTACATTAGTCAAATAACTTATCCCTTAATATGAATTTTCCCTTGGTCAAGCCCCCTTGAGTTTTTTTAGTCTTTCTTTTTATGCTAACCACATTACATGCTTTAAACCTAACCAAATTTCTTACCTAAGCCTTAAAGCTAATGGAGCATTTGTTAATTGTTAATGATTGTGGATGTACAAAAGTATAAGCATGTGGTGTGCATATGTGTGGGGTGATTATAATTATTGGGATGCCATTTTATATCTTATCAATGAAATTCCCATGTTGATGTAACTTCTTTCAATTTTTAAATGAAAATAAAAACAAAGAAAAAGAAAGAAAACAAAAGAAAAGAAAAAGAAAAAGAAAAGAAAAAATGTTTGAATAAAAGTATCAAGTAGGAAATACATTTGTTTTGAAAAGTTGTTAATTATTGGTTTCTCCTCCTAAAGTTGTATTGAACGTCCTAAAGTTGTATTGAATAGGGGATTTGTGTATATTGCATATGAGGTAGATATTATTTTGGAAGGATCACTCATTATAGTTTCAGTGTATTGTTATTAATGATTTTTACAAGTGATCCTTCTAATTAGTTATGCTTCATGTGGTTTAAAATGTGAGAGCTAAATCTAAGCTGTGAAATATAAATGTTACATTCATTATAGCTGATAGTACCCAATTTTGAATGAATGTTAGCTTGTGCACTTGATATTTCCTTGAGTGTTACTTTTGCTTCCCTAGCTTGATGACTTTTATGCTACATTACCCAAAACACATCTTACCTTGCCCTTGCCTATATTACAACCTTAGAAAATTCCTTTGATTCATAATTATGAATGTGAATTTTAGTGGTGGAGAAATAAACTAATATGTAAAATTGTGGAATGTGATGATCATGAATGGTATGAATATATCTTATTTAAACACTTTCTATCCAAGTCTACCTCTAGTTTGCTCAGTTTTTGAAGGTGAAGATTGCCGATTAATCATAAGTAGAAGCGTCAAATGATGAGTTCTTGCTATAGTTTTTGAAAGTCATTCATCTTTGCTTATGGTTATCCATTCTTGGGAAACATGAAAATGAGTAAGTGTTTTTGGTTTGTGACTTTAATTTTGATGATTTGCCTGAGGATGGTCAAAAGTTAAGTATGGGGGAACTTGATATGTGCTTAATTATTCATACATGTAATCCATTTGATTAATGCTTTATAATGCTTAAGACATTCACTTTAGTTCATATTTGATTTTAGGTGCAATTTAGAAGTATAATAGCTAAAGTGCTAAAAGCATACTTATTGAGCCATCTTCTCAAGATTCATACTCTATTGTCTTCATGGAGCAAGAATGAGAATGATTAGAACAAAGATGAAGCAAGAAAATGCCAAAAGAATGAAGAATGACAAAAATTATGACCATAAGATGTGTCTTATGACCATGACACCATAAGATGTTTCTCATATGCTCATAACTTGCCTCCTGTCCCACTTTTAACCTAGTTTTTCACTCTAAAGGTACTGTTTTGTGACGATAGAAACATATGAGGACAGATTAGGATTTTCTTTATTTTTCTCTTCAGTTTTCAACAAGAATGGAGGCGGTACAAGCTACTTCTTGAAGACTCATGGAGAATATGCAAGGATAACTTCCTATCACCGGTTCAAAGGTGAAATTGATGCCTAGAGTGCACGGTTAAGCTTATCTTATCTTTGTTTAATGTTGAATCTCTCTTTTGGAATTGTTAAGGTTATCCTTTGCTTAATCAATTTGGGTATTCATGTATGGATAATCGTATCTCGTTATCGTTATATTGTTTATGTTGTGAACCTATTGCTAGAAACTAATGGTTTCAAATCATTAGGGATAAATTAACCTAGGTTAAATGACCTAAGCTTATATGGTTGTTGCTTAGATTGGTTTGTTTTCCATATCCTAATATGGCTGCTTAATTAAATATAGAGAGCATATTCTAGGTTATTCGATAGTTAGCTTTAATTAATGATTGTATCTTAATTAAAGATAACCTAAGGGAAAATTAGGATTAACAAAACTTGTTGTTAGTCTAAGACCAATAGTTCTAGGAGAGACGTGAAAGTATGATAACAATGAAAGATTTTTATCATTTTTCACTGTTTTCTATAATTTGTTCTTGTTAGTTTAAGTTTACTTTATTTTCTCAATTGCTTCAAACTCGAAACCCCCCTTTTATTTCCTTTGCATCAATTATTTTTATTATAAGAATTAACTAAACATTCCTTGTGGATACAATCTCGACTCACCACAACTACAAATTTTAATTACACAGAGTTAGGTAAATTTTGCAGTGCACTCAAAACATGTTGTCATCTATTCTCATAATAGTCCATTTTAGAGTTTTTTTTGGAACCAGATCAAAGATATAACTACTTTTGTTAATAATCCTTGGACACTCTCTAGAGACTTCAACTCTATTTTGAAAAGTGAGGAAGAAGAAAGCTATAAAGTTGTATGCATCTTTGCTTTGAACTTGGTAGGTGCTTTGATGAAGCTCAATTCACCAACATTCCCCCTATTGGATTCTTTTTCACATGGAGCAAGAAGCAATCTAGTTCACTTTTCATTAATTAATCAAAGATGGATGTCTAATTTCCCAAAATGCTTCTCCAACTTTCTAAACTTTAGCTTATCTAATAGTAATTTTATCTTAACTTCCACTAGAGTACCTAGCCCTAAATTTCCATTTAGATTTAACAAATTCATCCTTGATCTAGTAGGTTTTGAAGATGGAATCTAGAATATTTTAAGATCCAATATAAGAGGAACCAAAAAATTCATCTTTACAAGGAAGTTGGACATCATTAGACAAAAAATGAAATGTTGTTTAGGGATAATATTAGCAACACTCACCATCTTGTCAATACCACCAAGAAGGACTTGGATAGCATACAACATGTAACCTATCTCAATCCTGATTTCTCACATTTGCAAGTGCTAGAAAGAGATGTCTTGTATAATTATTAAAAATAACTTTTTTATGATTTCTCTCTTATAAAACAAAGGGCAAGAGTTAATTGGTTAAATAATAGGGATAGGAACAAATCAGTTTTTCATAAAGCTATTGTTTCAAGGAAAGCAAGAAAAAAAAAATCTCTCTTAGGCTAACAATATCAAATAAGATTTATAGTCTTTATTATTACAAGGGGCTTTTTATTTCTTAATTGACATGATGAATAAAACTCGTAAGACTCACTCGTCTTAGCTCTTTCTTCAAGAGATCTTGCAGGATACCATTTCACCTTCGGAAGTTGAAATTTTTTATAGACCATTTAGTCTTTAGGAAATTAAAGAAACCTTCTAGATGATTCAATGTCAACTTCTTTAATTAAACCTGGTCTCTTACAAATAACTTGGCATCTAAATTTGTTTTGGAATTTTTAATAATGGTTCTTTCTTGCAAAAATTATCAAGACATATATTAGAATTGTTCCTAAGAATGGTGATCTTAAACAATTCACTGAATTTTACCTAATTTCTTGTGTAACTCAATTTATAAGATAATTTCAAAGATTCTTGCTTATAGATTGAGGAAAATGCTTCATAACCACATTGTTCCTTCTCAAGGTACATTTATACTTAGTAGATTAAATGGATATAACATATTGAAGCACAAAACAGATACACTACCATGCATCAACTAGTGTAATTTTCTTAGGCTGAGTAGATTTGTGAATTCTAAAGATTTTGGGTTATGCATGATTTGATGCAAAACCATGCATTAGCCTGTGTGTCTCTTAAACCCTAAAATTTACATAAAAAAGATTGTTCAAAGGTAAAATAGTGGGGGGAAGACTACTAGAAATGATTGTAGACATGGAGAATGTCTAAAAGGGGCGATTTTGATTAAGAGAAGTGGAAAACATAAAGAAATGATCAAAAGATCCAAGAGAATATAAGATCAAACCTCTACCTTGTAAAGAATAGTCAATAAGAGGTGATAGGGAGATTTAGAATTACAACCTTCGTTTTCTATTCATTTTTCTTTCTTTCTTTTTGATTTTGTTTTGCAATCATATGTAACTAAACTTCTTTAGCGTCTAGGTATTTTTATGCCATAACATGTTTTGATTCATTATTTAACGCAACTATTGTGATTGATCTATTATTATTTAATTACTTATTTAATTTATGTTCTAATAGATCCAAAATATTAGATCATAACCTGATTTCATAATATAGAGATTGATAAATCCTTGTATAAATAGATCTACTGTAATTGAAAGGAGTTAATTATGGTTAACCCACTTGCAATCTTATTGTAATTAATAAATCCTCCAAATTAGGGTTAAACCTAATAGTAGGATTAATAAATCATTAAAGCAATCTTATAATCTTTAACCTAAGTAATTCAATTGATAACCTTAGGATTAATTGTTATTAGAATCCAAAGAGCTATTAGTATACCATAGGAATTTCTACAATCTAATAGTCAATAAAACAATTGCATAATAAAAGATCAACTAGTTAAAGGACTTTAGGGTGATCTAAAGTGTAGACACTAATTTCTGATATCGATAGTTTTCTAAGTGATTTGTTATTTCTCTTCATTCTTACTGCCTATTTTATTTTATTTGCTTAAATTTTGTTTTCTTTAATTAAAAATCAAAATCAAAATTATAAACTAGAATAATAATAACTACTAGTATTCATCGTCTTTGTGGGATCAACCCATACTTGCAGTTATTAGCTATAGTTACGCTATTCCCTTGCGGCTATTTAATAATTGACAGACGTAGAAAATGTCAATCAAGTTTTTGGAGTCATTGCTAGGGATATTGATATTAAGAACACCTAAATAGCTATTACTCTAGTCATTATTTTTTATTTTTGTCCTATTCATTTAATTATCTTTTGAACTTCTATACTTAATTTTGATTTTGTAGTTTATTGTAGGATTTAAGTTGCATTGTCATAGCCACAACTAATAATGGAAGCATTGAACAAACAATACTTTTATGAGAGCTAGGATATGTCTTCGTAATCTCTAACATCACCATATGAGAGATAGAGGTTTCCTCACATATTTTCATAGGCTCAATCAATATCCAAACTGTGTTATGACATTAGTGGGAATAATTTTTCACAACATGAATGTTGAGCATCAGCCTATGTGTGGGATCGATTGAGCATGTATAACCAATCTCAAGGTGCACTATATGTGAATGTTTATAATTTAGAGTGGAGCAACTTTTACACCTATGGATGGAATGATTACAGTCTAGCTGAATACTTATAGCACTAAGCACCTCTAGTTAACAAGATAAATCTAGAGGATATGATGGTTGATTTCATTCAAGAATCAATCATAAGGCATCAAGAAACAAAGGCTAGTATATAAAATACGGTGAATCGGATGGACAACATAATGAAGGTACCATCTGACGAGATGTAAGGGAGTTTGCTTAGTGCTACTAAAACAAACCTTACAGACTCTAGAATTGAAATCACCCTTAGTAGCAAAAAAGAATTCCTAGTTGAAGAAGAAGAGGAAGAGGAAAAGGAAGGAAGTATTATAGATAAATTAATGGAACTCCTTACTAAAATAAAAGCTAACTGCTATGAATTTCAGACTCAAGAAAAGATAAAGGTTAGCTTTATAAGTGGAATGGCATTTCAAGAAGAGCTTTTAGAAGGAGAAGGAGTTTCCATCCAAGAAGATGAAGTAGAGGAGTGGCAAGAGGTAATTGAAGAAGATGACCCAGAAACTTTTTTCTAGGAGGAAGAAGAAGAGTGGACAAAGGTGATTGAGGAAGAACTGACAGAGGAATCAAGTAAGGAAAATTGTGATGAGACGTTAGTAGTCACATAAAGTATAGAGGTTTCCCATTTCCTCAAAGTCAAATTGTTCAAGTAAATCAACGATTTAGGGAGTTCTATTATTTAATATTTTATTAATAGTTTGTCATTCAAAAGGGCATTAACGCATGCTGTTAGATTTATTAATTGGTTAATTTTGGCCCTAAGTTTGACACCAATTGACAAGTTTAACCCTAAAATTCAAAACAGTACATATAAGACCCTAACATTTGGAAAAAGTTTAAATATAACTTTATAATAACAAAAAATTCACAGTTTGATAAACCGTCAGTTATTTGTTGACCAAAGATTTTATATATTATTTTATTTCATTTGTGGACCCTATTCTCTCTCTCTCTCTCTCTTCATGATCATTATTTTCTTTCTTTCTTTGTAGGAATTGAAAAGTCAACATTTAAGCAAAACAAACCCCATTTTGTTGCGTTAAATCAATACCAGCACAAACATTGTTAGGATGTATAGTTTATGAATAACATGTTAAGATTCATTCAGCTATGCTCTACTTGTTTCCTTTGACCAACTCTTTGAGCTTCTACATCTATAATAGCCCTTGGAAATTGTATCCAAGTAGAATGACATTCTTACTCCAAAATTAGAGATCAATTCTAGAAATGTTGGTGATTCTATCATCATAAAGTTGTTAGAAAATTGTATGAAAATAGAAATGAAAAAGTGGACCTTCTCACGCAATCCAGAGATATGTTTATCAAAGAATGTAAAACATACGTTGATGAGAAGATCATTTATTTGTTTCAGTTACTAAGGTAAAAAAATTATACTTTATTCATCTAAATTTAAGCAATTATACAACCATTTATTACCCATATTGATATGAGCAATGATGACAAGACCTTTGTTGCGTTTCTGACCATATTTTCTCCACACTTATAGCTCATATGGAACTACTTCCCTACTTTGGCCTACTACTTGCAGCTGCTGGTGCTGTAATGTGTAACACCTTTGCCAGACTCATCATGTGTATATATAAAAAAGTAGCATGATATACTTGCTTCTTAATTACCTTATTAAGAATCCTAGATTGATTCAATAAGATGAGCAAACCTATTCCCACTACTACTTTATATAACAATTGCTCCTTTATTTATTATATTGATCTTGCTATTAGAGATGTTTTCTTGCAGGAAAGTAATGATAACAAGCTTGAGCTTGCTTTGAATTTAGGTAAGGAGGTTGAAATTTCAAATTTGGAAATTAAGGAGTGCAAGTTGATTTTGGTTAGCGAGAACAGAGAGAGAGATCCTGAGACTTTTGAGGTAAAAGAAGAGGTTAAGGGAGAACGTAATCAATCGAAATCAGTAGAACTAAAAAAGCTCCTAAAACACTTAAAATATGTTTTCCTTGAGGAAAAAAACACACACCCATCGATTATTTCTACTTTTCTTAGTACTAAGGAGGAAGAGAAAGTTGTGGGGAACTGAAAACGCTTAAGAAAGCCATCAGTTGGGGGTTGAGTGATATAAAGGGCATCAGTCCCTCCATATGCATACATAGAATAATCTTATAAGAGGGGACTAAGCCAGTTTTTATGAGAGATCCCTTCTAATTGGTTATGCTTTATATGGTTTCTAGAAGAAAGGTTAGAATATGAGCTATAAAACATAGTTTTTACACTCATTATAGCTGATGGTACCTAGTTTTGAGTGAATGCTGGTTTTTGCACTTGATGTTATATTAAGTGTTTTTCTTGCTTCACTAGCTTTGATGGCTTTTGTGCCATATTACCCAAATGCGTCTCACTTTAGGTTTTACCCACAATGCAACCTTAAGAAGACCTATTGATTCATGATTATTCATGTGAATCCTAGTGGTGGAGATATGAAATGATATGAAAGTCGTGGAATGTCATGTTCAGGAATAGGGTATGAGTATACCCATGAATCTATGATATTTCAACACATTTTGTCCAAGTATACCACTAGATTGTTCAGTTTCTAAAGGTGATGATTGTTGATTGATCATGAGTAGAGGCATTGAATGTTGAGTTCTTGATATGATTTTGAAAAATATTTCTTTTTACTTATGGCTATCTATTCTTAGGAAATATGAAAATTATGAAAGTGTTTAGTTTGTGACTTTGATTTTGTTGTTTTACCTGAGGACAGTCAAACGTTAATTGTTGGGGAATTTGATGGGTGCTTAATTATTTATACATTCACTTTTTACCACTTGGTGATTATTTTTGTTAAATGATTAAGATACTTATTTCAGTTCATATTTGGTATCAAGTACAATTTTGAAGCATAAAAACCAAAATGGGATAAAAGCACGTTCCTAGAGCCAACATTTTGACGTTCAAACTCAATTACCCTTGTGGAATAAGAAGGAGATGAATTAAGGTGAGCATTGGACAAGAAATTGCAAGAAGAATAATGATTTTGCAAAATCTGGGAGATATACGACACAGTTGGATATATATCCATGTATCCATCTGTGTAAGTCCAAAAATATCATCCTGTGATTTGCCGAGCATGAGCTCCCGTAACAATTCCTCGTATAATCTAAAACCATTATTATATATTCAAGTTATGAATAACAGTAAACAATTTGAAAACCAAAATAATCACTTGATACTTACTTCACGAATGGTTGAACCTCTTCATAGTTTAATAAAATGTAGCTATGGGCAACCTCAATTTCTTACTATGTTAACATTCTTCTTATTGAACGTCCATATGACCGTCCCAGATAAGTGAAGATAGATAAGTTACCATCAGCATCAGTAGTTCCTCCCCTTTCGTCATTAGAGGAACTTTTCTTTCTCTTGTGTGAACATGCGGCTTAAAATAATGTGAACAAAATGTACTAGCTTCCTCTACTAAATAAGCATTACATATCGAACCTTCACCTCTAGCCTTGTTCTTCACATTTTTCTTCAAGTGATGCAAATACCTATATGAGTGAATAGGGTTAAACGAATTGATT
>JANZXP010000195.1:25712671-25723155 GCA_027576715.1 Erythroxylum flavicans | reverse complement strand
CACCAGTCCAAACATACCGACGGAAGAGTGTCCGTCGGTATATATCCGAAGTAGTTAAAATACGGGAAGCATTCCCACAATTTTTGCCGACGCCAAAGGTCTTGTCGTCGCTATATGATGTCGAAAATTTTGCGCAAAATTCATCCCCTCCAGTATTGCCGACGGTAATATATTTTCGTCGCTATATATGAACAGTACAATACATTTACCGACGGAATGTTATTTTCCATTGAGAAATAGCTACGATTTTTCATCCGTCGGGAAATGTCCGTTGCTAATTCATGATTTTCTTGTAGTGCTAGAGTTGAGAAAGCATAAGTTGTGACACTTAAAGATCATAATTTTTATCCTATGATTAGGAAAAAAAGGAGTCAAGCTAGCGACAATAAATAAAGACACTTCTTAGGATGCAACCTAAGGGAAGTTTATTTCTTTTCCTTTACATTTTCGCATTTGTTAGGTTATAATGTGCTTTTAAGTTGTTTGTTTCTTATATGCATGTGTCTTTTTAAGTTAGTTTGTTTCTTACGGTTTTTTAAGTTTTCCAACAAAAAGAGAGAGAATCGATACAAATAAACAAACATTTTCTCTTTTTGTATTGCTTCTAGGACTATATGGTCATAATTAGAGAGTGAATTGACTAAAAAATTCATAGTAACTTGAGCATATACTTTTACTCTTATGATTATTCAATATATGTTATCTTTAGAAGAGTTGTGACTAGTGGTAAACATATGCCAGTGAGATTTTCGGCCTTTATAGATAGACACATCCATATCACTCATTGTCTTTTGTTTAAGTGTGACCTTCATGACATATACATCTTGACTTTGCTTTGATTTTCTATTTAAGACCACATTTTTATCACATGCATTAACATGGAAATGATACAGGCATTCTTTCTTTTTATAAACTACATTAGCCAAATTGTACCCTTTAATATGGATTTTCACTTAGTTAAGCCCCCTTGAGCTTTAGTTTCCTTTTCTTTTTGTGTTAAGCACGTTAAATGCTTTTAATCTAACTAAATTTCCTACCCAAGTCTTAAAGCTAGTGGAGCATTTAATGATTATTGATGATTATGGATGCATAAAAGTATAAGTGTGGGGGTATGCACATATGTGAGTTAGTTATAATTTTTTAAATATCATTTTTTTCTTATCAATGAATTCTAATGTTAATATAGCTTCTTTCAATTTTTTTGAAAAAAATAAATCAAAAAGAGAAAAAGAAAAGGAGAAAAGCAAATTTTTTTTAATAAAAGTATCAAGGAGGAAATGCATTTTTTTGCAAAGTTACTTATGATTAGTTTTTCCATCTAAAGTTGTATGGAATGAGTGACTTTAGTATGATGCATATGAGGTAAATGGTGCTTTGAAGGATCACTCGTTATAGTGTCAATGTATTGTTATCAATGATTTTTACGAGTGATCCCTTCTAATTGGTTATGCTTCATGTAGTTCATGGTGTAAAGGCTGGAATATGAGCTGCAAAGCATAGTTCTTGCATTCATCACAGATGGTGGTACCCATATTTGAGTGAATGTTGGTTTTTGTGCTTTATTTTATATTATGTGTTTTTTCTTGCATCACTAGCTTCAATTGATTTTGTACCACATTAACCCAATTCATATCACCTTAACTTTTACCCACATTACATCCTTAAAAAGTCTATTGATTCAAGATTATTCATATGAATCTTAGTGGTGGAGATATGAAATGATATGCACAGTTATAGAATGTCATGATCATGAATGGTGCATGAGTGTACCCATGAATGTTTCATATTTAAAAATATTTTGTCCAAGTCAACCACTAGATTGCTCAGTTTCTAAAAGTGATGTTTGTCAACTTATTATGAGTAGAGGCATTGAATGTTGATTTCCTGATATGATTTTTAAAAATATTTCTCTTTACTTATGGCTATCTATTCTTTGAAAATATGAAAATTGTGAAAGTGTTTAGTTTGTTAGTTTGATTTCGTTGTTTTGCCCAATGACCATCAAAAGCTAAGTGTGTGGGAATTTGATGTGTGATTAATTGTCTATACATTCACTTCTTAGCATTTAGTGATTATTGTTATGAAAGGCTTAAGATACTCATTTGCATTCATATTTGATATTAGGTATAAGTTTGAAGCATAAGAACTAAAATGGGGTAAAAGCATGTTCCTTGAGCTAACATTTTGACGTTCAAACTCAATTACTCCTATTTAACAAGAAAGAGATTAATTAAGGTGAGGATTGGATAAGAAATTACAAAAAGAACAACTATTTAGTAAAATCTAGGAGACACACAATCGTGTATCCAACTATGTATCTTCACAAGTTTCAAATTTAATTGATCTATATAGATTGATAGATGGCCATGTATCAAACCGTGTATATGCCCATTAACCTAAATTTTCATATAAATAGAACATTTGGATGACAAAAACAGCTATGGATCAGTTTGGAAGGAAATGAGGAGCAGAGCATGCACTCTTTGGAGAACCATAGAGGGCTAGGCTTCCTTATTGTGATTCTGAGGTGAAATCGAAACCAAAGACACATTTTGAGCATCTCTCTATTTTGCATTGTGTTCTTTCTCTCTTAGGGATTGTTTCTGTTATCCTTTGTTTATTGAATTGGGTGTTGAGTAAGCATGATCTTAATGTTCTATTAGATTGTCTTTATGTAAATCCATTGCTAGAATCTTAAATACAATACATAATAGTTGTGTTTGGATTCATCTGTGCAACTAATGGTGTTGAATCATTAGGGATAACATAATCTAAGTCAAACGACCCGAGCTTATGTGGTTATTGCGTAAATTAGTTTGTTTTCCTATTCTATAATGTGGCTTTACTAGAGCTTATTCTAGGTTGTTCGATAGCTAGGTTCAGTTAAAGAGCTTGTTTTAGTTGAACATGACCTAAAGGAAAATTGGGATTAACAGAGATTGTTATTAACCTATAAATAATAGTTTCTAATGAGAACTGTGAGAATAATAAGAAAATGGAGTATGCTTATTTATACGAAGGCCAAGATTGAACCGAGCACCGAATTTCAAAACCCATTCTTCAATTTTATCATTTTTCACTTATTGATTTAATTTAGTATCATTAGTATAATTTCACTTTATTTTCTTATTTGAAATCAAGCCAAACCTGCCTCCCCCTCCATAACTTGAACACCAATTCTTTTCATTCTTAAAGCTTTACACACTCACTCTATGGGATTGCCTTAGACTTATATATAGTTATAATTTTAAGTTTATATATTTTGTGTAGTGTTATGACACACTTCCATAACCTTAACCTAAACCTAAACTCATTAGGTGGGTTTTATTATTGCAAGAGTTTGATGTGGAAATTAGGCACAAAAAAAGTAGTGAGAATTTAGTAGCTAATCACTTTTCTAGTTTACACTCTAATGATGATAATGGACATATTGCACCTTATTAGATTACTTTTGAATTATTTCCTGATGAATTTTTATTTTTGGTTTCATAAGTACTATGGTATGTTGATATTGCTAACTGTCTTACTTATGGTATCTTGAGAAATGACATGAAATTTTAAGAAAATAAAAAGATTTCTACATTCTTACAAGTACTATTTTTGGAATAAGCCTTATTTGTTCAAGATTTGTAGGATGAAATCATTCATAGATGCAGGCCAGAGGAGGAGCAATTGTAAGTGCTATAATTTTTCCATAACATGTATTATGGAGGACATTTTAGAGGCAAAAAAACCACTAAAAAGGTTCTTCAAAGTGGTTTGTATTAGCATTCCCTTTTTAGAGATGCTTATAATTATTGTATAAGATGTGATAGATGCCAAAAGGTGGGCAATATAAGCAAAATAAATTAAATTCCTCTTACTAACATTATTATGGTAGAGTTTTTTTATATTTGGGGTAATGATTTCATGGTACCTTTTCTAAAATCTTTCAGCTTTGAATATGTACTGCTAGTTGTTGATTATGTGTCCAAATGGGTAGAAGCCATCCCCACTAGGAAAAATAATGCTAACATTATTTTGAAGTTACTGAAGGAATATATTCTTAGTTGATATGGGACACCCTAGGCCCATTATAAGTGATGGAGGAAGACAATTCTAGAATAAATGGTTCAAACAATTGATGAAAAAAGTTGGGAATTTGAAACAAGGTGGCAACCCCATATCATCCTCAAACCTTTGGACAAATTGAAATCTCTGATAAACAAATCAAAGGAATTTTAGAAACAATAGTGAGCATGTTAAGGAAAGATTGGACAGTACATTTTCATGAGGCATTTTAGGCCTACCAAACGATTGTCAAAACTCCTCTTAAGATAAGCTCATATTGGTTAGTTTTTGAGAAGGCATGCCACTTACCGGTGGAGTTAGAGAATAAAGCTTATTGGGTTATCAAGACTACAAATATAGGTCTAGATGAAGCAAAGGACCAAAGAACGTTGCAAATTTCAGAGCTTGATGAGCTCCAAAATGAAGCCCATGAAAGTTCAAAGATTTACAAAGATAAAAATAAGGCTATGCACGAAAGAATGATATATAGAAGAACCTTCGAACTTGGAATGAAAATAAGTCTTCGTTACAAATCATCTAAGTCTTTCCATATGGGGTAGTGGAGCTCTTAAACTTGAAGAAAAATGAAACTTTCAAAGTTAATGCCCAAAGAGTGGAACCTTACTTGGAGGAATTTTGAGAAGCCAAATTCATTGAAAGTGTCCTCATTTTTTATGCTTGATCCGATCAAGTCCAGCTAATATGATGTTAAAGAATCACTTAGTCAGAGGCCACCCACTAGTTTACAATTCTTTTGATTAATTTTTTTGGCAATTTTAATTTTAGTTTTATTTTTTAGTTTAATAAAATTTTGAGTAAATTTGATTTAGAACGGGTGCTTTAATTTATTAATTGTTTTTGATGAGATGCAAATATACTTAAAGAAAAAGGGAGTTTTATTATATTTGGCAGAGGTAAACACAGGGAATTATCTCGGCCATGCCTTAACACAGATTAGTTGTGCCTCTGCCCACCTTGATTGTGCTTCATTAATTCCTTTAACCAAACATAAGATCAAAGCTTGTAAACTTCGTTGTGCCCTACTATATTAATGTTGTGTACCTCATAAAAACCATACGTCGACTTTGCCCTACCTCTATGTGTTTGTTGCAAGATAGTTGGAATTAAGGCTTTGTATCGAACTATGCAACTATGGAAATCAATTTCTGCTTAACTCTTGTTAGTTCCTTTTCTATCTATACATGATCATATTGTTTGGGTTTTGATTTCAACTTGTTTTGTTTAATGTTTATAGGGTTTTGTTTTCATGTTTTGTTTTCTTATTTTTCAAACTATTTAATGTTTAGATTGTTTAATGCTTTAGTGTTTCTAATCAGATTCTTGATAGATGGCCTTAAAAATTATTGAAGCAAAAGCTTAAGAATTGAATGGAATGAGTAATAATTGCCAATTTGGATGTTCATTCTTTTGTATTACTTTAAACAATTGGTGAGAACTTGAGCCTTTAAGATTGAATTTCAAACGATTATTTTTCTGAGTGAACATTTTTTATTGTTATATTGCTAGAACTTGCTTAGATATGCATTTCAAGATCACGTGAAAATGGGATTGAGCATCAAAATGATTAAGGGAACTAGGTTTAACCGCTTAACTTAAAAGGACAACCTTTTATACATCTCTAGTGAGCCAATTTTGAGCCTTTGATCCCATATTTTTTCTTTTACACAATATTATGAGCCATAAACCATTTTATCACTTTTGCTCAATTTGTTTTACCTTCCATTAAGAATAAGAGAATTTGAGGAATTTAGTGATTGAGTCATTGTGTAATTTGGTTATCCATGTTGATTGGGGTTAAAATTTCCTTTTAATAGAGTATCTTTGCTACAATTGTGAGTCCTTTCTTGTTAAAAAAATCATCAAAAAAATGAAAGTTTTTGTTCCACACGACTAGCTGATAATGAGCTTAGTCATGACTTTTACAATAATGTTTCGAAAAAGGAATAAATAAAAATAGGAAAGAAAATAATGTGAGAGAGACCTGATCCTTAAATTATAGGCCACTACAGTAAAAGGGTGGAGATGTTTGAAAAAATTGTGTTAGGGATTTGTGAAGTAGTAGTTATGCTTAATTGCTTAATTCTTAGAATTATTGTACTTAATGAGTAACTCACTTTTCCAAACGACATACCTTTACCCTAGCCCCATTGCAACTAAATGAAAAGACCTTTTGATTGGTACTTGATTGTGGTTAAATGATGGAGATTTGATTAATAAGTAAGCTTATAGAGATATATTTTCATTGAATGTAAAGAGTGTAAACACTTCCATGATCAAACATTTGAGAGATGTTGTAAGGAAGTGACATTTTTGGGATGCATAGAAGGGCTACTGGGTTGCGTTAGTATAAGTTTTGTTTGATTTGAGAATAACTGTGGAAATTATTGAAAGGTTCATCTTAATTTTAGTTGATAAGTTTTGAACTTGATAAAATTCATTCTTGTTTGTTTTTGTTTTCCTTTAACTTTACTTGGACACAAGTAAAGCATTAAATGTGGGGTAGTTGTTATAATGCATTTTGTGTTGGGTTTTAGATAGTTTTGTTCAATTTTTAGTCTTTTCTAATTTGTTTATTTAAGATTGTTCTTAGGTTTTTTAGTTTAGGTTGGGCTTTAAGGACTTGTAGGACAAGAATTTATAAAGATCATAAGTGGACAAAGTACATGGCCAATTGGGATAAACTTGACCATGCCTTCTTCTTAGAGAATGTAATTGAAAGAACAGAAGACAGACCAAGACATATCTTGGCAACACAGCCATGTCGATAATTTGAGCATTTTGGCTATCCAAGGTTTTTATCATAGATGGAGAGTCTAAATCTAAAGATGGTCTTCAGAGAATATTTACAGTACATCTCAAGATTTTAAGGAAGCCTATATTGATAGCTGTGCGAATTTGTTTGAACCAGCAACTATTTGTTCAATGTAATGCGAATTTGTTTGAACCAGCAACTATTTGTTCAATGTAAAACTTATTTCTGTAGAATTGGCAGCTTGACCACTGGAGATTTACATGGACATATTTAGAGGTTATGAGATCTAAATGAGGTGATTCAAAAGCTCAAATTCAAGCCATCCTGAGCCATAATTACTATGTAAAACTTAAGGCCCAAAAGTGTTGTTTGGCCTAAAAAGGCTGAGAACGAGATACAAAATTTGTCCTAGCCTAGTCTAACCTTTCCTCAGTTTTTGGCCCATAACTTTACCTACAGGGCTTTGTTTTAAGAAAAAGAGCATCTGCTAGAAACCTGAGAGGGGGAGTAGTCCCCATTTATTTGAAGAGATAGTTACCTAAATATCAAGGGATCAAGGTTAGAAAGAGAGGAGAAGTATCAGGATAGAAATAGAGTTTCAAACGTTGTTTAGGATAGTAGACATGGGGACGGACAGGATAGAAGAGATTTCTTCATTCTTTCTTATTTAATTTTTCTTTAAAACATTTAACTTTTGAACAATTTACTACAAGAAAAATGTTGTTTAACGATGGAAATTACCAACAAAAAATATAAACATTCTGTCGGTAAGTTAAGTTAGCGATAGACTTTACCGATTGACAATTAATATACCGTTGGTAAATATACCGACGATTGTTTGTGTGGTTGACGTCAATAAATTATCGACAGATAATATCCTTCTGTCGGTAAATTTACCGACGATATCTTCTATTCTATTGGTAAGTTTGTTATACCACTACTGACATTTATGTTTGTTCCATCAGTGAATGTACCGACGATTATTCTATGACAAATCCTGTTAGTAAATTTGGTTATGGAACTGGTTATTTCGTCTATGATTACCGATGGTTGGTCATCATTCGTCGATAAATAGAATTGATTTTATCAACAGAACCACAAATGTCCGTCGGTAAAATAACCATACATTTTTTAAAAAATATATACCATCGATAAATTTTATTTGATGATGTTATGGTTGATGAATAATTTAAACAGTTATAAATATAATAGTATACATTTAATTTGTTTAAATAGAAAGTTGATTGATGATATAAAGTTAAAAATATCTTAATTGATAATAAAACATTAAATTGTACATAATAAGTATTTGTAATTCAAATGAAATGACTACAAGTATACTATTAATTTGGTGACGATAGATGATCTGATTGGTGCGATGAGGTGCTACGCCTCCCCTTCAACTTATCCACCTCATTATAGAGTTGAGCTGTGTACTCCCTTAATGTCTGCACTGTGCTACGAAGCTCTTAAACTTCATTGGTTATGGACCGCCTACTAGATGCTGCTGTACTGGACGTGGAGGATTGGGAATAACATATGTTCGCAAATGAACCTAAGTCGAATATCCTTCCACAACAGTCTCTACCACCCACTACATGAAGATAAGTTTGAGTCTCATCAACATCTTCAGACTTTTGAGAATGTCATTGAATGCTTTCTTGTGTTTGGTCTTATCAGAAGGCAATGTTTGTATTAGTAAGTGATAATTATTAAGCATTAATATTAAACCACAAATTTCACATACATTTAGTTCTCTACATCGGGTGTTGACAAATGTCACACCTTCATGCTTCTTAGTGTGAATGTGCAATAAAAGCTGACGAGCTATAAGCCTCATGCCTATAGACTTTTCCTGTATAAGAATAAAATGTTATAAGTGAACTAGAATTTATAAAAATTTTGACAGAGTTTCCTCTATTTTTATTATATTTATCCCCTATTGATCCAAAAAAATAAGTCAATAATACAGTCATATATGACACCAGACATTTATAACATTATCATTCTTAATAATACACATATTTTCATTCCAAAATTCACACATTAAATTCAATTGAAATACAACAAAGTAAAGAAATCAGAACATAAATATAAAGTGCAGATACTTTCAAGTCTCTCTTCATGCTCGTGGTAGGTAATAGATTCTCCCGTTCGTACGGGAAGACTCTTTCCCCCCCATCGTCCATGTCTATTGGTAGAATTACTCTCTAAAATAGACATTGCTTTAGGTGATGTCTAATATTGCTATCATCGACTCCATATTTGTTCAGAAATATAAGAAGGGTGTACACTGGCCTTGTGTATCGTAGCAATAAAGTCTCGATAATGTGTACATGCTTGTCTCTCCCATAATTTATAAATGATCGCGTCAAATTCAGAATCTCAAAAAAATTCTTTCTGAAATAAAAAAAACATTCGATAAATATTTTTAATGTAATAATATTTATCTAATTAACGTATAAAAATTAATTAAAAATATAAAATAATAATTTTTCTTGTAGCTTAAACTCCTGATAGTTATGGCCTGAGAGATATTCTTCTATATATAATCCTCAAGATCAATCTTCTCTTTGAATTTAGATGTCATGCTTCTTGAGCACAGTCCAGACGGACTTAACCTAATATAAAAACAAATAATTTTATACCATTTTTAAAATTGAAACCTATAACATAATTATAAACATATAATGTTTCATGTATTTTTACTTACAGATTATTAACAACTGTGATGTAAGTTCTTCCATCAGGTCCCTCAGCTTCAGGCTAGCGGTCGCCTCCTCCATCTACATTGTTTACCCCTAATATCTCTGTCGGTATAGGGGTAGTGAATGATGTACGGGTGGTGGATGGTGTAGTAGTAGGTACGGAAGGTGATACCTCATCTGCAAGTGTAGTAGCTAGAGGGGGAGGAGGTGATTTAGTTCTAGCTACTAAACCATGAGATGCTTCACCTATACAGTAAGTAACTCCGAATAGTGGTATGAATCTTGGTCGCATTATATCTTGTTTTCTCTTTGGTGGCATATTTCAACTTGAAATTAATATTTGATTGAATTTTCTAGAAATATAAAAATTTAAATTTAATATTTTATACAATATATTGAAAAGGAAATAATTGATTTGTTAAATATAATATTTAATTACAAATACAAATTAATCACTATCATCACTTAATTGTAAATCAAAATCTTCTTCTTTTTCTGAAGAATTTGAATCAAACTCAGGCTCTTCTTCAAATCTATGGCCCTTCTCATCTTCTCCAGATAAAATTTCAACATATTCATTACATAGATCGTTCGAAGGTTCATTATCCTTATATACGACAGATGCATTTATTTCATAACCATCTTCCTGAAAAAGCTTCATTTTCAATTCTCTGTTCTCCTTTTCTATGTGATTCAAAAGCACCTCTAGGTTTAACCTTACAAACGGCCAACCAATCTGACTTATCTTATCGTAAGCTGGGAAAAGGGACATAATACATCTGGATCGCTTGCATTGCCAACACGAACGGATCACATTGTCTAAATCTTCTTAGTTTGTTAATTTCAGCTAAATTGTATCAGCTATGCACTTTTTTACCAACATTTGGAGTTGGATCAAACCAGTCACACTTAAATATCACACTTCACTTTATTGGCAATGCAGGGTACTCAAT
>JANZXP010000195.1:25684143-25699226 GCA_027576715.1 Erythroxylum flavicans | reverse complement strand
GGTAATCACAGACGAAATAACCAATTATGTCACAAAATTTATCGACAGCAGAATAACGATCGGTAAACTCACCGATAGAATAAAGGTAACTCAGAAAGGAACAAATTGTCGGTAAATATACCTACGGAATGATTTTGTCCGTCGGCATATTTATCGATGGTCAACAGCACAAAAAACCGTCAGTATATTTATCAACGGAACATTAAATGTCCTTCCGTAAATTTACCGACAAAATTTCTGTTTTTCGTCGGTAATGATTACCTACAGCCGTTTCTACGATGCCTTTGTCTGTTGGTAAAATCCGTCATTAACTTGACTTACCGAAGAAATGTTTATGTTTTCCATTGGTAACTTCCATTGCTAAATGACATTTTTCTTGTAGTGTATAATTATGACTTGACTAAGTAACCAAAAATATTAATGACAAGGCATTTCAAATAAACCAATCATGATCCATACATATAAAAATTAATCCTCTAGAATATTCTAATTGGTCAACTAAACTTCTTCAAAAATTTAAAACAGTGTCATAGTTTCATCCATCAATAAAGGGTTCAATTGATTGTTAGGATTGTTCGATTAATTTATATGTTTGAAAGATTCAATAAAAAGTATGTAAGAAACTTATGACGCCTATTCTATTTTCTTAAGTCAACATAGCTAACTAGATATGACAAGAATTAAAGAGCATTGAGAATCATTAAATAGCTAAACGATGCATGTTTTATTACATCACTTATTAGGTATAAATATACTTAATAAAGTATAAATGTGTAAAATTACTCATGATATTTAACAATTGAAATGGCATATGATAATGAATCAAAAAATAAAATGAAAAACATCTTGTTCATGAATAATAACGATGAATACCCTCTCAATCCAACTATTGTGATTACGATAGTGATTTTTAGTTTATATATGATAAACTAGTTTAAAGTACAAGTACGAACATAAAAAGCAAGAAGCTATTTTTCCAAATTCAAAAAAGTCCAAAAGGTTTTAGATTTTGAATAAATTAATCATATTTTATCTAAAAGAAAAGGATAAATCCTATCAACAACTAGTTAGATATAAATCCTAAAAAATGATCTAATGAAATAAAGGAAAAGACAACAAATAAGAGGAACAAGTAAACATACAAGACACACTAAGTGTTGTTGATAAAATTGAGATGTTTTTATTCTTAAGAGACAAAAGTTGTATCGTGATAAAGCTCAGAGTCCTTTAAACACTTTGTGAGTTGTAAATGAAATATTTTTGTGGTAACTCCTTTTAATCCATTAAAGAAGAGTTGATAATGGATCTAAATTTTCAAGAGTAACTTAGAGAGTAAACATTACAAATCGTTTATCTAAATCTCATATTCTTAGTCTTATACACTTAATTTTTTGAGTTTGATCGTTATTGTATGTACTCATTTTGTGAACTTCTTCCATGCATTAGAACTTTCTGAAAAATCTATGGTATTTATAAAATATATAATAGCCTAAGACATTCAAAACTATAAGGGCACTTTGAAAAAAAGATTCCTCGACATCATCACTAAAGCTTTACTGGATTCATGTTGCTATCCAATAAAGCTTTATAGACAACTTTCTTGATCTTCACCGTTTTTTATATGTCTTCATTCCACCACCACCAAGACTCCTTATTACTACCTTTACCCCTTTAAAAACTCACAAAATTTCCATAGGAGCATTTCTTAAAAGAGCTTTTACTCCCTCTCACATCTGGTTAGTATTTCCTTCCAATGTGGGAGGGAGTAGCAACTATTTTAAAGGATGTAGCTAAGGAAATCTTGGGAGTTTTTAAAGGGCGTGGAGGTAGTAAGAAGGAGTTTTGGTGGTAGAATAAAGATGTACAAGAAAAGATGAAGATTAAAAAGGGTGCCTACAAAGCTTTATTGGATAGCAACATAGATCTATAGAAAGTAGTTAACAGAGATAGTTACAAGGTAGCAAAGAAAGCAGTGAAGAAGATAGTCTTAGAAGTTAAAAATAAAGCCTAAGAGAAATGATATCAACGATTGAAAACTAAAGGTGGAGAAAAGTATATATTTAAGTTGGAGAGAGCAAGGGAACGGAAAGCGAGAAAGTTGGATCAAGTTCGTTATATAAAGGATGAAGTACAATGATTGCTCGCAATTGACAATGACATCAAGAGAAAATGGCAGAGATACTTCTATAGCCTTTTTAATGAAGAAGAAGATGATAACATTTCCTTCGGTGATCTTAGAACTTCTTAGAAATACCATGTCTTCACTTATTTCTAGTAGATCATGAGAGAAGAAATTGAAGAAGCTTTAAGGAAGAAGAAAAGTGAAAGGGAAATAGGACCTAACAAGTTACCCATAGAGATGTGAAAAAACTTGAGAGAAAAGGCTCTTACTTAGTTAGCCAAACTTTTTAATGTGATCCTTAGATCTACCAAAATGTTAAGTGATTTGAGACTTGGCACACTAATCCCTCTCTATAGGAACAAAGTGGAGATCTAAAGCTGTAACAACTATAGAGGCCTTAAATTACTTGATCACACCATAAAGTTATAGGAAAGGGTGAATGAGAAGAAAGTCAGAAAGATTGCACCTTTCTCTGGAAACCAATTTGGTTTCATATCAGGGAGAATCCACAACAGAAGCTATACACCTCCTTAGATGATTTATGAAATATTATACGGGCAGACAGAGGAACTTATATATGGTTTTCATTGACTCAGAGAAGACTTATGACAGAGTACCTAGGAAAGTCATATGGAGATGCTTAGAAGTTAAGGGAGTTCTTGTGACCTATATATAGTTTATTAGGGATATACGTGAAGGTTTTAAAAATAGAGTAAGGATAACAAACATTTTTCTATCAACAACAGTAAGAGCCCCTTCCCGCTTGCAATAGTTATAGATGAGCTCATTAAGAATATCCAAAGAGATGTGTCTTAGTGTATGACATTATTTTAATGGAAGAAATGTCCAGCTACAACTTTGGAGGGATATGCTAGAGTATAGTGTAACTTTTTGAGGCCATAAGGTTGTATCCGATGTGGAGATAAAGATTAATTCAAAACTTATGCCACAGAAAGATTATTTTAGGTATCTTAGATTCAGCATCCAAAGCAATGGTTAGATAGATGATGACATAGTTCATCGTATCAAATTAAGGTGACTTAAATGAAGTGGCACATCGGGAGAAAGATACAATTCAAGCCAAAAGCTAAAGTTTACTGTTTAACATTTAGATTAGCCATATTCTATGGAGAAAAGTGTCGGCTCATCAAACAAATACATAATCATAAGTTAATGGTGACAGAAATGGAGATACTCTATTAGATGTGCAACCTTACAGAAAAAGATGAGGCCAGAAATGTATTAATAAGGGACAAGTTAAGGGTGGCTGACATTGATGGTAAAATGCTCCAATAAAAAGATTCAAGAAGATTATATTTAGGGATTATAAGAGAAGATAAAAACCTAAGAAGAATTGTGGGGAAGTGATCAGATATGATATGGCCTTACTAAAACTTACCTAGAACTTAACCCTTAATAGGAAATTTTGGCGAATTAAAATTTAAATAAAAGATCTTATATAGAAAAGTTATTCTCTTTTCATAGGCCTTTCAACCTTTTTTTTTAAATTCTTATGTATTATATTTAGTTCAAGTATAAACCCTTTTAGGTATTTTATTTATTTATTTCGTATTTTCTATTTCAATTGCTTGTTTGTTGTATTTATTTTTTTCTCTTTTTTGTCTACTTATTGATTTGCTTATTTTTTTATCTTTATTTTTATCTTATTTTGATTTTGAATTTCTTTATTTTTATTTTTCTTTTTTATGCAATTATTTGTTTATGTTTTTTACTTTTGTTTTCTTCAAACCATTTTCAACAATATTTTTTTCTTTTTTCCTTTTTCTTGTAAGTCTATCGAAAACAATCTCTCGACAAGTTATGCGTAAGACTGTATTTCTAAAACTCCCTAGCCCCCGCATCTCAACAAGATTTCTACTAAAACATTGTTTTTTCTTTATCAAAATTGAATAAATAGTATTAATCAAGGAAAAAAGCCATCACTGTAAGAGTTTACACAAGAGGACTCAAAATACAAAGATAAATTACAATAGTAGATTAAGCCAATGCAATATTAGAATTAGAGATTCCAGTTGATATACAAAGAGTTGGAAATTTTCAACTGGGCTCCTATGATTAGAGCTGCCTTCCTGACGAAATCGATAATCTTAATTTTGATCTCCAAGCTATCAGTTAAGTAGTCCTTAAATGGCCTTTGGTTCCTCTTGCCATATCCGACTAAACAAGACCAAGATAGTTAAAGGAGTAATATGTCATCTGCAATCATTCCGGGAGGATTCAAGATCCATTGAACTATGCCATTTCAAGTAGAGGGCCGATTAGAAGCTTCACACTTTGATAACATTCCAACTAAGACATTGTTATTAGTTGAAAAAGCATATGTTTGCCTAAGGAAGAGGGGGGCTTAGGCAACCACTCAATGCAGGTGGTTAACAAATTTTGCTAGCAAAAAGGGCATGGAGATTACTTAAAGACAGAGAATCATTGTGGGTAAAATGACTTCATGGGCACTACATGGAGAAGAGAAATTTCTGGATTTGAGAGACAACATGGAGTATATTACAAATTTTGAAGGGACAACTTACGATCCTCAATCAAAGTTAAGATTGGTGTACTTGGATTCAGTTTGATACGTGGACGTAAACTAGCCCTCTTTTATCTTCTCCCTCACTTCCAAAATTTAAGACTAATGTATCCAGAGAATGTAGGAGTCAAAAGTACTAGTAAACGACAATAGACAGGAGTGCAGTAACAAAATCAGTGTACTCTACATTAGAAGCTTCCCTCCTATCAACCTAATCAAGATCAAAATAACAGAGCTGCTTGGCTGAACCATCACTCCGGCATGTTTACTCATGAATCTTATAGAGATCTCTTTAGAATTCACGCTCAAAGAGCAAGCTGGTTCAAGCTAGTCTAGCATAAATTTCAACTACCAAATATATCCTCTATACTAAACTAAGCACACTAAGACAGGTTTAAAGGCCGCCCATTACCTATCTCAAATCCTAGCTGCAAATTATGCTTGGAAGTCCCAAAGACTATGAATCACCTCTTCTTTAATTGCTCCTACTCCAATGTATTGTGGAAGGATGTTAAGATTATGTAGAAAATGATTGGAATAGAGTAGTTGATTGGGCTGCGAATCCTCATCAGGTTCGTAAGGGTGATTATAGCTTATTCACAATAGCTTTTGGTTGTACTATATATACCATATAGTGGGAGAAGCATTCAGGACACCCCTGCAACATCACAGTGCAGCCTCAAGAGAATAAAAGAGAGCAAATTTCAAGGAGAAAAACACTAGAACTATCCCGGATATGGCAAGAAGATGGAACCTCTTAAGCCATGGATGTTTTCTGCACTGTACACTTCAAGTTGACTTAGCTTTGGATAAGTAATATGCTATTTTGTCCTGTTGTTTCTGTTTTAATGACCTGTTGATCAAGTAGCCAAGCTTCTTGGCAACTTCATATGTAACCCCTGCTTGAAATTGTGATTCTTACCTTGACTAATATAATTCTTTAATTTTCAAAGGAAAACAAGCAACCCGGAAAAACTTGATAAAGGTGTGAATATTCCTTCCAAGATCTTGGCCCAATAAACTTGAATTCAAATGCCCAAAACAACGGTAAAAACTAAGAAAATGAGGCCTTATCAATGGGAAAGAATCAAAACACCACAGGCAGCAAACATTTTGTGTTTCCATTTTCCTTGCGATAGTAATCAACAAAGAAAGGCTAGAATAAAGAACCTGAAGATAATAAAATAAAGATCCTGAATATAATGAAACTAAGGGGTAAAGCAAGCATAAAATCAGGAACCAAGTAGATAACAGATTTTTTAACAAACTTCACAACTGCCATAATACAACATTCTGAACATACACAAATTTGTAACCTAACAAGCAAAAGCAAATAGAAATGATGCTACTAATACATAACAGTCCGTGATTCAGATCTTCAATACAATAAAGCTTGATACCAATGCACATGGTAAAGAATACCAGTCCAAATACTTGAGGCTGGAATTGGAGTACATTAAAATATAGCATCTGATGCATAAAGAACAAATACTACATGTCCAGTTACCTATATGAATCTGGACGTTTTGGCTTGCTTTGAACAGCAGCCTCAATCTTCTCCATCACAGCAGTAGTCAGTAGCGGGATGACATCAATAGCTTTCATGTTTTCTTGAATCTGCATTATAGGAACCGAATATTCAACAATCAACTCACAATTAAAGCCATGGCTTTGTTCAACTACATATAGAAGATTAATATCAAATTTATTATCTTCCTTTGGCATCACTTTCATGAAAACCTATGCCATCTAAACAAAATTCTGATCGAGAGAACTGAAAATAATTCTTGTTGTTATGAATTGAGAATTGGTATCAAAAACTCTAGTTTACATTTAAGGTCTTACTAATGCCTTCATACATGTTTAAACAAACTATAGGAATGTTCTCTTTCGATGTGACTCTAGTTATTATTAATAACTAGTATAACTTAATACTGGTCACTTGAGTTTGTTCCCTTAGAAATGCTAGTGTCTATAGATGAACAATTTGTATATTGCAAGGTTGAAGCCTTTATTTTTACATAACAATAAAAGACATCTGCACTAATGTTTAGCTTTATATGGTTCTTCACAATTATAGCATAGTCCATTGTCCTTTCTCTGCTCCATTCCCTACCTCACTCAAAAGCCTAATATAAGGAGCTTTTGCAGTATTGTTGCTTATAGTACAATTCTGCAGGTCCTCCCAATACCTAATCCTACACCTTTATAGAGTCTGGTCAAGCTCATAGTGTTGTTCAAGTCTGTTGGTTGTTTCAGCTCCACCTCCACCATAATCGCCTCCTTCAACCCACTTATGAAGATCTCCACCTCCTGCTAACAGTGAAGGGAGCTAACACAGGCAACTAACTACTCAAAAAGACTACAGTACTCCTCTACATTCCATGATCGACATAGTTTTGATAATTCTCCCAGATTGTTGCCACAAATTGTCAACCCAAAATGCAAATTTTAATGGTAGTTTTGAATTCTTCCCATGTCAATTGCAGCCTATCCCTCTCCAACTAGATGAATGAGAACTGAGCATCCTGTCCCATATAGAGAACTGAATCCCACCTTTTCCTCATCAGGAGTTTGTTGATGGCAGACGAAGAGCTCACACCAACTTAGCCATCAAGGGGCTCATACATCATATCAAGAGAAATCCAACTTCTGTGTGCTAAGATACGAAATTCCCTCCTTTGCTATTCTCTGTCCATCTGCTCTCTACTTCCTCTTGAATATCAGCTTCTCTATGATTTTCTTTGGTGATTTCATCTAGTTTAGTCATCATCTCATTCTTCCCTCTTTCCCTTTCAACTTGATCCCTTACTCAATCCTCCTCGTACATGGCCACAAAATCCTCAATATCTACATAGTTCAACGGTACCCCATCACCAACTGCACTGCTACCAAATTTTTATGGTCCCTATTTCTAGATCTAGTTAAAAGAACCTGTAACTGGAAGTCCCCTAATAGCCTTGCTAACAAACTCAGCCTAGAACACTTCCTTTTGTATCAACCTTGTTAAGTAGAAAGGAATAAAGCTCATTAGACTATTTTGAGTGAATAAAATCTTTCTTATTACTTTCCTGCATTCCCTTATAAAGAATAAAAGACACAATCTTGAAACAAAATCTAGTAACAAACTAACAGACCTTTATCAGAATAGAAAACAATCTTCTAGACACCAATTGCAAATTCATTTGAACTTCCTACGCTACACTTTGACAAAAGGCACCACCTTCACTAAATCAAGTTCAAGAATTTGGACTTGATCTTGTTGCCTAACAGTAACAGATTGTCAAAAACTTAGGATTTTGGCTTCGACAATAGATTTTAGTATCAATGAGTCAAAGCCTAAGTTAGGGTTGAACAGGTTTTAGTATCAGTGAGTCAAAAACAAGGTTAGGTTTTGATTTTGACATTTCGTGAAAGTAAAATATTTTTAAAAAAAAAGATAAGGAAAGATAAGGACTACAAAGACTAGGGTATAGTTGAAAGGTTCACATCCATGAATACAAAGATTGCCAAAATACTAGGATATGATATTATTAAGTTTAATTAACCTATGCTATAATAGTAGGCTAATGTGAGTTATTAATACTCCTAAATAGAACATTTAAACTATTATAATAGAATACACATAATATCCCAATATAAAATGGGATATAATAACAATAGTAGTAGTAATTCCCATGTATATTAGGGTTATATTTGTAACTATTGATTATATATACAATATAGTATTCAAGCTATTCATGATTTTTTTCTCAACTTTACAATCATAACTATAAGAACAATAAATCTACAACATCTTCAACATTAAATCTCAACAATCTTAAAAATTGTAATTGTTGCATCAGATTGTAATGTCATCATATGCAAAAATTTGAAAGAAATAACCAAAAAAAATTATAAGACAATTTAAAACTACTTTTCATTTTGATAAAAAGTGCAGTAAATTTGTAATACTCAACATCAATAATAAATTAATTATTAATTAATTTGAAGATATGGCTGAAAAATACCAATGCAGCCAAGGAGCATAATGTAGCATGCTAAAGGGTATGTACAATACACACAAAATGTTTTAATGGACTAAAGTCACACCTGAATCAATAGGTTTCAATAAGAATGGTCATGGAAAGATATCCGATGATGGTTTTACTAACCTGAGACTCCTTTGTAGCACCAGTAATAACTGATGATACATTTGGATTAGCAGCACACCAAGCAATTGCAAGCTGAGCCAAAGGGACACCTAGCTCATCAGCAATTGGCTTCAGTCCATTGACCTTTTTCAGCACATCATCAACCAGGGAACGGCTAGCAAGATTCTAGAAATTAACAGCGTTAAAATGATGTAAAAGGGCTCAATAACAAGAATATGTAATTGATAGTAATTAAAGGAAGCGAATGTCAAATCCTGCTGGTTTTAAATGTGATAATTAAACCTGTCTATCTTTTGTAGGGCAATAGTTGTTCAAAACTAACAGATAGCATGTATGTGGCTGAATGCTATATCGATGCAGTCTTAAACATTTAATGATGTTTAGTTAAAATCATTTTCCAGAGAAAAAAGGTCATTTACTTAAGGAGGGAATAAACTTGTCCACATCAGGCCAAAAATTTGCAAACCAACCATTTGACCAAGTAGCAATAATTCATAACCAATTATGTTGTGTGGTTGGGGAACTAGATAGTTCTATGCTTCAAAACCAAACCACTGCATCCAAAAACGATATAACCACAAGAGATTAAGGAGTGAAATTGGAACTTGTAAAGGGTTGGAGCTCAATAGCTGATTATCAATATGAATTTTAATGATGAGAAATCAATTCAACTCTAAACACATATCCTAAGAGTCATCTAAGTAAAGAATGTTAAGGAGAAATTACTAAATGCTTAATGTGGCATGGTAGGGAAAATTTGTTGCTATGACTTGCCAAAATCTAATAGAAAAAATAGCTCGTTCTCAAAAGTTCTATTGTACTTGGCTACATGAAGTTCAACAAGGTTTGCAGAACTCTAACAAAAAACATTAATGACCTCTAAGTAGCATGTTTCCTGGAATAAAAAAGCACCTTTATATTCCTTCATTAGGTTCAATGAATACTGTAATAATAGATTATGATACAAAATGGTAACAAATATGCAATGCCATTCCATTGAAGTCGGGGATAACATATATCTGCATTAGGTTTGTAAAGAGTAGGGCCCTTGGGTCATATATTAATTATATATGAACTATTGCGATTCATTTGAATAGAAATATGCCAAGAATATTTGCGTGAGGAGAATAAGAGTTGGAGAAAACAAAGTATTACCAAAATAACATTAACAAGGAGATACTAAAACCTTTTTGAATTTGAAATGAATATTTTCATGGAATATGAGTCAAACTAAGAGAGAGGTAAAAATATTTGCATATTGAGGAGGTGAATGTTTCAAAAAGAAAATGCTAACTGATTTTCTATATGTAGAAAAATTAAGAGAGAATGTAAAAATATGAGTGCATCAAAGAGGTGTCACTAGCTACTTCTGAAAATAATATCCAAGATAGAATTTACGTTGGATGGATTATAGATGATCGCAATGAGCAAATCCACTAGGAAAGTGAAAGAGGCCTAAAACAATATGGACCAAGGACCTAGAAGATATTTCTAAACTTTTGGATCAAAATTTGAGAAAAGAAGATCCATGTAGCTCATTACCCAAACTAGTACATGGTGAGGCTTAGTTGAACTGAGTTTTGACAAGAAAGGAAAAATCACAACAAACTCCACAAATAAATGTGCACAAGAAAATGCCATAACTAGAATGTCAATTGGAAAAACTAGTGACAATAGAATAAATAGCAGGAATCTCCGTGAATCAAGTTTATAAAACTAAACAACTCTTACTTTATAATTTTCCAAAGCAAACCGACTATCTTGTGGTATAGTGCCCTTATTGTACTTTCCAGTGAGCACCCCCGAAGCTAATGGACTCCATGTGGTGAGGCCCAGGCCATAGTTGGTGTACAAGGGAAGGTACTCAGACTCAACCTGCAGGCACAAAAATAGTTTACAAGATCGTACAGAATGTTCAAAGTTTCAGGTCTGCAGGAAAGTAGTTATGCAATTAATTTTGCAACAAGTTAGTAAAATAAGAGATTAGAATGCATCCGATTCTATGTCCCTTGTCAAGCAGAGGAATATAATAAACAACTAAATGTTTACCCAAGTTGAGAACCAAAACAAAAATAAACTAACCATTCCCTACTACTAAAATTGCAAAGAAACTACTCAACTCAAAAGTTTAAGCTATTGGGTGAGCCCAAGAATGAAAAAATAACACGCCCAAATAAGAAGTGTGGACAAGCACAACGAAATCAGAAATGCACTGAAAATAAGGGTGGCACATTTTGAATCAAACAACCCAAAAGATTAAGTTGATAGATCAGGCCCAAAAATGGATCAAAATTATTATTCCCAGAAACAGTAAATGATACATTCTTAGAACTCACTCAAAAGTTTGATTTTTTGGGATGAATGATTTCTTAAAATGGTCTCAAAGCTTTAAATGATTAAGAGTCTCAACTTCTAGTTGTCCCACACTCATTTCAGTGAATTTTTGATTTGTATAGCTTATTCACACTTAGTGTGAAAGGTGTGTTAAAATAGTAAATGATCTCAGGCCAACATATACACAATGCGCTAGTGTGATGTTGGTGCCAAAAAATCAGAACAACATATGTTTAATGCACTAATGTGATGTTGATGCCAAAAAAATTCTAAGGAAATGGTACTTGTTGTCGAGTTGTATATTAGCTGTATATAGATTTTAAGAAAGTAAATTTCTTCTTATCCCAAAGATTATAGGATCCAAAGTGATTGTTCCTTATTCGAGGAGATTGATTCGTATCCTAGGATATTGTTTCCTATTTTTCTCCTATATTAAGATGTATATAATCATGTAACTCAAAATCAATTGTAAACAGATAGATTATTTTTCTTGTCTATTTTGTGTTATGATATTAGAACTAGCTTAGCGAAGACCAATGAATGCAAATTCATATATTTTCAGTCAGATGAATGGTGATCTATAGGGTGACACAAATAGATTCATATTAGCTATTAGTTGCGGGGGAAAATAGCTTAATTTGGAAGAATTCATTTGTAAGGGAAGATGTTGGATATTCACAAGTTGCCCCACATCAAAAAGAAAAAGAATTTCAACTTAGGTTGTTCAGATTTCAAGTTAGAAAATCTGAGGGTTTGACATGGCTGGACTTTTAGAATATTGTTTGCTGAAAATTTAGGCTAGAATTGCTGGAATTTTAGTGAATTAGACAAGTAATGGAGGCTAGGGAACTAAGAATCATTCCTAGGGTCTAAAAATAATGCTTAGAAAAAGTATCACACCTTCTAATTGAAAAATAGTTTATAGAAAAAAAAATCAGGATCTTATTATTGAAGGATTGAGTACAAACATATATATAGAAAAAGTTCTTAGAACTCTTATTCTAGAAGTAAAGAAGTAAAATATCCAGAAAAGAAAATCAAATCAGATCTTAAACAAGTTTAAATCTTAAACAATATATACAACTAGGATAATATGTATAATTTACTACTACTTATCTAACAAGAAAACCTAGCATAAACTAAATTTCAACCTTGTTGTCTTTGTTGTCACCTCAACTCCTACTCTTCATCCCACCAACTTAAAGCTTATGGTTGATTTATTTTCCCACTTTTATTTCTTTTATAAACTATAAGCTCTTTTACATTACTGCAGTAAGATTTGGTCCTCCTTTACACACACAAACAGTTGAAAAACCCACAGATGACTCACACCTTCCTATTGTTAATAGGGAAGGCACTGGAGAGTATACCAAGAGACCACTATACCTATTATCCCAATATGTATCACTTAAACATCTATCACCAGCCTGAAAAAGTTCACTGGGTGTCTAAATACCATATCTATTCCAATACTGTTTTTGAGCCATTGCCAAAAAGGGAATGGAGGAATGTTATAAGAGAGGAAATGGATGCGTTGGAGAAGAATAAGACATGGGAGATTGTTGATAAGCCAAAGGGGAAGAATATAATTGATTGTAAATGGATCTTCACACTGAAATATAAAATTAATGGATCACTAGAGAGAGATAAAGAATGATTAGTTGCTAAAGGGCAAACTCAAACTTATATGGTCCATTACTAGGAGACATTTGCTATAATGGAAAAAATGAATACTATGAGGATTTTGTTATCCTTGGCAGCTCACTTTGACTGGCAACTTCTGCAATACGATGTGAAGATTGTCTTCCTTCATGGAGATCTAGATGAAGAAATCTACATGAATATCCCACCAAGCTTTGAAGAAAACACAGTCAATAAAGTTTGTAGATTGAAAAATGCTCTATATAGATTGAAACAATCTCCCAGAGCATGGTTTGGAGGATTTTTTAGAGTTATGAAAGGATCAAGATATCAATAAAGTCAAACAGATCACACTATCTTCATCGAGCATAGGGTTGTATGGGGAGAGACTACACTTCTAGTGTTTGTCGATTACATTATTGCGACTGAAATTGATGAAAAAGAACAAGCGAATTGAAGAAACAACAAATCAAGGAATTCAAGATAAAGGAGCTTAGGAAATTTTTCATCTGCACAAGGACTAAGGTGTTCTCACTTCCATAACCTCTTTAATTGAAATTTTTCACTAGGAGCTTCGGAAATGAATTCTACATTGCAAAATACGAAAATGTGCAATATTTAGCTCAGCATGCTATACTGCTTCAATATCAACCATTAATGTCCTAATCCTCAGATACATTTCGCATTCATTATCTTAATCTTTTGGTTCCATAAGCTAGTTAATGAATCAAACCTTATTTATTTCATATTTCTTTACTATCTATTTATACCATTTTTTCCCACCGTATTATTTCACAAATTAAATGCAGCTAAACTTGAAATTGTATAGCACCAAGTCTCAAAAACAACTTATGTCAGGTTTGCTGACTCAATAACAAAAAGAGTTTTCTCAAAAGGATAGCTTTTACACATACACTTGATAAAATGGGTAAAAGAGTAGTGTAAAGCAAATTTGATCCTCTTGAATAGGCCAAACATAACTTCGTCCCTAGACAAAAAGTTACCAAAACAAGTTCTTTTCCATCGAAGATATAAATTGTTGCTAAGGTACATGAACCACACAACTAATACTTTCATGAAAAAGAAAATCCAGTGTATGGGCAGTCAAAGTTACTTACCTTGTGTCTAGACAATAAGTTATACTCAGGCTGCTCCACAACAGGACCAACCAAATCTAACTTATCCGCATATCCCCAAGCTTCAGTAATTTGTTGTGCTGACCACTCACTTGTGCCCCAGTAGAAAGCCCATCCCTTGTCAATAACATAATTCATAGCTCTCACAGTCTCTTCAATTGGTGTTGATGAGTCTGGCCTGTGGAATTAAGTCAGAGACTACATACTGTGTAATAAGACAAAAAAAAAATCTAATATACAAATGCCTATATAAAAAACAATTAAAGACCTCAAATCATCGAAAATCAATAACTAGCTTGAGAAAGAAGACAATATTCAATAAAAAATTGAAAGGTCCCAAGGAACCAATAATATCAAGATTTCTTCATGAACTATCAAACTAAATCTAGCTAAAACGCCCAATACTCACCGATGGCAGTAAATCACATCAACATAATCCATGTCAAGCCTCTTGAGAGAAGCCTTAGTACCCTCCACGATATGTTTCCTGGACAGTCCCTTGTCATTAGGACCAGAACCGCCCCAGAAGATCTTAGTGGACACAACGATATCGGAACGCCTCCAGCCGAGCTCACGAATGGCTTGACCCATGATCTCCTCCGCTCGACCATTGGCATAGACCTCAGCGTTGTCGAAAAAGTTGACACCGTTGTCTCTGCAGCACTGTAAGATAGATTTGGCATCTTTGACGTCTAGCTGGTTGCCAAAAGTGACCCACGCTCCGAATGAGAGCTGGCTCACCTTCAGCCCCGATCTACCCAAGTTCTTGTACTGCATATTTCTCAATCACGGAGAGACTTCTTGAACACCAATAGTCAACCACAGAGTCTATTTATTAACAAGGCTCGCTTTACTAAAGAGACTAAATTGTACTTGAGAGCCGTAACGTAGCGTTTGGTTAGCGTCTCTAAGGGTGGAGACGGATGACAGAGACACAAAAATTTTGTCCCCTAACTTGTTTGGTTGCTGTTTCCACCTAATTTTGTCTCGACTCCGGAAACAGGGACATTAAATTCTTGTGACTTCCATGACTGTGGCACGGAAATGAGGGGACGAAGACAGAAATTAAAGACGTTGGTGAAATGTCAAAAATACCCTCCTCTTAAAACCTAAAACAAAACACATCTCTCAAACCTATTAAGTAATAATAA
>JANZXP010000195.1:25673740-25684043 GCA_027576715.1 Erythroxylum flavicans | reverse complement strand
TTTAATTAAATATAATGTAATGTTATTAATTAATAATATTAATTTAATTAATTATATTGTAATTAATTAATTATTTATAATATTTTAATAATTAATTTTTAATTAATTCTTTAATTAAAATATTTTTATTAAGGAATGATTGCTTGTGGCTTTGGGTTTGGAAGTCGGTGCTTGTGTTACCAATATTCGATTCGATGTGCACATGGTGCAGCAGATTGGGCCTATAGGCGGCATCAGATCGACTTGCCCGTTTCTATCTTTAGTTCCACGATACACATCATAGCTATTGCATTTGTATAAAAATTAAACCGACTAAAAGAAAAATTTAAAGTTTATAAAATTTTGAAAATTTAATCGGAATTAAATTATTATAAAACTAGAATATAATAAATAAAAAATAAAATTTATAAAAATAAATAAAAATAAAAAATATGTCAATATTTATTTTTATATAATAAATTAATAATAAATAAATATGAGTGTAATATAAAATTTTAAATAATAATAAAAATTAAAATTACATTTTTGAAAGGTTGTGTCCCGTTATCTTTAAAAACTCTAAATTTTCCAAGTAAGTGTATAAGATACACTAATTTTGGAACTATTTGAAGCTCTGATTGTAGTAGTCGATGGGAAGCACTGATCCATTTGTTTTCAATCCTTGTTTTTCTTGGCACAGATCTTGTTGTAAAGTAAGGATCAACTTCTTTTTTTCCATTTATTAATACTATTACTTTCTTAAGAAAAAATAATATTTTCTTCAACAAGAGGATAAAGATGATCTCATATATTAATTAAGAAGCAAGAAAATAGTCTATAGTGGTGAATGACATAAAACAAAATTATACCTCAAGAAGATGGATATTCTAAAGTTATTATTAATTTAAATATATTAATTATTTCTTTATAGTACAGTAAATTCATATTATTTATAGTGCAGAATATAAATATTTCATGGTATAGTAACCGAGAAGAAGGGATAATCATAAAAGTTTTCTCCATGATTGATATAGACATACATCATTTCTTAATTCTCTCGATATGAGACTCAAAAAGTATAGCAATGCCTATGAGCCCACCCTCCATCACACAATATAGTAAGTTTTCCTAAATCACTAGTAGTGCTTAAGGATAAGAGAGCAATTTTATTACTTACAGCATATACAACGCTAAATCTTCAGGAATATCAAAATTTCTCAACAATAAGCTCAAACAACATTAACTAATAACCTCAAAACCCAAATCGGTATTCATTTGATTTTTATCCTAACAACAAAGCCATTTAAACAAACCCTTCAGAGCTCAGCATCCATGTTTTGATCCGTTTTCTTTATCATAAATTTCCTACGATTTCTTCCATCCTTTTTTTAGAAACTAAAACGCAACAAACATAAATAACATAAAACAACAGACCAAACAGTTAAAGTAAACACAAAAGATGGAATAATTATGAATCAAAAGACATAAACAAATAGTAGTAATGGTGACCCTACATATACATAGAAACAAACCAATAGCAGAAACAAACAAACAACAAAATGGTACTTACTTATTAAACTTTGCTCTGACAAATTCAATTTTGGTGTTTTAGATCAACAAATTCAATACTTCAAAAAGTATATATAACTCAATTATCAAAATTAGATACTGAAATGAAATATAGTTCTAACTGTTACAAAAAAAACTAATTAAAGAAGAAATCTCACTGCCTAATCGTTATCTCCTTATCCTTTAACATATTGAAACTTAAATAAAGCAAAAACAAATATAAACTCTATAGAAACTTGATGACTAGAATCATAATTTCACTCCAAAACCCATTATCATATCTCGAATATTTTGTGCCTCCATCTATCCAGTTCCTATACCTCAACCTACAGTATGTTCTTCCCTCGTCTTCTCCTATAAGTCAACGACAGCAGCACCAAGGAAAAGAGTAAAACCCCTTCAAAATAAAAAATAGAAAGGATAAATTTAAGAGAACATACAATAATAATGACAAATCCTAAATAGAAAGGTTTTATTTAGAACCTAAACATTTCATGGTCAAATAAACCAAAACTTAACTGTGAGGAAAATTGGATGGATTGAGAGGCATCCCTTCAATCATCCCTTCAATCACGGTGCTTAGTCACAGAGTAAGTAGGTGATCGAAGTACTTTAACAAGTTCTTTATCTCAGACCAGCTGCGTAAGATCTGAGAAGAGAAGATTGAGCTCATAATAGCTACCCAAAGAGACTCAATAGGGCTCGATTTCTACATCTATAGGTTAGCTACAAGTATCATATTTACTTACATACATTTATGGAGGCGGTGAGATATGATGAAGAGATGATGGTGAAGAGGCGAGGAGAGAGCTTTGTTTCAGAAATGAAATATGATGTTTAGCTTTAGGTATATTTGTATATTGACAAACCAATTGGACCTGTTAGCTAAAAATCAGCCAGTTATTTGGTAAACCAGCTTATTTTATACTTAGAAGTTATTAAATAAAACTGAACTAGATAATTGGCTGATTCAAACTGTTTCTGGTCGGACTGGCCAATCCGATCCAGTTTTTAAAACCTTGATTTACCTTCTACATAAACTGCAAATTTTAGTGCCTTTAGAGGTTATTGAAAATCACAGAGAAAATTTTTAATGCAAGGGGCATAAGGTGCCCTTTTGAATTAACTCCTATAGCTGATTTACACCTTCTTTCTAAATTACAAAAATGTTATAATTGAAAGTATATTATCAACTTTTATTGAACTTGTCAAATTTGATATTATGCATGTTATTTTCATGTGGTTAATTGTGTATAAGTTATTATATTATAAGAAAATACATATTTAGTGGAACTTTTCTCTAACATTTTTTTGGGAAAATCGGGATCTATTCCAATCATAGCGGAAAAATTACAAAACTTTTTCATACTTTGATTTCTCAAAAATCAAGATCACTTTAATTCTATAAAATGATTAACATATAAATCAAAATAATGTATGAATATTAATTTGTACCTTATTCCGAAACTTGATAATAATCTTGTCGTATCCCTTGAACCATTTCCAAAACTGATCCATCTCAACCACTATAGCTGCACAAGCGTCCGACCTGTAGCATTATCCATAGAATAGGTTAAGAGAACTCTGTAACTCTTATAGAGAGAGTTAAGCAAGAAGTGTTAGCTTCATTAAAGCTTCAGCTTATTTATAATAGGTTTTGGACATTTTAGTAATTAAATAAAATTAAATTCTAATTTCAATTAAACTTTAATTAGAATTACAAATAATTCTAATTAAATATCAATTATGTCTAAATAAGATCCAATATCTCATATCAATCATTATTTATTAAATATCTTATATTTAACCATAAAGTTTCTCAAACTTTACAATCAAGTACAACTTGATTAAAAATATCTTTGCTATCTTTAACCCGTTCTTTAAGTGAGACCCATTAGATTCTAAAAAATGTTGGTAATAATTATATTATAATTTATAATTAGATTTAAATAAATTAAAAATCCTTTTAATTTATCTTTAATTCTCCAATTAAATAATTTATAATTATAATCAAGATTGGCATCTAGCAACATATCATAACCTTTCTATGCATGATTTTTCTGTATAATTCAATATTTTTATCATACAATGTTCCAATTAGACATAAAGCATATAATTAATGTCTACTCTATTTTGAGTCCAATCAGTTCTTCGTCATTAGCTATTAATTCAATTAATAACATTTGTAAACTATTTACAAAATGTCATTCTACTTCGGTCAATAATTTCTTGAATCAATATTAATCGAGGACAACAAAAAATTCTCCCTAATTACTTTAAGGTGATAATCTTATCTTGATCACTCAACTATCTTCATGTAATTCATACCACATCTAATAACTAACAACTAAATGACCCATGATTAAATAGGTCGTAAGTAATATCAAAACATAGCAGTCTCTATACAAGATAACTTTGGAGACCTTAAGTCAAAAGATCACTTATATAATCATCACAATGGTAATTCTATAAAATAAATGTAATGTTCGAAATGGTTTTCTCATATCGAGTTCTTTCCTTAAACTTGGTCTCTAATAAGCACCCACGTGTTTGTTTAAATATCTCTACACTTTAGTCTATAAGATCGACTACTTCCTTTATAAGAAAAAACAAAACATGTGCTAGTCTTTTTATATTCTATGAATGTCCAGTCATAATAGAACAATGACTAGGAATAATTTGAGGAAAATACATAATTACAATATGATTCTCATAGTTATCGTTTCATTGTAATTTCATTTACAATGTTTAATTATCTCATAGACTTTATCATATACATCTAAACATGTACAAGATAAAGAATATTTTTAAATTACTTTGTTACTAAACTACAACCAAACTGATTGACTGTAGAGCATAAACGAATATTTTTATGATAAATATATATTTGTATCCTAACTTTTGTTATACGCAATTATAGAACTACTTTGGAAGCATATTTTAACAAACATAATTATTTTTATATAAAAATAATAACATTCTCACTTATTATACGAGTTTCGTGAACATAAGAAATCTTTGACTGTAGAAATTGATATGGATTTTTTCCTATTAGAAGCAAACTTTAATGACTGTATTAAATGTCATAAAGCTTAAAAGATTGCACTAAGCAAAACATTTTATTAACAAAAAACAAAGAGAAAAATTATAAAATAACATTGTAAATTAGGTAAAAAAATATATTCTTGAGTTGACTAGGGGCTACATTTCTAAATGAAATAAATAATAGTGAGATTTACATTTACCTTATTAAATAATATTATTTGCAACAAAATTTGCAAATTAAGTTTCAAATTTTAAAAAATGGCAAGAAGTTTTTTACTTTGAATGATTAAATATTTAATGAATATTATAGTGTGAAATTGATATGTGAGCACGTGAAATAAATAAATTTTAGTGTCATTTAGTTCGTATAATATGATTAATCAATAAATATAACAAAGCATGAATTGTAAATCATACCTTAATAGAAAGCTTATTTTCTTTTTTTCTTCAGTTTTCCTACAAAATCAATTTTAGATATAGGTTATTGAATACCATAATAACTAAATAAGTTTTTGATCTCCAACAAAAACAAAGTTGAAAAAATTTTATAAGTAATATGCAGAAGCCATATGTCACGATTGTTAGCACTTATAGAGCGTACACTTATTTATAATATAATTTTGATCTTTTCATATTGTAATTAAAATATAATTTTATGTTCAAATTAAACTTTAATTAAAATTATAATTATTCCCAATTAAATGATAATTTTCCCAATAAATTACAATATATAATATCAGTTCCTTTTTATCAAATATTTTATACTTGATCCTAAAATTTATCAAGCATTATGATTAACTCTAACTTTATTAAATTACCTTTTTTCTCTCTTCGATATTTCTTCATATGAGACTCGGTAGATTCTTAAATATATTGACAAAACAAATAGATTACAAATCATAAAATTTTCTTAATATTAGGTATAAATTTACATCTATATAGCAAGATTGAAGTTTAATAATGTGTCACGATCATCCAAATATTAGAAATAGGAAAGTAATTTTAACTACCTTTTTTGTACCTGATTTTTTCTAGCAATTCAATCTTTTGTTTTCATAAAAAATAGTGTATATATTTAATGGCCACTCTATTCGAGTTCAGTCATAAAAGTTCTTTATTATTAGTAATTAATTTTTAATGACATTTGAAATTATTTTCAAATATCATTATACCTTAGTGAAAGATTTATGAAATCAATTCTAATAAAGAATAATATAATACTCTCACCAATTACTTTAAAGTGACAAATCATATATTGATAACTTAACGATACTATTATGCTAGTAAAAAATGTTGGATTCTCTAGCTATATTACAATATCTCGCTCCTTATACAAGAATGTCTTTAGCTGAATATTTTATTTACATGACACATTATAATCATTTATAATGATCTTTCTAAAAAATGTATGCCTGATGATAAGTGTCCCTTCTATTATGAAGATCACTAGGTCATGAGGCTTATCTAGGATATATCTTTTTATTTACATTCAGGAAGGGCCACTAAATTAAATTTTAGTTTAGGTGAGGGAAGTATGTTTGCTTTAAAAATAATTAAAAGTTATTTGGAAGACATTTAGACTTATTGATAAGTTGTTGTTCTTGATATATTTTAGCTCTATTTTGTCATTGTTTTTGCATTGAATGATGTTAAATTGCCTTTAGTTTTGTGAATTTGGTACTGCTCCTTTGATTTTGGTATTTGTTAGATGGTTTGGGAAGAAAATGAAGTAAACCCGAGGAAAGCACAGTCTACCCTTGTAAATTCACATAGCCCGTGTAAAGTAGAAGTTTAAAGTTGAAGATCCGAAAGTCACACGGTCAGACTGTGGAGATTCACACGGGCTGTGTCTTTCGAGCCAGAACACATAACCAGATAAGAAAGTCACACGGTCTACCCCATGTGAATTCAGACGGTCCGTATATGACAATTTTTCATGACAGTTTCGGTGATTAAAAGGCAGTTTTTGAGAGACAAAAAGGGGCATTGGCGGGGAAAAGGAGGAGAAGGGAGTGAGATTCAAGAAGGGGAGAAAAACAAAGAGCCAGGAAGAAGGAGAAAAGCTTGGAGATTAAGAGATCAAGATTCAAGAAGCAAATGGAGTTCCTTTTCCTTCTCTTTCCTTTTATTATTTATCTTCAATGTTCATGTTTATAATTCTTACTTTTAGGTTGAATTTAGTTATGAATCTGTAAATTTTCTTATTCTAGGATGTTTGTTTCAACTTGGGATTTATGTATTAAACCTTATGTCTTTACTTCTAAATTCAATGTTGACTTGATTTCAGTAAAGTAATTTTGTCTAATATTGATTTGATCTTTCTAATCTAGGGTTTCTTATTGAATAATGATAGATGTTAAACTAAGTACTGAAAAGTGATGTTTAATGTCTGAATTGCTATATTAGACTTAATTGAAAGAATATCTAAAAATAGAATTCTTCATTAGGAGTACTTGGAATTAACCACTGTGTTCATTGGGTTGGATTTGATTTTTGGTCTAGGAAACTGGTTTAAAAATTGGAATCAACGCATTAATTACTTCAAAAGAACTAATTGATAAGAGTGGGTTAATGTACTTGGATCAATATTTTATTTCATAAGGATTACATGATTTCTTTATTGAGATGAATTCCTAGAATATTAGCTCAAATTCTGTTAATCGTGCATTGATACTTCTTTAACAACTGAATTTTCATATTTGATTGCTTAGCAAATTTAGAAGGTATAAATTTAGTACTTTGACTTAGTCCTTGTGGATCGACATTTGATTTTTGTAACTAAACCCGTACACTTGCGGAGCTTATCAAGTTTTTGGCGCCGTTGCCAGGGGCTTTTGTCAAATATTGAATTTTTCTGACCAAAGTTGACTAAGCTTTACTTAATTCATATAGTTGTAGGTTTATTTGAATTTACCTGGTATATAAATTTGTTAACTCTTGTTTTTGTTTCTCGTGCAGTGGTGAACTTAGATTTATATGCAATTTACTTTCACCACCCCATTTGATCCTGAGATCGAAAGAACATACCACAAAAGAAAGAAACAGAGGTTTGTAGATAAGAAGAAGGTGACCCTGTAAGCAGTAGCAATACAATGGCAGAAGGAGTAGGACCACGACTCCGTGACTATGCAGAGCCAGGAGTTCAAGAAAACACTTCGGGGATTCAGAATCCAACTGTGGAAGCAAATAATTTTAAGTTGAAACTAGCTCTTATTTCTATGGTTCAGCAGTCACAGTTTGGAGGATCACCTGTCGAAGATCCTAATATGCACTTAACGGTCTTCCTTGAAGTTTGTGACACTTTGAAAATGAATGGAGTCACACCTGATGCCATTCGTCTTCGCCTTTTCCCATTCTCTTTAAGGGATAAGGCAAGAGCATGGCTTCATTCACTTCCAACTGGATCTATTACTACACGGGATCAACTCTCCAAGACATTTTTAGCCAAGTATTTTCCTCCAAACAAAATGGCAAATCTCAAGAATCAAATCTCAACATTCACACAGAAAGATGATGAGACACTGTATGAAGCGTGGGAGCGTTATAAAGATTTAGTTCGGTTGTGTCCATACCATGGCTTACCATCTTGGATGGTTTTTCATAATTTCTATAATGGATTACTCCAATCAATGAGGACCTTAATCGATGCTGCAGCTGGTGGAGCAATTTTGAATAAAACTTATGTTGATGCATACAATCTCATTGAAGAGATGGCTCTCAATCACTACTAATGGTCTAATGAGCGAGGAGCAACAAAACGTACTCTAGGTAAGTATGATGTTGATGCACTTACTATACTTTCTGCTAAAGTTGATGCCATGACTCACAAGTTAGATCGCTTGAATGTTAATTCTGTGAATGCTAGTAGTGCTACTTCTGTATGTGAAATTTGTGGTTCTGTTGATCATGTGTCTGTTAATTGTCAAATTGGTAGCCCTTTTGCCCAAGACCAGGGTAGTGATCAAGTTCATGCCATTAACAATCTTAACCAAAGACCTCAATTTGACCACACTCAAACACTTACAACCCAGGTTGACGGAACAATCCAAATTTCTCCTAGAGGAATAACCAAAACCTACCATTTCAGCCAAACATTAGGCCACCTCCTGGTTTTAAAAGACCTTCCAATCCATCAGGACCTCCAAAATCAAATTTGGAAAGTATGATGGAATCTATGTTACTAGCCCAAAGACAACAAGATGAAACCATCAAGCAATTAACCTTTAAAGTAGACTTGTTGGCTGCTCATAACAAGTTGCTTAAGAACCAAATAGCAAATCAGGCTAGTTTATCGATCACACCACTAGGTAAGTTACCTAGTCAACCTGAAACCAATCCTAGGGAACATTGTAAAGTTCTGACATTGAGAAGTGGAAAGCAATTGGTAGGACCCCATGATCTTAGGAATGAATATATAAAAGAGAGTGCAGTTGAAACTCAGGACAGGACTAGTAGAGAAACAGAAGTTGAGTTGGAAAAGGAGAGTGAGGATGATCACCCTTCTAAGGAACTACAAAAGTCCCTCTAAAAACCTTACACTCCACCAATACCCTTTCCTTATAGGATGGCCAAAGCCAAGTTAGATACTCAATTTGGGAAATTCTTAGAAGTTCTTAAAAAGCTTTACATCAACATTCCTTTCACCAATGCACTGTCTCAAATGCCTTCTTATGTTAAGTTCTTAAAAGAAATTTTGTCAAATAAAAGAAAGTTAGAAGAGCATGAAACTGTTGCCTCGACTATTGAATGTAGTGCTGCCATTCAAAACAAGCTTCCTATGAAACTCAAAGATCCTGGTAGTTTTTCAATCCCTTGCCAAATTGGTAAAGTAACAATTGAACGTGCTTTATGTGATTTAGGATCAAGTGTCAGCCTAATGCCAATTTCTTTATGTAAGAAGCTTGATCTAGGAGAATTGACACCTACTACTATTGCTTTACAGTTAGCAGATCGATATGTTAAATATTCTGTTGGTGTATTGGAAGACGTGCCTATTAAAGTAGGTAATTTGTATGTGCCTGTTGATTTTGTTATTTTAGAAATGGAGGAAGACACCCGCACCCCAATCATTCTTGGGAGGCCATTTTTGGCTACAACAGGATGTCAGATAGATGTGAAAAATGGCAAATTATCTTTTGAGATTAATGAGGATTGTGTTCAGTTTGACCTTTCAAAAGCCACTAAATTTCAGAGCTTGTCTGATAATTGTTTTAAAATTGATATTATTGATTTTATTGTAAATACCCATTTGTCTAACCAACATTCGGATGATTTTCTTGAGCATTGTTTAATTACTAATGGAACACCAAGTGATGAGATTCCAGAAGTAGCCATTATTGCTAAAGCTTTAGAAAATCTCCCTACAAATTGCAAGGCTAAAGAAGAGCAGTTTGAAGTTCTAGAAGTGGATCAACAAACTGAGGTGAAAGCACCTGAGATAGAACTCAAACCACTTCCCTCCAATTTAAGGTATGAATTTCTGTGCCTTGATTCTACTTATCCCGTGGTTGTGAATGCTAACTTAGATGCTATTGATACTGAAAAACTTGTTAGCGTTTTAAGAAAGCATAGAAAGGCCATAGGTTATTCTTTAGAAGACCTTAAGGGAATTCATCATTTTGTGTGCACGCATCGAATCTTAATGGAGGACGACCATAAGCCCACCATTGAACATCAAAGGAGATTAAATCCTAGTATGCAAGAAGTGGTC
>JANZXP010000195.1:25659947-25673640 GCA_027576715.1 Erythroxylum flavicans | reverse complement strand
TTAATCAAATAATTGAACAATAACTTAAAGACGATAGAAATGAGAAAATACTTATAATGGTTCGATAAACAACCTTTGCCTAAATCCATATATATATATATAAACTGTATATGTATATATATATATATATATATAATATTCTAAGATCATATATCATAGAATAACTTCATTATTTATTAAACCAAAAATATTGAAATTATATCCATATTATAAAGAATTTCTTTGAAAAACTATAAGATACGCTTTTAGTTATTTTCAAGCATTTATCATTCATCTATATATAGAAAGAAACAAAAGGATTAATAGACCAACTATCTTTAAAAGTACAAATTTGTTGGACCTTTAACACAACTCAGAACAATAGTCGTCATTAGCAAATAAGAACTAATATGATCTTAAATGAGAAAACTTTTTTTTGACTGAATCATATTCAAATATGATATCTCAATTTAGTAATCATCTTAGACATGTTAGAAACATACACCATAGTAACTTTTGTCTTTTATGTACAGATGTAAGACAACATGAAAAGGCATAAAAAGGACCAAAATTCAAATGAGGAACTATGGTTATAACTTCTTAGCTTAATGGATTATGCAGTTATTAACTACACCTTTATGGTTGTTTACAAAATTCAACAATTTTTCTAACTAATATACTCAATTAGCAACAATCAATATAAATAAGTATGAGGAAATTGCTTTATATAAATTAATCAAATAATTGAACAATAACTTAAAGACGATAGAAATGAGAAAATACTTATAATGGTTCGATAAACAACCTTTACCTAAATCCCACTATAATTTCTCCCTTCAAGGTGAAGAATAACCTTCGTGTAATCCTTTTTTATAAAGAGGAACTCTTATGACAATTTTTTTCCAAAGTGAAAAGGAACCTTAACCCTACTTAGAGCACTCCCCAAGTACAATATTCAACACCCTCACAAAGTATTACAACTTAAAAATATCTAAATTATTAACTTAATAACATGAAATAGCTCGCTCATACAAATATAAGATAATGATGCTCAAATAATTGAAAAACTTTTTGAAATGTGTGTATACAATAACCAAAACCTTCTTAACAAATAATGAAAAGACATTTATTTATAGTATTTTGAGGCCTTAACTAGTTGTTAAAGCCAAGAACAAATAGTTATAATGACTATCTACAGTACACTGGTCAATGGCTAATTTGTATTTATAGCACTAAATTCACTAGCTGTTGGAACAATGGTTGACTAAAACATATATTGATCGACTAATATGGCACATTGGTCGACTAATACATTAACCAATATTGTTATAAATTCTTGATACATTAAATTTTACAAATTTAACTTCCATTAGTCAAATACTGACCTATGTAGGTTGACTAATCACCTAAAAAACATGACGTTAACATCTTCAAATGCTCAAACTCAATTTGATTAATGCAAACATGAATTAAACACTTACCAAAATGTTCCTCAGATTTTTTTTTATAGATCAAGAGGCTTTTATACAAAAACAAGAAGCATCAATGCCTCTTAATAAATGAAAATACACATGTAATAAAGTAAAATAAAATGTTTATCGTGGTGAGCCTTTTGAATAATCAAATTAACAAAGTTAGATTAAAAATAATAATACAAATTGTAAAATGACCTTACTAAGGCTTGATCTTCTTTTATTCTTGTTTTGATCTCCATTTCGTTGCTTGTAAACTTTAACTTCTCTTGTTTAACTTCATATACTGTCTTTTTAAGTTTATGGCTTCATTTTATTCTAATATTTCTTTTCATTAAAATAACAAACACATTAGTAGTAATTATGCCTTTTTATCACCAAAACATCAATTGTATCCTCCCTTGGCTCAACAATTTTTCCCTCTTTGATAATGAAAAAACACTTGTGATATTAGAGAACAACAATAATAAAACAAAGAACTCAAATAAATATCAAGATAGCAATTGGCTTCCCTTTAAGTCATACATAAACATAATTCAATATAAAGAGCATAATTCAATTTCAAAGAAAAAAGAGATACATGAGGATAACAAAAAATTACCTAAGCATATCATAGAAACTGCACTAAATACAAAATTGACAAAAGAATCACTCACCCTAAATTTCATCACTCTCCCTTCCTTAAATCTAATCACCAAAATTTCTACCCTTTTTTGGAATCTTCAAAAACAAATCTGTTAACCAAAAATGTATAATATAATGTGTCATGTGTTAAGCTAACCTAGTTAAAAAGATGAATTTGATTAAAATTAACAAAAATTTCTCACTAGAGAGTGCTATTCAATATTTAAAGAGTAAAAAAAGGGTCAATTTTGTCAGAGACATCCTTAATTGTGTCTAATATAAAAATTCAATTTAGATATTATGCTTAAGTTGAAAGATTCAACTAAAGTACCAAGGCAAGTTTTGATGTAGAAGTTTGAATTATAATAAATGAAAATATAATTGCAATATTCAATATTCAACTTCATAAAAAAATAGACATATATATATATATATATATATGCAAGCCTTAAAATTTAAAAAAATAAAAAAGTGTCCACAATACCAATATTTAACAAAATTAAATATGTATCAATACAATTGAAAGGAAAACAAACTTATCTCCTTTTACAATTTAATTATGAATGCCTCAATTTGAAATAAATAATTTTTAATTTATAAAAATTTTGAAAATTCCAAATCTGAAATTCAAGAATGACAAATTTTCAATTTGATGTAATCTAGTGAAATTTTTATGTAATCAAAGAGGATTGGTCGACCACACTTCAACTGGTCGACCACTATTGATGTTTAAGAGATGACCAAAAGTAAGCAATAAAGGTGTAGAGGAAAAAATGGTTTGGATTTAAAACACGTTCTACTAGTCAACCATTTAAGGGTCATAATAATATCAATTAAGAATTATCGAAAACCTTAAAAGATACTTGAAACACACAAAGTCAATTAAGAAAATAAGAGGGGATCTTTATCATATAGAATTTCCATCAAATATAGCTAATTCTATTCTAATTGAGCAAAATTTATACTTATTCCAAGTAAGTTTCGTACTTTAAAAACAATTTTTAAACATCTTACCCATAATTCAAACACAAATAATTATCACCAAAGGTTTACACTCAAATTCATATATAAATGCAAGTTATCATAAATTTGTAAATTATGAATTAGTACTAACCTCATGTTGAAAATTATTTGTGAAAGATTTAAATGAAGATTCTTTTTGAGCTTACAATCCATTAAAGGCTTTTCATTGCCTTCTCATCTCTCTCACATGGTTCAATAATTATCTCTTTTAAAAGGTCTTTAGTGGCTAAATTCTTCACATCCTACAATAACATCTTCTAGACTTTCTTAAAGGCAAGAAGGTTAGATTCATTATGGTAAAATGCATAAACTACTTAAAATACTCAATTCAATAACTACTATCTCTACTACGTACCATTTGTTCTTTCTTTTCTAATAACCTTACAAACCAAAGTAATCAATATGTTTTAGGAACTCAAATAAGCTGAACTCCTTGGTTGTTAAGTTCCTTCTTCTTTTCAACCCACACTTTTAAGGGTTTGCTTAATATTATTTGTTTAAGAAAACAAAATCCATCAACATGTTCATACTTACCACAAAAATGACATACCATATTATATGAGTGATGATGGTGCAATTGTAAGGCCCTAAAATATACCCTAGAAGAAATTTTACCTATTTATAGAAGTACGTATATGATAGGAGTTAAAATTGTGCTATGAGTTGAATGTGAAAGGTATATGACTTGAATTTTGATATTGTTGGACTGTGGTTAGTAAATTGGAATTAATTGATACCATTAGAGAATTGATGTATTTAGATGTACATTTGGATTAGGAAAAATGGTCAAGAAATAAGTTAAAGTTGTACAAAAAAAATTAAAATGATTAAGCCTATGAGTTATGACATATGGCATAGCTAATGCATTGACATTTGACATCATTCATTGTGTGACAAATGGCAGCATGATAAGAAGTCAAGAAGTCAAATGGCAATTAATGTGTGTGGATTAGTGGCAGCCTAATCTATTGATACATGGCATTATGTGCAAAGTAACTCATGTTTAAGGAATTTGAGGACACCTAACACTTTGGCTAAGAAAAATTTCTGCTATGTTCCTCTCTCTTCTCTCTACCAAAACTCCCCATTTCTCTCTAACTTCTGGAATTTTTGCTAGACCTTGGATTGTCATTGTTAAGTTGTTGTTCTTGATATATTTTAGCTCTATTTTGTCATCGTTTTTGCATTGAAAGATGTTAAATTGCCTTTAGTTTTGTGAATTTGGTACTGATCCTTTGTTCTTGGTATTTGCAGATGATTTAGGAAAAAAATGAAGTAAACCCGAGGAAAGCACGGTCTACTCGTGTAAATTCACATAGCCTGTGTAAAGTAGAAGTTTAAAGTTGAAGATCTGAAAGTCACACAGTCTGATTGTGTAGATTCACACGGACTATGTCTTTTGAAGCCAGAAGATATAATCAGATCCGAAAGTCACATGGTCTACCCGTATGAATTCACACGATCCGTGTATGACAGTTTTTCATGATAGTTTAGGTGATTAAAAGGTAGTTTTTGAGAGACAAAAAGGGGTATTGACGGGGAAAAGGAGGAGAAGGAGTGAGATTCAAGAAGGGGAGAAAAACAAAGAGCCAGGAAGAAGAAGAAAAGCTTGGAGATTGAGAGATCAAGATTCAAGAAGCAATTGGAGTTCCTTTTCCTCTTCTTTCCATTTATTATTTATCTTCAATGTTCATGTTTATAATTCTTACTTTTAGGTTGAATTCAGTTATGAATCTATAAATTTTCTTATTCTAGGATGTTTGTTTCAACTTGGGATTTATGCATTAAACCTTATGTCTTTACTTCTAAATTCAATGTTGACTTGATTTTAGTAAAGTAATTTTGTCTAATATTGATTTGATCTTTCTAATCTAGGGTTTCTTATTGAATAATGATAGATGTTAAACTAAGTACTGAAAAGTGATGTTTAATGTCTGAATTGCTAGATTAGACATAATTGAAAGAATATCTAGAAATAAAATTCTTCATTAGGCGTACTTGGAATTAACCACTATGTTCATTGGGTTGGATTTGATTTTTGGTCCAGGAAACTGGTTTAAAAATTGGAATCAACATGTTAATTACTTTTAAAGAACTAATTGATAAGAGTGGGTTAATGTACTTGGATTAATATTTTATTTCATAAGGATTACATGATTTCTTTGTTGAGATGAATTCCTAGAATATTAGCTCAAGTTCTGTTAATCGTGCGTTGATACTTCTTTAATAACTGAATTTTCATATTTGATTGCTTAGCAAATTTAAAAGGTATAAATTTAGTACTTTGACTTAGTCCTTGTGGATCGACACTTGATTGCTGTAACTAAACCCGTACACTTGTGGAGCCTATCACTTATATTCTTACTAATGTAATTTATATTACAAATGGAAAAATGTTCTTATCTTTCGATTTATTCACATAATAAGGCCTACTATTAATGTGGGTATTTCCATCTCTAAAGGGGGCTTTGCAACTTAAATTAAATCTATGAAACAAGTAGCTATTAAATTAAAATAGATTTTGTTGGACCATGTGAGGTTCTAATTATTGAGTGATAATTACACTATATCTTTAGCATGATTTTTTAGAATATCGGTTTGATACTTAAAATGACATATTTAATTTTTGGTCTTATTTCAATCCCTTAATGAAGAAGGAAAAAGATTGGGAGTACTTGAGTCAAGTTGGAGTAACTCTAACAAATTTTAGGTTAATAACTAAGAACATAATACCAAGATAGTACCATATTGCTTCTCATATTCCATCATGCCATATTTTATTTTTGGGAGAGTTTGCTATAAGAACTATACAGCACAAGCACGGACCTGTGTTTCTACCCTATTTAACATTAAGCCATTTTATTCCTTTAGGCATCTTCTAATATCCTATTATATTTTGCCTATGTTCTCCAATATAAGAGAAGCACAATCATATAATCTTAACCAATATTTGTAGTAATTATTATAAACAAGTTCCAAAGAGACAAGTTAAGCACACAGGAGCTAACATAGTCACAAAGTCCCATATTTGTCTAATATTTGACCTGTTTTAGTTAGAATGTTTAGGGTTCATACTTAAGAGAGGGGGATGATAGTAAAAAAGGAAGTTAGATTGAAAACACTAAAAAAAGATAATTGGAAGCTAACAAAAAGTATCTAAGATTAATAAAGAAAATAACATTAGGGAAAAATAAGAATATTCGTAAAAAACATTCAGGATTTAAGATCCATGAGAATTCAACCTAATTAGGATATAGATCTAGTTATCCTATAGTGTTCCATTATGAAGTAGTAAGCTTCCTTCGATGAATTAAAGAAAATTATAAGATTCCTTCCCTCCATGTGGAGTAAACCTTACAACTTAAGGAAATTCTAATATCCTAACCTCCTCCTTAATTCTATGATTGATAATGTATGCACAAGCAATAATTTGTCTCTAAAAGCTATAATTATAGTGTAAGGGAAAAGATGGAGTATTTTCTCTCAGGTTGCCTTTACAAAATTGTATAATAAAGAAGAGATGATCAAGCTTATCTAGAGAATTAATATCAGAAGAAGCAGATTAAATTGTTGAAAAAGTTAAAGAATAACATATCCTTAGTGCTAAGTCTCATATATTACTAGACAAAGGACAAAAATAGCTTTAGGTAAATTTTTAGAGGACCAAACTAGGTTAGACTACGGCACTCATGGAGGAAAATCCTCAAAGATACTTGTATAATATCTATTAGTGAAACATCTATAATTGTGTCTCTTCTAAAGGACTTTATTTTGCTTCTTATAATTAGGCTAATAGTTAGGCATTGCAATAGCAATAGAGGAAAATGGTCTCAGATGAGAAAGTGACCAGTTCCAAGCATTGTTGGGAATGATCAGTTTTATTTTAAAGGAACTAGGGATTCTAAGCATCAGATTAAAAGCATTAGGGAGTATATGAAGAAGACCATTCAGACATTTAAAGTTATACTAGAACCAGGTACTTTCACCATTATCAACTATGTGCCAAATAAAGATGGATAACTGATAAAAGATTATTTAACTATATTTATATACCCATATTGAATGTGTTTAATTTTATAGTATTTTTAGTACTTAATTCACTTCAAGTGTGTTTATAGGTGATAATTGCTTTCTTAGACCAAAAGATTAGAAGTAACTTAGAGATACACAGTTGTTTATAGTAACCATGTAGGTCATTATAAATCTGTGGAGAATTGAAAATATTGTTTCAGGCCATACATGTTGCCTGTGTAATTCTCTGTACTTATGTAAAATCATAAATTTAGGTATTTTTTGAGATACATGGTCTCATACATTACTATGTAAGTGACTATGTATATCCCAAAACCTTAGTTTTTACTATAAAAAGACATTATTGGAGGTAGAATAGAAAGAGGCAAGTTTTAGAGCATTTTTAGTCTTAAGAAACATAGAGAAGGTAGTTCTGAGTAGAGGACAAGGAAAACATGAAAATTGCATCACAAGATCTGACCAGTAGCATCATTTAATCTAAATTGCAAAACGATTTATTAGAGAAAAAAGGGAGATTTAGAATATGATTTCTTGGATTTCTATTTGTTATTCTAAATATTTGTTATTGGTTTTGTTTTCTATGAGTGGGAACCAAATTTATTAGTGTCAAGGTGTGATTAACCCTAAATTGTGACGAGCTTATGATTTAATCTTTTATTCAATGCAATTTTATTGATTAATTTATTGTGATTCAATTATACGTTATATTCTTGAACTAATATATCTTTAATATTAGTCCATGATTTGATTTCATATGAATGAAAATGAAAAATCCTTTTGTGTAAATAGATCTACCATAATTAGAAGGAGTTGCATGCAAATCTAGAGATAGGTTGACATAAATTTTCTAGATTAAGTTCAAACCTAAAAGTAAAATTCACAAATCAATAATACAATCTTAGGGGTTTGAACTTGAAAGAGAATTTAGTTAATCAACTAAGGGGTTAATTATTAATAGCTAACATAAGATAGGAATTTACATAGTGCAGTAATCAATACTTTAATTGGATGATAAAGAATTAATATTTAATAATTCTTAGGGAGATTCATCACCTAGGTACTATTTACATGATATAAAAATTTCATAGTATTTTCGTTTGTTTGAGTTTATTATTATTTCAATCTTTGTTTAGTTTGTTTAGTTTAATTTTTAATTAAATCAACAATATGGTTTGAAGTTTAGATAATAGTGAAAAGGTTAATATTAGTACTTACAATCCTTTTGAGATCAACCCAAGCAATAACTACACTGTGCACTTGCAATTAAAACTTATAAATCTTTATAAGAAAAAAAATTAATCAATCAAAATTTTGTCCCTATTGTTGGGGATTAGTAATATTAGGAAAGCCTTGATTCTATTAATATAGCCATTTTTTACTTTATTTTATCTTACAATTGTCTCTAATTTCTTTGTTTATTTTATTTACTCTTTAATTTTTGTATTTCTCACAAAATTTGACTGTTTGGTCAGTTTATGATTCGAAGTAATCCAACGAGCCTAGTGGACGAAGATTAAAAAATTAAAAGAACAACTCGTAAAAATTTATGCCCAACACAACTTAAAGTTCAAGTTATATCGACAATTAGAGGAATTAAGAGGTCAGTTGATACTGAAAAACTAGAAACCATGGTAGACCTACCAAAATTGATGTTCAATTATGTTAGACCAGACTTGATAGAATCGGAGTCTAACGTTGTTAGATTGACTATGAATGCCAATAATTTTGAGATCAAGCTAAGTATCATTCAAATGGAGTAATAATCTGTTCAATTTGACAAACTACGAGATGAAGATCCGAATGCATATATCTAAAATTTTCCAGAGATTTGTGATACCTTCAAGATCAATAAGGCTAATGACAATGTAATAATATTACGATTATTCTCATTTTCATTAAAGGGAAAGGTGAAGCAATGGTTAAACTCTCTGTCATAATGATAAATGAAAAGTAACTCCCGACCTTATTCAAGACACAACAATGAACAATTATTAGTGTTGCTCTTCTCAAGCCAGACTTGATAAGCCAGAAAGAGTGTATAAAGTGGATGAAGTGACACAACCAAGAGAAAGCTCTGAGTAGAAAAGTTGATAGACTGACAATGAATCCACAATGTCAAGTTATCCAGTGTTAGATGAGTGGGCTAGAACATTTAGATCAAAAATTTTAAGCATTATAGCTTGAACATGTGGATTATGTGAAAAATGTTGTCAAACCCAAAACAATCCATATAGCAATACCTATAATCTGGGATAGAGGAATTGCCACAATTTCTCTTAGGGAAATTAAGGGCAAGCAAGGAATAACCTTGTTCTAAGATTTCAGCAATAACCACCTCAAGTTAAGAAGCTGACTCGAAAAGAGATTATGATAAAAAAATTTCAAGATTTTAATGCAAGAAATCAATGAACAAAGGCTTTTATACATTATTTGGAGGTTCAAATTGGTTAAATCACAAAATTAGTATATAAAAGACCACAGGGGAGTTTGCCTAGTACCATAAAAACAAATCCTATAGAACGTGTAATGGCAATCACCCTTCAGAGTGAAAAAAAAGCTTCTGGAAGGAAATGAACTCCAAAAGAAGAAGGAGACTAATAAGAGTCAACTAAAAGCTGAAGGTGGAAGCCTTCTTAAAAAATTCAAGGAATTTAAACTTATCATCCCTTATCCTATTAAAGTGAAGAAAAACCTAGTAGATGCACGTTTCGGTAAGTTCCTTGAAATATTTAAGAAACTTGAGATTAACTTACCCTTATTGAAGCTCTTGTGTAGATGTTGCAGCACTTAAAATTTTTGAAGGAGCTACAATCAAACAAGGAAAAGTTAGTAGAGTTAGCAACTATAATGCTTAGCAGAAGGTGTTCAGAAATTATGAAAAGCAAGCTATTAGAGAAGCTCACAGGTCTAGGGATTTTACTATCCCTTTTGAAATTGGTAGTTTAAAAATAGATAAGGCTTTAGTCGACCTAGGGTTGGTATTAATATGATGCCTTATAATTTAAAAAATTGAGATTAGGTAAACTAAAACCTACTAGGATAAGTGTACAACTAACAAATATATCGGTAAAACATCCTAGGGGTGTTATATAGGATATTCTTATTAAGGCTGATAAGTTTATCTTCCCAGTAGATTTTATCATTCTTGACATAGAGGAAAATGTAAAGGTAACTCTAGTCTTTTCTCAACCCTCTTTGGCGACTGCTTAGTCAATTATCAATTTTGGTGAAGGGGCAAATTAATATTAAATGTAGGGGATGAAGACTTTGAATTTAAAATGTCTAATGTCATGAATCCTACCTTAAGCTTATTGATGATAATGAATCTAGTAAGTAATGTCAAGATTCATTTTTTAATATTTTGCAGGACTCTACCATTAAAGGTCTACTAAAACTTTTACAAGTTTAAGGTAATTAACTAAAGGAAAAACGTGACAATAAGTAACAACAAGTAGCTTACTTAGAGGTTATGGAACTAATAGTAAGATGATCAAAACCCAAATTTTATAAGCCTCCATGAGCATTAAAGGTAAGTCGAGCTAATAATGTTAAACAAGTGCTACTTGGGAGGCAACCTAAAAAGTATGTTAGGTTTTATTTTTAAATTCTATTTCATTTTGTTTTTATTTTGATGTTAGTATATGATTTTATTGAGTTTTGATGTGTGATAGTTTAGGACATTAAGCATCCTGAAGAGATTGTGCATATTTATCATGTTAGGGTATGCGTGGCAAAGTTTTGTAAATTTGAGTACAAAATTTTTAAATTTGTTCAACTATTTTTCATGTTGCACACATTTATAGTAACTCCATTAGAAATGCCCGTGTCGACTTACATACCCGTCAAACATGCCCATGTTGACTTACACGATCAGATACATAATTGTGTAAGTCTACAATCACTCACACGCCTGTCTTAGATTTTAAGGAGTTTATGAATTACACGGTTAGCTACACAACCGTGTAGTAGACGGTGTAAATACGTGACAACCTTTAATTACCCAACCTCTTTAATTCTTTTAATTTTCTTTCTCTCTCTACCCTCTCCATTTCCACTCTCCCTCTTTAACCTAATTTTTGTATTTTTCTTGCCAATTCACGATACCTAAGTAAATATTCTCATCTATTTCACTTATTTATGCATGAATAATTGGATATTTTGCAAATTTTATGGATATTTATCCCCAAAAAACGCTATGTTTAGGGTTTGGTGATTTTGTATAAATTTGCTTGATTTTGTGGTTAATTGTGATTTAATAGTTGAAATTTATCCTTATCCATATGATTTATTGAATTAATTTGAAGAATTGCATGCAAATTGGAAGAGATTTCAATTGGAATTGCACATTATGCCATTTTACTCACTAATTATTAAATTGTGATGATTTTATGTGCAATTAGGATTAATTAGTTGTTTTTATAGTCAATTGAATTTATTTTCTTGTTTAATTCAATGTTTATTTTTGCTAATTTTTAGTAATTTGTCATATTAGGTTTATTAATTTCAAATTTAGGTTTAATTTTGTAATTGATTAATTAGATAAATTTTATTGGTTAATTACAGTGTTATTAATTTCAATTTTGTGATTAATTATGTTATTAGTTAATTTTATAATTATTTTATTTCATTTTATTTATCTATTTGTTTGTTTGCATTAGATTATTTGTTCGTGATTTTGTTATGTGTTTAACTTTCCTTTTTCTAGTTTGTTTTTAAGTTTATCAATTTAGTGAGCATAAAAAATAAATGTGGGGAAACAATTATTTTTGTACTTTATTTGCAATTTTCTTGCATTTATTTAAAGTTTCAAGCACAATTAAGAGACTGTGATGTACAAAAGAGGCACTGAGGAAGCGACAACGATGGGAAGGGTCCTCTAGAGACTCAAGGGGAGCTCGCACATACCAGACACCAGAGCAACCTCAGATGTTACTCTTTAATGTTGCGACACATAAGGAGTAGTATCTATGACTCAAGAAGAAGACTTTTGTAATAGGTCGCAGCATGAACTAGGAAGCATTGGGGTAGGTCAGTTTGGTCCAGTAAGTTCGGGACCTTATCGATGTTGGAACATACTCCCAATTTTTCGAGATCATGGAGCCCTCATATTGGGAGTTAACGCTTAGGATGCTCTCCCCATTCGTTATGGAGAAAGGACATCATGACTGGGATCAGTTGAACATTATCCAATTTTAGCTGCTAAGGGAGATGGTCCGTGTTAGTTGTTTGAAGTTCCTTATCATTATGGGATTGTACGACCAAACATTTATGGGAATGCTAGCTTACTTAACTTTACAGATAGACTTTTTATATGCGATGCCTCTTGCCAATTCTAAAGTATGATCAATGAGGAAGGTGACTATGACCTGAGTAGATCCATGGCATCATCTCTAAAACACACAGTATTTAAATATATACATAGATTTCTGTTGATGCGTCTTGAATGCACCATAAAATAAACCTAACTTTGTACAACTAATTTTATAGCAGTGGTGAGTAAGGATCCACAGAGAGTGTGTGTAAAGCTTTTGTAATGAGAAGAATTGATGTTTAGGATATGAAGGGGGTTTGGTTTGATGTAATTAAGAGAACAAAGTACAATTAAACTAATGAAAGAAAATTAAAGAAAACAGTCAAAAATGATGAAAGTGATTAATACGTTTAGAATCCAGTACTTGGCTCAATCTCATCCTACACACAATTAAACATACATCATTGTCATGTTGTTTTCACACCTCTCTTAGAAACTGTTGATCGTTGATTAATAACAAGCTCTGTTAACTCTAGTTTTCCCTTAGATTGCATTTAATCAAAATAAGCTCTTTAATTAAACCTAGCTATCGAATAACCTAAAACAAGCTCTGTAGATTTAGTCAAATAGCCACATTACGAATAAGGTAAATAGATCAATCTAGGTAACAACTACATAAGCTCAGGTCATTTAACATATGTTACGTTATCCCTAATGATTCAACATCATTAGTTACCACATGTGAATCCAAAACACAATTATTACAATACACAATGACGATATGCCCAAATGTCGTGTTTACTATTAATTTCATCCTCGAACCAGAAGAAGGAAGCTTAGCCCTCCATGGATCTCCAAAAAGTAAGTTTTCTGCCCCTTCATAAAGTCCCAAAATGATTCTCCTCCCTTTGGCCTCCCAAAATGTAAATTTATAGCAAAAACTAGGTTTTTGGGTATTTGGTGCACGGATGTGCATCTAATCTTGCAACCCAAAAAATGTGAATCTCATGAAGATACACAATTGGATACATGACCATTCATAGGCAGAAAAGTAACTAAACTAGAAACAAAACCTCTTCTATATGAGCTGAAAACTATTTCTATCTCTACAAAGTGTCATTTATAGTAACATTAGTAGTTACAAGTTATCTTTGGTACGTATCTTTGGCTTTGTAATTTTGGTTGGTTTAGTAAGTTATGTAGAACCCAACTATTAGCCTTGTATATCAATCTTTTGTTGGATCGGAAAAAGAAAGCATGCTATATTTGGAGAAACGGTAGATTTCAAAACTTTTAAGAAATCATTTTTCCA
>JANZXP010000195.1:25641596-25658311 GCA_027576715.1 Erythroxylum flavicans | reverse complement strand
ACCGGTTGAACCTCTAAACCTTAAACCTTTTCTTCGACCGGTTCGATCTCCGGTCCGGTTTTTAAAACATTGGAATTTATTGATTATGTATCTAAGAGGTATACCGTCTCATCTAATGTTAATACAAGTGCCTTGATGAAAGAATTTTTCTCCATAAGTTATATTGGAGAAGGGGAAGTGATCAACTACATATTAAGAATGATCCATCTACAAAGTAAACTGAAGATGTTGAATATTCCTCTTACTGATGTCTTCATAGTTCACCAAACGTTGTGTACTCTTCCTCTAGAGATTAGTAATCTGGCGATGACATATTCCTTACTAAATGAGGAATAAGACTTCAATGCTTTGATTGCCCATTGTGTTCTTGAGCAGGAGAAACTCAAAACTATTACTCCTACAACCTCTTAAAGTAACTAAAGGGAAGGCAAAAGTGAAGCCCGTTAAGTTCGAAGGTAGAAAGGCTAAATATTCTCTGTATGTTGAAGTAGGTCAATCAAGTGCTAGTAAAGATCTTGTGAATATAAGCCAAAAATTTAAGGCCTATAAGGAAAAACAAAAACTATCAAGTAACTCCTTGACTTATCAATTAATGAATCTAATTTTGTGATAATCATATAAAGTTCCTTACGGTTGGAAAGTGGAGCATCTAATCGAGTTGTCTTCATAATACAGAGATTCATATCTAGGATAAAAGCAACTAAAGACGAGTAGACACTAATGGTTGGCAGCAATGAAGTAGTATATGATATATCTATGGGGAATGTATGGTTGGACCTTTAAACAAGGTTCAATTTGGTATTACACAACACATTTTATATTTGATTGTTTCATCAATTTTGGACAAACAAAGTTAATGTTTTGTAATTAATGCTTCAATTGTCGGTTAATACGAAATGTATCAATACAACTTTCTTGTCATATGGTTTACATAGAATGTGCCTCACTCTGGAAAGATATATGTTTCTTCATAAATTGCCCAATAGGTTATGAAATATAAAACCTTGATAAAGGAAAGAGTTATACATGTTATGACATAAAGGTTAGGCCACATTTTCAGAGCTAGGATTGAGAGATTGATTGAAGATAACATTCTCTTAACTCTGGATTTAGAATAAGTTAACTAAAATAAAGAATAAGGAGTCAAATTAAGTATCTGGCTAATTGGATTGTATACATACGGATTTCGATGGACCTTATGCATCTACATTGTATAAGTCTAGACATTTTCTGACATTTAAAGATGATTATTGTCATTACAGTTTATGTGTTCTTACTTAAAGCAAAGTTTGAAGTCCTTGATGGTATCAAGATCATTAAGACTACAGTTGCGAACTAGTTTGGAAAATCCATAAAGATTGTCAGGTTTGATCAAGGAGGAGAGTATTATGGCAAACATGATGTTTCAAAACAAGAAAATGTCCATTTGCCAAATATATGCAATCAATTGGAATGGTGACTCAGATCACTGTGTCAGATAGTCCTGAGCAAAATGATACATTGCTGAAAGGTGTAATCACACCCTAAAGGACACGACAATGTCAATGCAGAGAAGGACTAACTTGCCTAATTATCAGACAGACAAGAAGCCTTATACACATTCGTGTATGGGGCTATCCTGATGAGGTGCATTTATATAATCCTTACAAAGGTAATTTGCATATTCGTTCAACTCATTGCTATTTAGTAGGATATCCCGATCGTTTTAAAGACTATAGATTCTACTATACAAAAAGGGTCTTAAATTGTAGAATCACAAACAATAGAGCGTCTGGAATACAATGGCTATGATAATGGCCCTCTCACCCTTTACACAATAACAAGATGGATACTACAGTAATTATGTATCTGTTACTCATACAATAAAGTTCAGTAGATCTTGGTCTGAGTACCATTTCTTTAAGAGAATAGGAACCCGTAACAGAACATATAAAGGTTCCTAGGGCACTAAATCCAATGCAGTTATGCAGATCCACTATAATGAGATGACCTGCTATCTCATTGGAATACATAGTCTATTTGGGTAAACAAGACTATAGCATTGGCATGTTGAAGATCCAGTCACTTTGACAGATGTTGTTTCTGGACCCATGCGAATTTGTGGCGGGACACAATAAAGAATAAGATGCAATTCATGAAGCACAACAAGATATGGGAGCTTGATTGATTTGTCTCAACAAATCAAACATGTTAGCCAAAAATAACTGTTTAAAATCATAAAGGATTCAGGATAAAGTTTAGCAATCTATGACTCGCTCAGTTGCTAGAGGGTTCACTTAGTGAGAGGAGGTTGACTTTAATGTTGTCTTCTCTCACTTATTCTCTAAATATACATTCAGAGTGATTATGACAATTGTAACTCATAATGATATAAAATTGCATCATATGGTAGTCAAAATCGCTTTCCTAAATAAAGACCTTTATGAAGAAGTCTATATGGTGTATCTTGAAAGTTTTCAGGATCCAGACAGAACTAACATGGTTTGCATGTCAAGAAAATCAATATATAATTTACATCAAACCTCCCGAAAGTGGAACTTTATATTTAACAAGGTTTTGACTTCTTTCATCTTTATGGAAAATAAAATTAAAAGATGCTTATATCACAAGATTAGGGGGAGCAAAGTTATCATCGCATGTGGTTGATATATTACTCACATTTAATAGCTTGACCATATTGAATGAAGTTAAGCAAATTTTGCCCAAGCATTTCAATATGAAGGACCTTAATGAAGTATCTTTTGTCCTAGGTATGCAAATATATCGGACAAATCTCAACACTTATTAGGACTCTCACAGAATGCGCACATTGAGTATATGCTACAGAGGTTTAATATGGTTTACAGTAAAATTATTGTAGCATTAATCTCTTAGAGTGAGAGACTATGTTTGGCACAGTGTCCAAAGAATGAAGTGAAAAGAGAAGTTATGAGAAATGTTTTTTATTCTAGTGTGATTGATTGCCTAATATATGCTCTGGTATGTACTAGTTAGAACATTATATTTGTTGTTGGATAGTTAGGAACTAGAATACAGTCAAGCGAGTGTTGAAATACTTACCAAAGATTATATGTTGACATACAGTCAGGTCAACAATCTAGACCTCATAGGGTTTTCAGATTCCAATTTTGCTATATTTTTGGATGATCGAAAGTCCACTTCAGTTAACATTTTCACGTTAGCAGATGGTGAAATACCATGGAAGAGTGTCAAGTAGATACTTGCGACTTCCTCGACAAAGCATGAAAAGTTATAACATGCTATGGAGCTGCTTTGCAGACAGTTTGCCAAGAAAATTGATTTTTAAGTTGTCTGTAAGTAATAAGTAGGTTAGACTCATTCGGTTGTACTATGACAATCTTGCTGCTGTATTGTTTAATAACAACAATAAAAATATTACAAGGTCTTAGCATTTACAGGTCAAATAATTGACCATAAAGGAGTTGATAAATAAAAGATGACATTAAGGTGGAGCATTTAAGGACTGAGAAAATGTTAACAGATCCTTTAACTAAGGGACTTCGCCCACATATGTTTAAAAAACATGTATCCAGTATGGGTGTATTGAAGTCTTTAGACATTGGTAGTTAGGGATCATTAAGTTTTCTCCTTAAAAGTTTGTTTTGATGTATTATGACAATATGGTAGTTCATCAATAAAGATGATCATCGTTTATCCTCAGTACTACGTGTTATCATACATAGTCATAATACATGTAAAAGTCTTAATATTTATGTCGATCTTAAGCATTTCAAACGTCATTGGGCATATATAAAAATTGATTTTGAGCTTATTTCATTAAGACACGTACAATTTAAAAGGATATCTATAGATTTTTCAAATGACATAGGAAGATATAAGTTTTTTCATCATAAAAAGATTCTCTAATGCAATTAGCATTCAATTAGAAAACATAAATAATTTCTCTAATGTTGTTTAGTATTCAATGAGAGGAAACAAGATTTCTCTAATACAATTTTGCATATGCAGTTTAGTATAAAGTTTAAAGAAATCGAGACTTACAAATAGAAAGATGATATATATCATATCATATCATATAAATATCATATAAGTTTGTCACACTCCATTTTCTCATTCATGTTAACAAGGTATTAGATATTCGTGATTATATTGGACCTGTGTCACACATAACACATATGTTTGATATCTTTCATTATCGAAAGCATTGTAGGACAGAGTAATGAACTTTCGTTATCTTTAAATCAAATGTTTTGTTTTAAACTTGATCAATCAATACAGTAGCGTGACTTAACCAAATTTTAAATTGGTTTTCAACTTGAGCCAATATCGCAATTATTTATGTCCAATGGAGAGAATGCTAGAAATTTTCCCATTTAGTGGACAACAATTAATTGCATTTTAAAGTTTTTTTAATAACTTATTGATTAAGTTACGTAAATTTAATCTGAATTAAAATAATAAAATGACTCAATAAGTAATCTAGATTAATGGGCCAAAGTTTAAGAGAAAAATAGACCCAATCAATATGAACCGGACCCATATTGAGCCTTTGATGAGGAGGTCTGATATGAATACTACATAAAGAAGATTAATGTCTCTTGTAACTGTTGTAGCAAATCGAGAACGTAAGGATTCTCTGATCCATTCTGAAGTTCACGTATACAGAAAGCTACAAAAAGGCTTTAACGAGTCTCAATGAGCAAGTCCTACAAAAATATCAGTGGATTTGTGGTCGTTTTAATTTCGAAAAGCTCGTTTGAAGTTATAAAACCGAAATCAGGTATTTTCCGCATTTCTTTATTTATTTCCCTTTCACGTTCGATCCGGCATACGTAACTAAGGTCTCGTTATGTATTACAACATATTCGTAAATCATGGATCATAACCCAATAAAACGAATAAAAGAATCAAGGAAGAATGGTCAAACAATAAGAAAAAAAATTAAAGTATGAAAATAAAAACACCCTATTCGTTACGTAAATGGAAGTTTGAAAAGTGACAGCCAAAAATCCCTATGCATATTCTCTGTTTGTTGTTGAACACATTGAACAAAAGATACAAAACTAAAAAGATGTACAAAGAAGTTGAGTTAGGTCAGAGATAGAGACTGAAAAATGCTTTCAAGATAGAACAAATAAAAGAGATTGAAGAATAAAAGAAATTGAAGTTTGGTCATATCTGGAGTCTGAAAAATCAAAACTTGAAGAAGAGTGAAGAAGATGATTGGGTTACAGTTTCTTTTTACTTACGTTTTAGGAACAACCTAACGATTAAGTAATAAACCGGTCGGTTTTTTATTATAACCATTATAACTATGAACCGGACCAGAAAGCTACCCGGTTCATACTTTTTCGGGTTGAACCGGCCGGTTCGGTCCAGTTTTTAAATCTTTGATTAATATTTTATCAGGGTAGTTTTCGTTCAACCGCAACTAGTTCGTATATCATAGACAATATACACGCATCAGCTAGTGCTAGCAAGGGTGGAACTTACTACCTGCTCTTCCATCGACTTTAGTTCGAACAGCCCTAGATACTAATGAACAAAATTATGCATTGCATTGTTCAATAAGAATAGCAGATCTTATTGGGTTTCACTGAGTTAGAATTACTTTTATAGCTTGTGAGACGAACAAAATTCAGGCTGTCGCACAATGTATATTTGATCACCACGGCTGTCTTCCTTGTAAGTGTCCTGATTTCTATGCCAAGTCCATAATGCATATGTAGAATTTATGACCTGTTTTGAGGAATATAAAAAAGAGGCATGTACGATAAGTTACAGATTACAACTACAACAGCCACTTAATGAATACAGAGGTCGTTTCAGGGGGCAGGCTAAAGTCATGTTGATTTCTTATCCCTTTCGAGGACAAGTGAATTACGTCTTACAACTACCGTGCTTTGGTAATGTGTCACTTGACTAGCTTCTCAAGGAAAATAGAATAGAAGCAAAGAAAGATTTTTGTCGTATAAAAAAGCTCCTCACAGACATAAAACAAGTCCCGTTTACTTTATTTACCCTCTTGACAAGGTACTTAATGGAATACAGGAAAGTTCAACATTTTAGTTTCACTAACATAAATCTTAACAATCTCATGTAATCACAATAGGCAGTAAATTACCAAAATGTGGACATATATATGCTCGTTCACCAGTAAAAAACAATGTCTACTTCATATGATAGCTACCGTTTTCAATGAAATGTTATACATGCGTCTTGATGCATATTAGATAAGCCGTGGGGCATATGGACCAAATTGTAGATGATGATAGGAAAAATGAAACCAATTAATAAGCATATCATGAGAGAAATTCAGTATTACTTACATGAAGTAACAGAAAGTAATATTCTTGTTATCAGATGTATGGATAGCACATCAAAGATATATAAAACGGATTTGAGTTATGATCATAAAACTGTACCTCAAGTATTCCATGCCCAAAACTGCTTTCTCTGAACGCACTCCACTCTGGTTGCTTGTCCCAACAAAACTTGCCTTGAGCTGGGCCTGAAGTAAAATTTATATGACATACCCCTCCAAACTCTGGCATGTTGTCTCCAGCAGAAGGGCAATTTCCAGGATCATCTGCATGGTTAACATCAACCTCCTCAATATTTCCACCATCACCAACTGTTATGTAAACAGGACCACATGGATCCAAAGTATAGTCAAAAACTCTGTTCATCCGCTCATAAGCATGTACCTGAAAGGCAGAATTATGCACCACATTAGATCTCTTCTAGTATCTAAGACTGAAATATTAGTTACGGATAAAAAAGATAAGCATCAGCAGCTTTCGCATGCCCTATACATGTGTTAAATTTTGAATAGGAACTATATCTTTTGCATATCTCTAACGTTTGCAGCAGGTGTAACTTATATACAAAATTCTAGTATAAGTGAAAACTAATAATTCTAGTATAATATCTAATCCCATAATTTATGGGATATTATCTAATCTCATGATTTATGGGATATTCTAATATAATAGAAAATCAATCAAATACAAGCAATCATTCAATGCTGATTGCAGATTTATTGTCGCAACATAGTCTCATACGGCCATCCCACTTAATCTTCAAATCTTCAACCAAAGTAGTTCACACACACCTTGAGCCTTCACCCGAAACTCAGCCTCTGCACTTGATCAAGCATTACACCCTTTTTTTTGCTTCTCCAAGTCATTAGGTTCCCGCCAAGAAAAGTGCAACATCCTGAAGTTGATCTTCTATCAACAATAGATCCAACATAATCAACATCAGTGTATGCCTCAAGAACCAAACATCCATTTCTTTATAACAAAATACCTTTCCCTAGTGCTCTTTTAAGATATTGAAGTACTCTTTAAGCTACTTGCAGATGAACTTCCTTCGGGCTATGCATAAACGAACTAATTACACCTATTGAATATGCTATATCCGGTCGTGCGTGAGACAAATAAATTATTCTTCCTACTAGGTGTTGATACATCTCTTTATCTACTACAACATCCTCCTCTTCTTTGCCAAGCTTAAGATTCGGATCAACAGGGTTGCTTGCAGGTTTGCATGTTGTCTTGCCTGTGTCCTTGTGAAGATCTATAACATACTTTTGTTGTGAGATAAAAATTCTTTGCCTAAAATGTGCATTCAATTCCAAGGAAATACTTCAACCTTCCCAATGCCTTAATCTCCAATTCCATAGCTAATCGTTGACTCAAAAACTGTTTCTCTTTATCATCATCCTCCGTCACTTTATACCATCAACATATACTAGAAGAGTTGTTACTCCCTTCAAAGGAGAGTGTTTGATAAACAATGTATGAACTCGTTGACTTTGTCTATATCTGATAGCTAATATAACTTGAGCAAATCTTCGGAACCATGCTCAAGGCGATTGTTTAAGGCCATATAGTGCCTTCTTCAACTTACACACAGTATGAGCAACCAAAATTTTCCTATAACTTGGCGGAACTTCTATATAAAATTCTTCTTCTAGATCTCCATGTAGAAATGCATTATTGACATCAAACTATTCCAGTTCCCAACCATAATTAGTTGCTAGTAACAAAAATCCTCTAACCGCATTTAACTTTGCAACAAGAGCAAAATTCTCCAAGTAATCAATCACAAAAGTTTGACTATAGCCATTTGCTACTAGCCGCGCGTTGTATCTTTCAACTGATCTATCTGCCCTATATTTCACCATATATACCCACTTACAACCCACTAGTTTCTTTCTTACAGGTAACTTTACTAATTCCCAAGTTTTGTTTTTTTCCATTGCCTCCATCTCCACATTCGTAGCTTGTTTTCACTTTTCATTAGATAAAACCTCAAATAAGATGGTAGGATGGTAATAGTATTTAGGCTCACAAGGAAGGTTCTGTGAGATGGTGAAAAATTTTTAAATGATAAGAAATGTGTAAGAGGGTATAATGGTCGTTTAGTACACTCTTGGGTCTGGTCGGACTAGGACCCAATTACCATGCCTACTCTTTGGTTACTTTTTTGATAGCAATAGGAACGTCTTGCTTATCATTATCCAAAAGAGCTTTAGTTTTATTTTGTAATGTAGGATTAGAAATTGTTACCTCGTGTGGAGAATCTAAGTTGGACTCTTGGACTTATGTAGGTTTAGGAACAACTGTCTTTTTTCTTTTGAACAGCTTGTCTTTGTGAAATCTCAAATCTCCAAGGGTAGAATCAGGTTTTTCTTGTGTTTCACTTTGTTCTTAAAGAAAGGATTCAAATATGGGTTGTTCACGAATAGGGTTAGATGGTTGTTCTGACATATGGTTTCAACAGGATGAATAAAAAGGAAAGATTGGTGCTATAGAATTGGACATAGGAATCAGATCAAGCCAAAAACTTCCATTGTCTTCCCTAATTGAATTCTCCCCCTGAAGACAAGGATTGATGAAATAAGAATCTTGGTCATTGAATGTGACATCTATTGAGACATAGAGTTGTTTTGATGAAGGATGGTAACACAATATCGTTTTTGAGTCGAAGAATAGCCCAAAAACACACATTTTAGAGCCCTAAGATCTAATTTCCCTCTAATATGAACATGAACAAATGACACACACTCGAAAATTCTAGAAAGTAAAAAAATTGCTGAAAAAAGGATTTATTAAAAAAGTCTTAATTCATGTGTAGTTTCGACACTATTGACTCCTAAAAAAGATGAAAGTTGACGAATGTGTGTTCATTGTCAGGCGATAAATAAGATCACAATAAGGTATAGATTTTCACTACCTTGCCGTGATGGCAAGTTAGACATGTTGACTGGAGCTACTATCTTTACCTAGATAGACTTACGAAGTGAGTACCATCAAATTAGAATCAGATCTGGAGATGAATAGAAAATGGCTTTTAAGACTAAAGAGGGACTTTATGAATAGTTGGTGATGCCATTTGGACTCTCTAATGCACCAAACACTTTAATGAGAGTGATGAATCAAGTGTTTCGACCACCTATGGGCAGATTTCTTATGGTATTTTTTGATGATGTATTAATATACAACAAGACTAAAGAAGACCACCTATTACATCTACAAGTCTTGTGAGTTTTGAAGCAAGAGAAACTTTATATAAACTTAGTTTAAGTGTTCTTTCATGCAATCAAGTGTTTTATTTTTAGGTTTTATTATATCCTATTATGGAGTGGAGATGAATCCTGAGAAGATTAAGGTCATCCTTAATTGGCCTATTCGAAAAGATGTACATAAGACATGAAGTTTCCATAGTCTAGAAACATTTTATAGGCCATTTATTCGTAATTTCAGCACCATAATGGCATCTATTACTAATTGCAGGAAGAAGGACAAGTTACTTGGATGAAGGCAACAACTAAAGCATTTGAAGAAATCAAGAAACAAATGACTGAATCTCTTATTTTACAACTTCCATATTTTTCTAAGGTATTTGAAGTTGCTTGTGACGCATCTCATGTGGGAATTGGAGGTGTACTCAACCAAGAGGGACATCTCATTGCTTACTTCAGTGAGAAGTTTAAGAGAAGAGAAACAACGATACTTGACCTATAACAAGGAATTTTATACAATCGTACATGCTCTTTACAATTAATGTCACTATCTCTCATACAAGGAGTTTATCCTATATTCAAATCATGAATCTCTTAAACACTTCAAGTCTCATTAGAACTTGAACAAAAGGCACAACTTATGGAGAGAATTTGTGAAGCAATTTAACTTGGTTATTAAGCATAGGCAACAGATGTATTGAGCAGAAAAAGCTACTTGTTTAACACTTTGGCAGTAAAAGTTGTAGCGTTGGATAAAATAAAAAAAATGTTTCAAATCAAGATTTTAGAATAATCTATTCAGAAATTACATCCGGACAAAGACACCAATACTTTCCTTTTGTGATCCATGATGACTACTTTTTCAATGGAAATCGACTTTGCCTACCCAATATTTCTATAAAGGAGTATGTTATTTGATAATTACATAGAGGAGGAGCACCAAGACACTTTGGAAGAGATAAAACCATTGTAATGGTTAAAGATCACTTTTATTGGCATTCTTTAAAGTGGAAAGTGTCTCAGGTCATATGACAATGTCAAACATGTCAATTAACTAAAAGAAAGAAACGAAACTGTGGATTATACACATCACTACCCATGCCTCATGAACCATGGCAGGATTTAAGTATGGATTTTGTCTTGGGAATACCTAAAACTATAAGAGGCTATGATTCTATTTTCGTAGTGGTGGACAGGTATTTCAAGATGAGTAATTTCTTTCCATGATCCAAGACTTATGATGCTGTCCATATTGCTAAACTCTTCTTCAAAGAAGTTTTACATCTCCATGGATTATCTTTAACAATCATTTCTGATCATGACGTGAAGTTTATGAGTTATTTCTGGAGAACTCTATGAAAAATAATGAACACTAAGCTTCAATTTCCATTTCTTTCCATCTCCAAATTGAAGGACAAACGAAGATGTGAAGACAAGCTTGGGAGATTTATTAAGATGTTTAATTTGAGACAATGAAAAAATTGGGACCTAATTCTTCCTATGGCAAAATGTTGCATACAACAGTTCTATAAATAGGTCAATAGGTAAAACTCCTTTTAAGATATTCTTGGGAATTCAACCAAGGAAGCTTATTTACCCAGTTCCTTTACCATAAACAACACAAGTGAATGTTGAAGCTAAAGGTTTTACATAAACATGAGGGACATTTTTGATGAGGTACGACAAAAGATAACAACCAACAATTTATCTTATAAAGAATATGCTGATCAACATAGTCGATTGGTAGAACTCAATAAAAGGGACATGGTGATGGTTAGGATTCGTCCAGAGCATTTTCCGAAAGGGAAATATAAGAAACTTTATTCACGGAGTATTGGACCTTATAAAATAATCAAGAAAATAAGTGTTAATATTTATGTTTTGGAATTACCAAGTGACAGGAATTAGTCCTATCTTTGGTGGACTTAACTATTTATCGTGGATATGATGATAGACAATCTCCTCCTCAAGTTGTGAGAATTCTAACAATTCCTCATCTTAAAGAGGAGATACTTGATGTTCTTGATGAACACATTATTGCCATGAGAGATGGAGGATATCAAAAATTTCTCGTCAAGTGGAAAAGAAGACCAGTTTCTGACAGCACTACAATTTTAGAATCTAAATTTTAGAAGTTGAATCTAGACTTATATAATCAATATTTATCACTTTCTATGTCGAGGAAGAATTCAAACAAGTTGGGGGGAAATTGATATAAAAGAGCTTAAAGTCTATAGAAGAAACAAAAGAGAAAAAATTAGTCAACCACAAGCCTTAATTTGGTGAGATGACGATTGAAATTGAGTTGAGGAAAAAGAAAAGAGCAGAAATTTAGATTATGTTATGATTTCCTATTAGATAAGAAGTAGTGGTGAATTAAATTTGTTATTCTATAGATAGGTTATCCTAGTTGTTTAGGAATTAAATCTATACTAGAATAAGATTTAAATTTGTTAGGAATCCTTTCCTATTAGAACGCGATTCTAACAATCTATCTACAAAAATGTGTATATTTAGCCCTTCAAGAATAACAATATGAAATTTTTTACAAACTTGAGTTTTTAACTAGAGCTTGTGATACTTTCTTCTATGAGTGATTCTCAAACCCTAGGAGCGATTCCTAATTTCCTACCCTCCATTCTTTGTATTCCTCACTAAATTCCAGCAATTCTAACCTGAAATTCCAGCAACCAAAATCTTAGATTCCAGCCATATTAAATCCCAAAATCCTATGCCTAAATTTCCAACAATCAAAGCCACAAAAATCCCAGCGATACCAAATCTGAAATTTTAGCATTCCAAATTGAAATCCAAACCTAAAACTTGATATTCTAGCAGCCTATTCCTAATTTTGAGAGTTGTAGCTACAAGTTAGTACTTTTTCTATTTGTCCTACATCAATTTCTTTCAGGAGTTCAAGAACTACAAAAATCCAAAATGTAGCAATTTACGCTTCAAACCACGTGATTTACCTCTGTAATAGTCACATCAACTTCTGTCATTATCTTTTGTGAAATTAATCCAGAAACTGTTTCCTTTACTGTATTACACCACTTTACAAGAAAGCTGCATATGAAAACGATCAATGTTCTTTTAACTGGCGAGAGGTCCAACTTACGTGTCCAGAGAAAACAATGTCAACATGATATTGATAAAGAAGCGCTTCCATTTCCTGCCTCATACATTCAAATTCTTGATAATGTGAGGAATAACTATTGTACCAAGGTGGATGCCATGCAGCTACAAGCCAAGGGATCTTAGTACGATCCACTTGGTATAGATCTTTCTTTAGCCAATCATACTGAGCACCTGGAATTAATAGCAATGTAGCTTACTTTAAAAGCTGCAATGGATTTTGAAAGTGAGCTACACAACACAGTGACTTAAAATTCCTGAATCATGTATATTCAATTTTCAAGTGGCAATATGAAGAAATGAAATGACAAACCGGTAACATTGTAGTCAACATATGCTCCCAACATGATAAAGTGTACACCTCCAGCATCAAAAGAATAGTAGAAGTTACTGTTGGAGCCGGACTCTTCTGATGGAAAAGCAAACCTAGTTGAATATGATTTGAAAGTTATACTAGAAACTTGAGGTTCAATTTCATGGTTTCCTTCAATGACCATCATAGGAACTCTTGAAATCAGTGGCTCCATGAACCTGAACTTTTGAAAAGTAGTGTTAATGACAAGCCCGGATAGCCAGTTGTTTTAACTACAGTGAGATATCAATTTTGAGGCACCACTAGAGTGTAAAAAATGCATCAGTATACCACCAATTTGTCTCGGCAAAAAAAAAAGATACAAAACTTACAAGTATCCGGTTTTGTTAATCTGATAAAACTTACTACGTACCGAATTTTGTTAATCTATTTACCTCATTCCTATCCCTAGTCAAAACTTGATCCCCCAAGGATTCCAATAGAAATGTTACCTTCCCCAGCCATCCCAGCGAGGTTGATATGTCTCTCTTATAGGTGCATCAGGGAAAGAACATGAGAAGCATGAAGCACCCTTCCCACCAGTTGTAAGATATTGATTTGCGTATGTTAAATCTCCAACCATTAAAATCAGTGATGGATCATTAAAGATCACATGGTCTATGGTGGTTGATGAATTGGTTGTCAAACCTAGATCTCCAATAACTGCTATTCTACGAGGATATGAATCAGGCCTAGGCAATGGTAACATTTTAAAGGTGCATTCTTCACTCATTGATGGGATTGAACTATCTCCACACCTGTAATAGTATTTTGTCCCAGGTTCAAGATCTGCAAGGGGAAAGACTCATCAAATAGAAAACCATTCAAGGTAAATGAGGGGTACAACTTGAAGTTGAAATAGACACATTAATCACATAAAAATTGAAACATTAATCTTTGATACACAGTTCGCAGCATTTATTTTCCACACAGCTGCCACCAATTGCTTCATTCTGGAAAACAAAACACTAAGCCATCAATTGCTTGTAAAATGCTGGAACCATAAAATTCAGGAAGATTTAACCAACATGATCACCTTCCACTACACATAAGTAACCACGTTGCAATACAGGCTACTATGGGAAGTGTATCAATGATCTTAACCTTGATTTTATTAGTAAAAGAATCTTCAAGATGACATACTTTAAGCACAAAATAGATTATTTAATCTTGCACAAAAGGAAAAGCTAAAATAGTCAGATGAAAATAGATTACCAACTATTCATCACCGTGTTCATCAGAACTAACTCCTTAATCATTAACAGAATAAACTTGTTGCCATAATGAATGGAGATTGAAGATCCCCACCTCTCAATCATCCACGTAAGTGAACAGTTATGGAAGAGTTATTCTATCTATTTAGATCTTAGAGTTTAGTTTTCACTCGTCCCATAGGATTGATCAACTGCTTTGGAGCCTAACTATTTTATAGTTAAAAGGTTGAGGTTTATATAATTACCAACAATCCTCACGTGGTGAATGACAGCAGAGGTGTAGTTCTGAAGTCCCTCAAACGGATACAACTGACTGTAAACACTCGAATTACCTCTCTGTTTGCTTGTATATTTCCCACTTTCTTTACCATACCATACCTCACTTGCCACAGAAGCGGGATCAAGAGGAGTGACATTAAAACCAATCTGTGCGTCCCCTGAAAAAATCCAAACAACAACTACTCTAGGAAAAGAATAACACAAAATCCACCAAACCAAGTAACAACATAATCGAGACAAGGAATGATCAAACAAGAAATAGTAAACTACCAGTGACCCAAGAAACCCACATAGACGTTGGAGAAGAGAGTGCCAGTGCTATCTGCTCCGGGAAGTTGGAAGTGACGTTCTTCTTAAGGCGTGGATGGTTCATGGGCAAGTCATCACTCCCTCTACGTATCGAACTGTCAAAACTGCGAGTGAAAGGCTCAAAAGGTCCTTCGAGTGTGGTTGGTATACTTTTACTTGTATGATGAGCCATCGCTACCCTTGCAGTTGCTAGCAACAAAATCGTTATAAGCATCCTCCAAACTCCACACTGATTCATTTTTATGGGCTGCCAATGGGGATTCCAAGCTTAATTTTGCTGAAAGATGGCTTACATTTTGGATTTCATTTGTTTATCGAGCATTCTTTTTCAAGGAAACGTGCAAGTTAAAAAGGAGGACGTTGGAATATTCCATTTATTGTTCGGTACACCTAATCAAGAGCGTAGCAGAAAGGATGGAAACTTGAAATAGATTGTATACTAATCACCAAATATAAAGATAGGGATGGCAATATAATAATTTATTTTTTTAATTAAATTAAGATTTGAATTGTCTAAATTTAAGTTTACCCCAACTCAACTATTTTAAATAAAATGATGTTATTTTGCTTAAATTAATTAAACTTTAAGTTTATTTGTACCTGAGCCTAATCCATGAGGTAACTTATTAGAAAAACTAAATTTAAACTTATGAGTTAAAAATTACCGTCCATACGTAAAGATGGACTGGCATCATAATGACAAAATGGACCCTATTAATGTATCAAAAGTAGCTTCTACACAAAACAACGACGTTATCCTGACAAAATACAAAATTTGAGAAGGAACAACTCGTAATAGCATTTTGTTTTATTATTGGATTGCGCGAATTTTTGGAAGATGGATCCAAGGTTTAAGAAAGCTAAAGTTGATACTGCGTGTTATATTCAGTTCATCTTTCTTCGATTGTTATTTGTTCTTGGGTGATAATAGCTGCTGCGGTGGTCATTCCTTCGCTTGTATCCTTGATAAGCAGCTGACGTTCGTTTTCTTGGTTTTAATGAGTGGGTGAGGAGGTGGGTACATGTACTTTTAGTTTTTTACCTATTTTATATAACAGAAGATTGGGAGATATTAGAGTGTCCGCTAGCAAATTCTTTGGCACTAGACGATCATACTTTTTAATCATTATACTTAGAGGTATAAGCTCGTGGAAAAAAAGCAGACAATTTAACGAAGGCTTGATCCTATGTGTTTTTCCTATTTAAATTGGAGATAAGGGCAATTCTATCAAAGAGCCAATTAAATATGAGACTTTATCTTAAAATTAATGGAAAGATTATTTTTTATAGACTTTAAAAAAAGTTTTGGAAAATGGCTAAAAAAAAAATAACAAAACAGGTAAACAAATAACGATATAAAAGAAAAATCAAAATCAAAAAAATAAAAATAAAGATAAAAGTAAATAAATAAATATTATTATGTATGTAGAAACGATAGAATAAGACTTCTGTTGGATCGCCTATGACCCGAGTATTCACAATACGTAGCAGAATGGACCATATTACACAACAAAAGTATAACCGAAACTACACAACATGTACGGATTTACTCTTGACGTGGAATGGTATTTGTTTTCAGATTTGTAGACGCTGCAACAAGCGAACGTCTTCTACCGGTATCCACACGAGGATAAACAATCTGGGCAGCGGCTAATGTGTGCTAGCACGTTCCAAAACACCTTTTGAACGCCGCACAATTTTTCTCTCGGAAGAAGAACGAACAGCTGGTGGCTAGGGTTTTTCGTCTCTTCTCTAATGAGACGTATGTTCTCTATTTATAGAGAAACCCTAATTCCTATTCCTATTAGGAATAAGAATATCATAATCCTAAACCTATTAGGATTATGGAAGCCCAATAAGTTTCGGCCCATATTATATCTTATATAATAAAAGCCCGACAACTTAATTCAAT
>JANZXP010000195.1:25608649-25639733 GCA_027576715.1 Erythroxylum flavicans | reverse complement strand
ACGTTCTTTTGTTTCTAACATTACTATTATTTGATTGTCATCAAAATTAGTCATCGTAAAGTCCTCTTGACTTAACAACTACGTTACATCTAGTCCAAGTGATGTTAGTTCTTGTCCTGAGATCTCGTCACTCCATGTGTCATTGAAGACTCTCTTCATGACACATAACTGCTCTAGCCAGAGACTCTTGAGTAATGACCCCAATAAGAGGCTGTGGGTATCATCTTCTTCTATCAGGAGTGGTGAATCCTTTATTAACTACCTAATTACCTTCGAACACCAATAATTGTACCCAGTCACCACCCTAAGAGCGACCTCGTATTGAGGCAACAAGGAATGATGTCAAAGCATAGGATCAGTATCCAAGATATCCTTGAGTAACTCAAGTCTAAGGATATTTGCATAATTGCTATGATGAGATTAATCATTGACATTCGATAGACCATCCGTATGATAATCTCATAGCGGGTCATCCGATATACTTACTACTCTTAGTAAACATCCACATATTAAGCCTAAAAATCTCATGCTTACAGTTTCTGAAATCCACTGTTTGATGAAATCAAGGAGTATAACATGTGCTATTCTATCTGGATTAATAATGTCCTGTCTTATTAATCTTATGACTAAGGATTATTTAGGTACTAACATAATTGCACATGATTGGAATCTCATTATCATGATCTTATCATGATTTCCTTCATGTTATGTTTTATATCATGGACTTCATCAATTCGATTTAAGATCAACATCAATTCATAAATAAACGAACATCAAATAAATAAAAAAATTGCCTTTCGTTTTATTAATCAAAATAAAGTTTGTACAAAAGTGCCAAAAGTGATTGCCTTTAGAGCATTACTCTAACATTTTTAACCAATAATTTAAAGCAAGACAAAAAGTACAATTTATCTATTAAAATTTTCATAAAAATTTAAAATAAACTTATATTTTTAGTATTTTAAAAATATTCTAATATTTGACAAATTATAATATTCAAATCATAAATTGATAAACTTTTAAATTTTTGTCAATTTTATTGACCTAACATTGTTTATATTAGGGAATCATATAAATTATGACTCTTAAAGACCTTAATATCCTAAAATTTAGGAATTTAGATTTTTAACCATAGATCCATAAATGTTGACGAATATGGTGTTTATCTCTGGCCACTATTCCTTCCCCATCGCTATCTCTCCTTTGTCTTTTCCTATTGTATTGTGATTATGTTTTAATTATAAGCATACCACATAGTTATAGCTAATATTAACGAGTATAGATCAATCCTATTAAGAGTATAACTATTAGTGATGACTGTCTTTCTATTATCTAATGTAACTAAATGAACAATTGATTTAAAGAGAATAAACAAAATTAAAATAACAAATAAGAGTAAATTAGCCAAAATAATATAATAAATTAATTAATAAATAGATAAGAATTAGATGTAAAATGCCTTATAACTTTACTTTGCTTTTAATTTTTCTTGATTTAATGTTAACTCTAATTACTTAGACCGATAAGAATTCATAAGATATAAACTTCTTCTCTCTCAAGCAACACGGTCTCTGTCCTTTAATTGATTTGATCAAAATCTCTTTCTAATCAAAACAATCTAAGAAGGTATTAGCTCGCTTTATAAATTCTCATGATAGGTTTTACTCTAACTTGGATGTAACATCAGGGAGTTCTCTATTAAGAAACCCATCCAATCCTCATATTCGTATTATGATATAAAAATACACATCATTGTAATAATCTCAATGTTTCAATATAATTATTCAATTTTCAACTATAGCTCCTTAAATTCAACATAATATATTAATAAGAACAATTTTTAAGAAAATAAGAATCTTTCATTAGACCAACGAGATCAATTCAAAACATAAATTCTAGGGTTTATAACATCTAAATCTATATTCTGATTTTGTTCATAATAAAGCTAAGAAAACAAATAAAAAAAAAGATAAAAAGTGAGATGTCATGGATTGAATCTTATTGTTTCTTGATTAATTGTGAGAAAATCTTTCTTTTCTCCAAGATTGCTACTCCTTTTTAATGTGCTCTTAAGTCTCCATAAACTTGGAACAAATTTTTGGTCCTCCTAAAAATCTCTCCTTTAGTTACCTCTTTTTCCTTGTCTTTTTCATCATGAAACCATAGAAATTTAGTTAAACACAACCTTTTTTGGTATTATATTACTTTACACCCCTCTTGGCTTCCTTTTTATAAAAGTTACTATCAATACGGATCTAACACAACCCCATATTGGTCTTATATTACTCTCGTTAAAAATGGGAACAATCAAAATAATCCATTATAGTACATAAGTTGAAAACAAGTCCTTATTGGCTCCTTGTTGCCCCCTGTTTTAAAACATAGGTCCTTGTTATCTCCCTGTTATCCATTGATCCAAAACATAGGTATTGGCTCCTAGTTTGCCCCTATCCTAGAACATGGGTCCCTATTGTCTCCCTGTTGCACTCATGTTTAGTAGCATGGCACCCTATTGGTGGCATTCTACTCCATACTGCTTTAGAGTATCTATAAATAAAATATAGGTGGTTCTTGTATTGTTTAGCTTCCTAACATAAGACATAAATGGAGTCATAGGTGCCAAACCATCTGCTCTTGGTTTTAATTTTGTTTTTAATCATAAGATAAATGATTACGTAAGCTTTGGGATTAAGAGATTGCTTTCAAAGTAGTTCATGCCAAGGGACTTTGGTAAAACTACTTGTAAATATCTTATGACAGGAGTTATTTATAAATATCCCATTCGGACTAGGAGTGCAAATTATTCTATCTTCTATATGCCCCTTAGGTATTGAGGTAAATATTCAACAAGTTGAGATAAACCTCTAAAATTCCCATACCAATCTCCATTTTGAATAAATGAGGATACTTTAGTATTCAGAGGGATTCTATTCCTCAGGTAAATGATCTCATTCCTTTGTATGAGGGGCCTAGAATCAGACCAATTGTCATACCAAAACCACATGTTTACGCCATTTCCCAATTTGTGTTTGATCCTAGGATAATTATACTTCTTAAGTTCAATAATTGATTGAAAGTCCAAGAAAAATCTCTTGAGTTAGTTATTTGCCAGAAGTTTAGGTTTTTGAGGTAATATTCATACATCCATTTAATCCAGAGGGCTTTCTTGTCTGTATATAGTCTCCATACTCTCTTGCTCAAAAGCACATTTTGCATAAGTGAAATGGGGATGATTCCTAAACCACCTTACTTCTTTGGAATGGTGAGTTCACTTCATTTTACTTTGGCACTTTTGGAATTCTCTGCTTTTCCAGACCACAAAAATGCTTTAACAATTCTTTCAATTTCCTTGATGACTTTCTTTGGAAATACAATATGAGCTAACCAATGAATGTGTAAACTATTAAGAACTAAATTGATAAGTGTGAGTCTAGCTGCAAAGGAAAGAAATTTGTTTTGCTATGCATTTATCATGTATTTATCTTTCCTTGAAATATTTACCATCTTTTGCAATATTCTTTTCAGCTCGCGATTAAAAGCCTCCACTTTTCCACTTATTTGCAAGCAGTACATAGTGGTAACATGATGATAGACTTCATATCTTCTAAGATGAGGATCAAAAGATGTATTGCAAAAATATGCTCCTCTTCCACTAATTATGGCTCATGGCACTCCAAATCTGTTGAATAATCTCCTAATAAATTTCTACATCACCTTACCATTAATAGCTGGAGTCACCAGCCCATCGTGATGCGTAGTCCACTCTGACTTAATTATAAGTGGTTTCTACAGATGGGAATGGTCCTATGAAGTTTAGGCCCCAAACATCAAACACTTCCATTTCTAGAATGTTAGACACTGGCATTTCATCTTTCTTCAATATGTTCCCAACTCTTTGGCATTTATAACATTGTGCAACAAAATCTTGAGAATCCTTAAACAAATTTGACCAATAAAAACTACATTCTAATACTTATGCCATTGTCTTGCTCTCTCCATAATGCCATGCATAGATAGATTCATGACAATGTGTTAGTATGTCTAACATTTCTTCCTACGGAACAAATTTTTGTATTAATCCATTAACACAAGTTCTATAGTATTGATTTATCCAATAAATAATAACTAAACTCATACAAGAATCGTTTTTGCTGTTAATAAGAAAAATCAAGGGGAAGGATACCAGTTATAATATAATTTGCTATATCAGCATACCATGGCATCACAAGGTGGTTTATCAACTTCAAGGTTTCAATAAGGAATCGTTCATTGATGTCCTCATTTTGCCTCTCCTTCAAGAAGTGACAAATGGTCAGTTACCACATTTTCTACCCCCTTTTTATCTCTAATCTCAATATCAAACTCTTGTAGAAGAAGCACCTAGCAGATATGCCTGAGTTATGTGTCTTTCTTAGCGAAGAGATAATTTAGCACTACGTGATCTGTAAATATGATCACCGTAGATCCCAAGAGGTAAGATCGAAAATTGTTACATGAGAATACCACTACTAGCAATACTTTTTCAGTAGTAGTGTAATTGAGTTGGGCCCCCATTAATACCTTTCTTTTATAATAAACTACATGCATCCTTTTATCCTTCTGTTGTCTCAACACACAACTCATAGTTTGATCACTAGCATCATACATTACTTCAAACGGTAATGACTAATCCAGTGACGTTAAGATCAGTGCTAAAATTAGTATCTCCTTTAACCGGTTAAAAGTAGATAAACAAGTATCATCAAATATGAAAGGCATATCTTTGACTAAAAGATTGGTAAGAGGTCTAGCAATTAATGAGAATTCATTAAAGAAGCCACGATAAAATCTAGCGTGCCCTAAAAACACTTGAATGCCTTTAACAATAATTGGTGGTGGAAGCTTCTCAATGACCTCCATCTTGGCTCTATCCACTTTTATACCTTGGCACGATATCTTGTGTTCCAATACTACTCCCTCGTGTGCCATGAAGTGACATTTCTCCTAGTTTAGAACCAAGTGTGACTCTTAATATCTTTGAAGACCTCTATCCATATTTGTCAAGTAATGCTCAAAAGAGTCTCCAAAAATTGAAAAATCATTCATAAATATTTCCATTATTTACTCATTCATATTTGCAATAGACATCATACACCTTTAAAAGTAGCTAAAGCATTACATAACCCAAAAGGAATTTGTCTACAGGAAAAAGTTTCATAAAGACGAGTAACTATGGTCTTTCTCTAAACTTTTGGACTGATAAAAATTTGATTATTACCTGAATATCTGTCAAGGAAATAGTAAAATGCACGGCCAACCACTTTTCAATCATTTGATCCGTAAATGAAACAGGAAAATGATCCTTTTTAGTCACCTTATTGAGCTTCCAATAATCAATGCACACTCTCTAACTTGTGACTGTTTGAGTAGAAATCATTTGACTACTTTCACTCTCCATTACTGTCATACCTCTTTTCTTAGGTACACGTTACATTTGGTTGACCCATTCACTATTCAAAATGAGCTGAGGATACCCACATCTAACAACTTTATGGCCTATTTCTTGACCACTTCTTTCATATGAGGGTATAACCTTCATTGTATTTCCCTCTCTGTTTGACTCTTTTCCTTGAGGTTAATTCTATGCATTACTACATTAGGACTTATTCCTCTTATGTCCTTCCTCTTTTGTTCCCCATCCAACTAGTTTGAAATAATGATGGGTAAAGTTTGGCCCTCACCTAAAAAAGTACACTTAAGGTGCTTAGGTAAAGGCTTTAACTCAAGAGTTGGTGACTTTAAAATGGAGGGTCCTAGCATGGGTGCTTTCACACTAAGATCTCTTGATTAGACTAAACAGCTAACTCCTCCTTCTCTCCTTCTTCAATTTCAACACCCTCAAAACTATCTTCTTCATTGCAGCTCTCCTCTTACTCTTTAATACAATCATCTATAATGTGTATCTTCATATAAGAGCCACTTTCCTTTGGATTCTTTAAGACATTTTTTCATATTAAACTCTATTTGATCATCACAAATTTAAAGGATAGTTTTACCTTCATAAACACTAATCAAAGGTCTCCCCGTATTCATAAAGGCTTGCCAATAGTAAATGGACAATTCCAATCATCTCCAAAGTCTAATACCACGAAGTCCACCATAATAACGAACTTATCCACTTTAACAATGACATCATTCACTATACCAAATAGTTTCTTAATCGATTGATCTACCGACTGATTCAACATAGAAGTTGGCTTCACATCTTTAAGCTCCAGTTTCTTAAAATTTAACAAAGGCAAAATATTTATACTTACACTTAAGTCACATAAACATTTAGCAAACTTTAAATCATAAACAACACAAGGGATCATAAAACTCCCTACATCCTTCAATTTTGAAGGCATGTAGTTGGTGATGATGGAATTATAGCTTTCATCCACTTATTTGATAGCACATCTTTAACTAACTTCACGTACTTGTGCATGTGTTCCAACGCATCCACAAAAGACAAGTTTATTTGCAAAGTCTTCAGCTTTTCTACAAACTTTGCAAATTATGCATCTAATTTATTCTTCTGAAGTCTTTATAGGAATGGCATCTCTGGTGGATATGGAGAAGGAGGAACGTAGGTAGGATTCTCATTCTTCTCTTCTTCCTTTTTCTGCTTCTCTTGATCTTTTACATCGTGGTGTTTAACTTATTCTTTTGTTGATTCTTCTAGCTCTTTCCTACTTATAAGTATAATAGCCTTAATTTGCTCCCTTAGATTTACTTTCATGTTGCTTAGGAGACTCCCAACACTTTGTGTTGACATTGCATTGGCTAACTAGCCCACATAAACCTCCAAATTATGAATAGAAGAGACATGATTCTTATATAATTGATCAAATTTTGCTTCCATCCTCTTTTGGGCCTCATTTTGGCTTGTGAACTTAATATTCAATATGTCCATTAACTTGTCCATCCTCGATTCCCATGAATTGGACTTGTCATACTGAAAATGCAGTAGACCTTGAGCTCTTATTTGAATCCCTACATTGTTAGAGCAAGAGAAATTCATATGGTTCTTCCACCAAGGATTGTATGGTTTTGACTAAGAATTGTTACCACCTCAACCAAATTGTGCTTCCATAAAGTTGAGTTGCTCTACGTTGTTGTTTTTCACCAAGAAGCAATCAGTTGTGATATGGCTTTATTGTCTACATAGCTCACATCCATGCTAAATTGTCTTAAGCGGAGAGGAAGAGTCTCATCCTTAAGTGTGAAGGGGAAGAGTCTCATCCTGACTGCATCTTCCAACAACCCATTATAATGGAATGTGTTACAAATCTCTAAGAAATTAGCTACATGAGCATTAGGATCCTCATTAGTCAAATAATAAAAATATACGTTGGTCTGTAGCATATTTAACAGTGGTATTTTAATATCGAATGTGTTTGTCTGCACTGGTGGTCGAGTAATTCCTTATTGATTGGCATTGAACTTTCGCCTTATAAAGTCCATAAGGGTACTTTACTAATCTCTGTGATTTATTTCCTCTTTTGAGCTCTTTAAATCTCTATTTCTTGCTTTATGATGTCTAGAGTTAGTGTGTCTTATACTTTTATTGACCTCTGAGTGATCTTTATGTTCATGCACTATAATCATACAAGAAAAAGATACCAAATCCTTAAATCAAAGGAATTCAAGTCGTAAGATGCTAATTAAGACCCAATAATGGTCCAAAAATTTTGTTGATTTGTTTTATATAGAAAACTTTCAATACCACAAGTATACAGATAGATAGTAACATATAGTACTAAAAGTATCACCACGAGAACTAATTAGACATATAACAAGTTGAATAAAAATTTGTTTAAGATATTAAAAGATTGATTGAATTAAAATAAATTACTAAAATTGAAATAACTAATAAAACGAAACAATTGAATAAGTGAGTTGCCAACAAAAATAAAGTTGATCAAGTTGGAAACTTAAGGATCATTATATCCTTGTTTTGTCTCCCCTTATTATTGTTAATCCAATTATGTTTGATCCTAGTTATCCTAAGGTTTTGATCACCCTCTCTTGAGATCCAATCAAATCCTAATTGAAATCAATAATAATAGAATTGTAGCCTCTCGATTCACAAAACTACTCCCAACTATTCAATTAGATTTGAAGCAATTTGAAGGATAATTAATTCACAATTAAGATTTCTCTTCAATTGTTAGTTAATATAATAATTATAGGTCTATTAAACTACCAACTCTCATTGCACACTTTAACAGATGTAACTTGATTCGTTGTTTCAATATATTACTAAGTATAAGGACAACAATTATCACAAAGCATTGATATATCAATTGAATTCAACAAAAATAAGGTTTAAAAAAACATATCAAGAACAATCTTTAATATGGATTTAGAAACCCATAATCATGTTTAAAATCATAATAATACAAATAAACATCCAAGACAAGGAAATATATAAGAGGAAAGAAAGAAAAACTAGTTGGAGTTTTGATTTAGAAATCTGGAATTTCTGGAGCTTCCCTTGATGTCTCCTCTTGATCTTCTTTTAATCTAGTGCTTGCTCTCTTTTTTGTATTTTTCTTTACCTTAAATATTTCTTGAGGTTTCTAGGGTTTTCCCACTTAATTTAGTTCCAAAAATAGCCACGAAATGTCAAAAATATAAAAAAAACTCACGACATGGAAAATCTAAAATTTGCTGGAATTTGCTCTCTCCTACATTTGTGGCCTACTTCTACGCTTCGAATTCTTCTTTTTTCTTGAATTTCCTATTTCCATGCACTCAAGAACATGTCAAACACCCCTTGAAATATAAAATTAAGATAAAATTCTTATTTTAGACGACTCAAACAATTAAAACACATAAAAACATTATCAATAACAATAACACAATTCCAAGTCCTAAACATATGGTTATCATCTAAGAAAACACTTAGAAACACACCTGAGCACCTAGAAAAACATACTATAATCTACACCTATCATCGTTCCCACGAGAACTAATTAGACACCTAACGACTTGAATGTAATGTTTTTAAGGTACTTGATATGTGATCAAATATTGATTCATTTGATATATTACACTTAGTGATTAATGCCTTAGAAATGTTTAGGATACTCAGTTTAGCTCATATTTGATCTTAGGTACATTTCAGAAGTTAAGAAGCTAAAGTGACCTTAAAGCATGATCATTAAAGCCATCTCCCCAATTTCCATATTCTATTGATTCATAGAGCATGAAGAAGAAGAGGATTGAAAGCAAGAAAAGACAATTATATTGCATATGCTGGAAACACAAAGAAGAATACTGCATTGTAACTCACAGCTATGTAGTATTTTAATTCCACTAACATTTAAGGCATAAAGAATACATGTGTGTGACATAAAGAGGGGATGGAAAAATAAAGAAGTGTGACATGATGATGGCTGGTAAGAGGACAAAGTTAAAATGGTGTCGACTATAACATGAAAAAGCTAGCATAATGAAACAAAAATTAGACAGCTACATATTTGGACGGCTCTCACTTACAGCTACATGGATTGCATGAACTGAATGTGTATCACATGAGTTACAATTATTATTCCATGTTTAAAGTATAAAAAAATAAAGAGATATTGGGGTGTTCGGCTGAAGTAACAAACGTTAAAAAGTTGGAATGGGAGGCCTAAAAAGAACGCAACACCTGTCCATTTTACTTACTTTTAACCTAGCTGCCTCATGATTCTTGGGGAAGGATACTGAAAAAATAAAAGGGAAGCAAGAAGTCAGTGGGCTAAAAGAAGAATGAGGGTTAGCGTTGAGTGAAAGAAACCAGGAGTGAATAAAATGAAGACAAGTCCCTCATTGTTTGTCTCCTTTAGTTTTGAAAGCAAGTGGAGCAGCTAGATGACTCATCGTCTCTTCAGTTAAGCTTCATCTCAGACAGTTTTTAAGTTATTTTTTAATCATAACAAAGGTGAGAGTGTCAGTTAAAAGAGGAAGAACGGAGCTGACCCATAACCCTCTTTGGTTTTGTGAAGGAAGGTGGTGCCTAGCTGAAAACATTTCTCTCATTTCTCTTCGATTTTCTATAGAAACAAAGGTGATCTTAGCTGAAGCTTGGAGCTCATAGAGAGGATGGAATGATAGATGTCCCGATGCCAGTTCACGGGGATATCAATGCTAAGTCACGGTTAAGCTATTTCATCTTGATTGATGCTGTTAATCTCTTTTTGGATTGTTATGTTGTTTATGTTGATTGAATCGGGTTTTTATATGAATGATCTTAATATATTATTTGGATTGTTCTATTATGAACCTATTGATATAATGTTGAATGTAATCCGTAATTGTCACATTTGATGTTTGTTAGTAGCATCTAATGACCCTATATTGTTAGGAACAATATAACTTAGGTTAGATAACCCGAACGTGTGAGGTTACTACTTATATTGATCGTTTTCCATATTGTAATGCAACTGCCAAATTAAATCTAAAGATCATATCGTAAGTTATTCAGTAGTTAGGTTTAATTAACAATCATATCTTGATTAAACACAACCTAAGGAAAAATCAGGATTACTGGAGCATTCTATTAGTCTTAGATCAATAGTCCGTAAAGAGTTGTAAAGACGTAAGGATGATGGAATACGCTTGATTATACTTAGGTCGAGATTGACCCTAGAATCAGACCTTACTCATATTAGATACTTTAATCAATTTTTATTTCTTATTTTAATTTGTTTTTGATAGTTTACTTTGATTTTATTTTCTAAATTTATTAAAATCTAAAACCCCATTTTTTATATTTTCCTTGCATCAATTAATTTTGTTACAAAAATTAACCAAATGTTCCTTGTGGATTCAATCTCGACTCACTATAACTACAAATTTTAGTGTGCAGAGTCAGATAAATTTTGCAGCGTACTCAACATATGCTGTCAATACTAAAAGAATGGTTGAATTAAAACAAATTTACTGAAATTAAAACACAAAACTAAACAATCGAATAAGTGAATAATTGAGACTAGCAATAAGATTAAAGTTAATCAATGATGGAAACTTAGGAATTATTCTATCTTTGTTTTCTTTTCCCTTTGTCTTATTAATTCAATTTATGTTTGATCCTAGATATCCTAAGGTTTTGGTTACCCTCTCTCGAGATCCAATCAAGTAATCTAAATTGAAATTGATAATTATAGAATTACAACCTCTCAAGTTACAAAATTACTCCAATTATTCAATTGGATTTAAAGCTATGATAAAGAAAATTAATTCATATTTAAAATCTCTCTTTAATTGTTCATTAATCTGACACATTTGCTTCATTCACTGTCTCGATTTATTACCCAATATGAGTATAACAAATATCACAAGCATTGATGTATCAATTGAATTCAACAACAATAAAGTTTAACAAAACAGATCGAGAACAATCCCTAATATGGATTTATAAACTCATAATCATGTTTAATATCTTGCTAATCAAAATAAACATCCAAGATAATGAAATTATTGAAGAGAAGAGAAAGAAAAACTGTTTGTAGTTTTAATATGGAAATCTGGAAGTTTTGGAGTGCTTTTGATGTCTCATCTTAATCTTTTTTGAATTTGGTCGTTGCTCCCTTTTTTGGTGTTTTCATTTTTCTTAAATACTTCTTGAGACTTCTAGCGTAATTTTTAGGGTTTTCTCACTTAATTTGGTTCCAAAAATAACCCCAAAATGTCAAAAGTATAAAAAAACTCATGAGTTGGAAAAGTTAAATTTTGATTTATACCTCGCCTCCCACGATTTTGGCATCTTCCATGCTTTACATTCTTCTTCTTTTCTTCAAGTTTCCTCCTTCCATTCACTCATAAACACAGCAAACACCCCTTGAAAAAAATTAAGATCAAATTCTTGCTTTAAACCATTCAAACATTTAAAACAAAAAAAAGCATTAACAATAACACAATTCTAAGTCCTAAACACATGATTATCATATAAGAAAACACTTAAAAACACACTCAAACATTTAGAAAACATATTATAATCTACACCTATCACCATTCACCTTAAACTTCTTTCTAGTTTTAAAGCTTTGTATCTCTATGACACCATATGGAAAACATTATAAACTACAAAAGGATCAACCTAATGAGAATGCAACTTGCTTGAGAATTATTTGAGTCTTGAATGTTGAAAAGAGAACTTTTTGATCAATAACAAAGCTTTATCTCGAGATCATCTTGTCTTGGAAAGCTTTGGTCTTTTCTTTATATATCCTTGCATTCTTATATAAGTCGATATGTATCTCTTCAAGCTCTTGTAATTGTAGCTTTCTATAGACTCCTGTCTCATCATGGTTCATGTTACATTGCTTGATAGCCTAGTATGCCCTATGTTGTAGTTCCACAGGAATATGACATAGCTTCCCAAAAACCAATCTATATGGGGACATACCAATTGGGGTTTTATAGGTTGTCCTATAGGCCTACAATGCATCTTGCAAACTCAAGCTCCAATCCTTCCCATTAAGTTGAAATGTTTTCTCCATAATCAACTTGATTTCTTAGTTAGATATCTCAGCTTGGCCACTAGTTTGGGGATGGTAACTGGTAGAAACCTTGTGCATGATATGGTACTTCTTAAACAAAGTCTCCATAACCTTATTTGAAAAGTGTGTTCCCCTATCGCTTATGATAGCTCCTAACATCCTAAACCAGACTTTAAAAAAATAAAATAACTTTAGCATCATTAGCTTTGGTGGCTTTAGCTTCCACCTACTTGGAGGCATAATCAACTACAAGTAAGATATAATGAAAGCCAAAAGATGGAGGAAATGATCCTATAAAATCAATTCCTTAAACATCAAAATTTTCATAAAAAGAATGGGGGTTTGTGGCATTTGATTTTTATAGGACAAGTTACCTAATCGTTGGCACCTGTCGAATTACTTATAAAAGACATATGCATCCTTAAACAATGAAGGCTAGTATTTGGGTCACTTTGAAAGGACCACTCCAATGTAATTTAGGCTTCTTAAAAATGATTTCAATCATAGGTTGAGTTGAATAATAAACCACATCTCTAACTTTAAACTTGTTTTTTTAATATGAGAATTATGCCATTTTTTAACTTTCTTCTTATATAACTTGGCATTCTCATAAGCATTCAATAGTAACTCTTCTATCTCATTTAATTATAGGAATCACTTTTAAATAGTTATCTTCCAATGGAAATTTAAAGCCTTAGTTTCCCAATGTGCCCTATCCTTTAACTCAATAGGCAAGTGACAAGCCTTCTTATGGACAAGTCAAAGGGATATTTTACCAGTTAGTCTTGAAGGCAGTTCAATAAGCCCATAGAGCATCATTAAAAATCAATGCCTAATATTTCCTTGAACTATTAACTGTCTTCACAAATATTCTCTTAAGTTTATGTTCAAAAATCCTCAGTTGGATGATAAGGCATGGCCATTCAATGCCAAACTCCATATCTCTTAAGAAGGGCTTCAAGAACCTTATTTCATAAATGGGCTCCTTCATCATTATTTATTGCTCTTAACAATCCAGATCTACTGAGTAACCATTTAATGAACTTTTGTACTACCTTACCATCATTAGTTGAAGTTGTCATTGCTTCAGCCCATCTCGATACATAATCTACCCCTACCAATGTATAGGTGTTCCTTATTGAGGATGTGAATGGTCCTATAAAATCTAATCCCCATACATTAAATACTTCTACTTTTAAAATCTTTGAAAGTAGCACTTCATCTCTTTTTGAAATGTTCCCCACTATTTGGCATCGATCACATTGTGCCACAAATTCATGAGCATCCTTAAACAAGTTAGGCTAATAAAATTCACGTTCTAATACTTAGGTTGTCTTATTGTTCACTCCATAATGCCCTACATAAATAAAATCATGATAATGTGTTAGTATGTCTAGCATCTCCTCCACCGAAACACATCTCCTAATTAAACCATAAGCACAATTTTTTTAAATAATTGGCTCATCTCATAAGTAATGAATGCACTTATACAAAAAGCTTTTTCATTATTGGTAAGAAAAATTGAGGGGAAGGAAACCACTAGCAACATAATTTGCCATATCAATATACCATGGAATCAATTAGTAGTTTATCATCATCTCGAACTCATCGGGGAATCGCTCATTGATATCTTTACTTTATTGTAACTCCCATCCTTTATGACGTGATAGGCGATTAACCACCAAGTTTTTTGCTCCCTTTTCTCTTAATTTTATTCTTGAAGAAGTAGTACTCATCGAATAAGTCTTGATTTTGCATCTTTCTTAACAAAAAGACGATATAAATGATCACTTTAAATCCTAAAAGATAATACCAAAACTTTTCACTGGCGAATATAACCACTAGTAACTCCTTCTTAGTAATGGTGTAATTGAGTTGGTCTACCATTAATGTCTTACTTTAATAGTGGATATGCTTTCCATAAATAAGGATCATCCAGAAATATTATTTGGATTCAACCTTCATTTTATCCCTTTGAGCTCTTATTAAATCATTTGAAAACAACCTAGTAACTAAATAATTTCATATATCCACATACCAAGGTGAATTACCTTTAACCAAAGAGTGAAGTTGCTTATCTAAAAAGAAGTCAGAAACCATGCTCGTTAGGTGTTATTCTACTAAGGTGATCTATTACTAGATTCTCTGCACCTTTTTTATCTCTAACTTTAAAATCAAATTCTTGTAATAAGAGCATCCATCATAGTAACCTAGTTTGGATTCTTTCTTTTTTAAGAGATATTTAAATACAACATGGCCTGAGAAAATAATTACTTTTTTCCTAACAAGTATGAACAGAATATTTATGATGTAAATATAATAGCAAACATTTCTTTTTCTGTTATGGTGTAATTACATTAAGTAGGATCCAAAGATTTAGATGCATAATATATCACATAAGGTTCTTTATCTTTTCTTTGACCTTATACTTCTCCAACTGCCTTATCACTCACATTACACATTATTAAAATGGTAAAATCCAATCAGGAGAGAATTACAGGAGCATTGCTTAACCTTTCCTTTAGTTCATCAAAAGCATTTTTATAATTATCGCCAAACATAAAGAAAGAGTCTTTCACTAGAAATTCATATAAAGGAGATACAACTTTTGAAAAGTTTTCAATAAAATGATGATAAAAACTAGTATGGCCTAAAAAGGATCTAACTTCCCTTATACATATAGGGTATAGAAGAGAACTTATGGTCTCTATCATTGCCTTGTCAACTTCTAAACCTTTTGAACTTACTATATGCCCTAATACCACACCTGACTAAAGAGACATAACTGAAAAAAAATCATCAAACATAATAAAGTCATCCATAAAAATTTCCATTTTATGTTTAATTAAATTAGAAAAATGCTCATCATGCATCTTTGAAAATTACCTGAAGCATTAAAAAATCCAAATGGCATTCTCCTAAATGCAGTAAGAGGTAAACGATTAGAAGGTCTTGATTGTTCCTTTTATAAGGAGTTATCTATCTGTATTGCTTCCTCAATGCTTGTAATTCCCTCTAATTGTTCTACTTCATCACCTGTGCTTATGTTAGACTTAAATAATATGTGTACAATATCATCAATAACATCCATAGTGTTAACAAAGCATAAATAATTGATGTTATTAGGGTATTGCATAGCTTCAAAAATGTTAAACCCGATAATGTCTCCATCGAATTCCATGGTAAGGTCACCTTTATGGACATCTATCTTTTTTCTTTTTGTTTTTAAAAAGGGTCTTCCTAACAGTAGCGATACTTCCTTTTTTGAATAAAAATTTCTCCTAGATCTAGCATATAAAAATTAGTTGGAGAAGCTAACTCGTTAACTTGTATTGAAACATCTTTAAATATACCATCAAGATATACGTTTGACCTATAATGAATTACTAACGTTATCTTTCGTAAAGGACCTAATCTCGTAAATGACCTAACTTGAGAGACTCATAAATACATCTAGGCATAACATTTATAAAGGTCCTTAAATCTAGCATACACCTTTCAAAACTAATATATCCTATTTTACAAGGGATAGCGAGCATTCCACGGTTCTTATATTTTGTAGGAATTTTCTTTTGAATCACTATAAAAATATTATCTCCCATACTTATCTTTTCATTATCCCTAAAATGCCTCTTATTATAACATAACCCTTTCAAGAACTTTGCATATCGTTGAACACATTTGATTGCTTCCAAAAGAGGAATATTAACTTAAACTTTCCTTAAGGTTTCAAGAATTTCTTAGTTGTCTACCTTTATTCTCATCTTTGCTAACTTCTAAGGAAAAAGAGGAAAACTTTTAAACCTATCAATTGATAATTTGTTAGTAGTATCTACTTTCGATGTCCCTTTATTTTCTTCTTCTTTATTTTCCTTTTAAAAATTAGGTGTAACTTCTAACTCTTTTTCCACTTCACAAATTTTTCTTTCCCAATCCTAAGAAATATTGCGCTAACATTTTCTTTATTACTTAGGATGGGTGAGTAGGTAATTTCCTAGATAATTAGGTTTTTACATTACTTAGACTGACGTAAATTTTTCCTATTTGGGTATCTAAGTGTTGTAAATGTGTATCTATCTTCTTTTGATATTCTACCCCCAATGTGTGTACTTGCCCAATTTGGTTAGCTAATTGTCTTACCATATCTTCTAAGGATTGACCAGTGGTTGGTTTTGAGTAAGGTTAGGTATAAAAGAAAACCTTGGATTGTTTTGGTTACTAACAAAAGTAGGTGGGTTTGTCCTAAGCCCATATCTAAAGTTTGAATGATCTTTCGAACACTCATTATAAGTGTTTGAACAAGGGTTATGTTTCCTCTATGTTCCTAGATAACTACCCACAACAATAACATTTTGATCCTACAAAGAAGGACAAGCGTTAGTAATGTGAGTATAATTACTGTAAATTCCACAAGCATGAGCTTGGGTAATACCACCAGCTACAAGTTTCGACACTAAAGTAGTCAAATGAGCTACTTGTTGAGAATTTTCCTTTAATTGATCCTGAATGGCATGCACATCTATTTTGTTAACTCTCCTAACTTGATTAATCTCATTTTTAGTTCCAAATTGTAGTGAATTTTTATCCATATTAGAGACTAATTGTCTAGCTTGTACAAGAGTTTTATTAACTAATGCCTCCCACTAGCTACGCCTATCATGCTTCTATCATATAGTAAAAGTCCCTCATAGAAATATTGTATTAATAATTGGTCACCAATATGATGATTGGGGCAATTAGCACACAATCTTTTAAATCTTTCCCAATATTCATATAGTAACTCATTCATGTCTTGTCTAATTCCACATATTTCTTTCATAATAGATCTTGTTTTACTAACAGGAAAATATTTTTTAAGAAAAGCTCTTTATAATTCTGCCCATGTATTTATAGATCTAAGAGGTAAAAAATATAACCAATCTTTAGCAAAATCATGCAATGAAAATGGAAAAGCACGTAATTTCACTTATTCTTCATGAATTCCTTCAGGTCTCATAGTAGAATAAATAACCAAAAATTCTTTTAAATGCTTATGAGGATCCTCACCTGCATATCCATAGAATTTAGGCAATAAATTTCAAAAACCTGAATTTAGCTTTAAGGATCTTTCCAAAACTGGGAAGACAATGCATAAACGTTTATCATCTAATATTGGCTCTGAAAGTTGCTAAGGTAGCTGCGTCCATTTTCATCTTTTTTTCTTCCATTTCCAGTTTGATTTGTACTTTAATTTCTTTTCCACCTCTTGTTTTCATAAAAATTACCTTTTATCTTCTTTGCTTATTTTTTAAAACAATAGAATTGTCAGTAATGATTCAAAAATAAATAAACTAGGAAAATAAAACTTCCCCTATAATGACACCAAAAATTGATTTGTGTCATTAGGCAATTTTTGGTGTCATTAGGCATATATAAATTAAATCATTATTTGACTTTCAATTTATTAAACAATTTGGAGTAGAGTAAATAAAAGTTGATCCTATGAGGAAAGTTAATTTAATAAATAAGTTTATTTGTCAATAAGTTTTAAAAATTCCAATAAGTCAATATCAATTTTTGATTAAGCAAAAATCATTTTTAAATAAAAGAACTGAAGTACAAATCAAATTGGAAAAGGAAGACATTATCTCTATCAAATCTCTTCCAAATGGAATAGCTAAGTGGAAGCCTTTCAAAGATCTAGCAAAATGCAACTCTTAAAGACATTTTTTAGGCTATAAAATGGTAGCAACAGGGAGGAGAAAATAATAAGCATCCACATAAGAAGGTAGTTCTTCGAGAGGGTTGGCACCCTCTAAGGTAGATTAAAGTTGGGAACTGTTGCATTTTTATCTGTTTTCGTCTACTACATTTTCTTTCTATGTCGTTTTGCTCCCTTCTCTGCACTTTTGTTCATCTTCTTCTCCTTTTGTTGCGACGCATTTTGTTTTTTTTCCAACTGCTACATTACATTTTCTCCTTTTTCCTCTATTGTGTGTTTCACTTATTGCTCTCTTCTGCTATGTTTTGCTTATTGTTTCTTTCCTTTGCTATTATCATTTTATCTGTTGATGGGCTGCATTTTGTTTTCTATCTAGTGGGTCATTTTGTTGCTACGTTTTTGTCCTTCTATTACCCTAATCTACATCCTATTGATTGATCATTAGCATCACACATGACCTTAAATGGCAATGACTAATCTGACAATGTCAATATAGATGGTGAAATGACTGCCTTTTTTAAACTATCCATCACTTAAGTTAAGTGTTGTTTCTCCTAGTGTAGCTTGAAATTACGATCCCTCCAAATGATATAGATAGAACATGTAAAAGTTATTTTCACTAATTGGCCATCCTATTTTAGTAAAGTCTACCTATTAACCCAGTCCAAAATATCTTACCACTCCTTTGGGTCGCCATAGACTAGTATAAGATGTTGTATTATAGTCCAAATAGCTGCAGTAAAATGAGATTGAAAAAAAGGTGGTCTCTTATTTGTGGAAATACACTATAGAGTAGGCATCTATGGGATCAAAGACCTTAAAATGACTATCCTTAGTTCTTAACTTATTTTTAGCAACTAACTAGCTGATTGGGGAAGCTTTAGGAGTAGGAGTGTTCTTTTAAATCAAACTAAACTGAGGGACTAGTGGAGAATGAGACCATAAAGATTGGTAATAGGAATCATTAGAGAATATGTGAGTTTTACTTCCCTTCCAAACAAGTTCATCCTCCAGTTTCCCTTTAGGATTATAGTGGGGGATCAACTTAAGTAGACATAAGGAGCCTCTAACTTCACTCCAACTGCTATTAGAAATGATAGAGTTAACCCTTTCCATAAGAGGAAATCTGATTCTTAAATGAGATAGTTCCTATCTCATTATCAATAGACTTGAGGAGATCCAATTGTCATACCATAGCCATGTGCTGCTTCCATTCCCAATATGAGAATGAATTAGAGGATAAATGAAGTCTTGTAACCTTAACATCTGAATGAAAGTCCATGATTGATCTATATTCTCTTAAATTTGCCAAAATTTTCTTTTTCTAAGATAGAATTCACTAATCCACTTAGACCACAAGGACTCTTTACTAGTTAGAGCCTTCCAAATCCTTTTAGCTATGAAAATTTTTTACATCACCTTGATTGAACTAATTCCCAACCCTCCCTTTTGCTTAGGAAGATAAATCTCCTACCATTTAACTTTATCTCTTTTGTAAAATTTAGCATTGCTTGACCAGAGAAAATTCATCATTTATTTCCTCACTTCTTTAATCACCTTTTTAGGTAAACATAGATGGGCAAACCAATGAACACTAGTGCTACTTAACATTAAAGCTATAAATTAAAGCCTACCAACTACTGAGAGGAATAGGTTCTACAAACTATTGATTCTTTCCTTGATTTTGATTAAAAGAGGTAGGAAACCAACATATTTTAGCTTCCTAATAGTAATGAGAATCCTTAGGTATATGAATGAAACTTCTTGAGTAGACATTCCCACTACACTGCTGAGGACCTTATATTTTGTACATCAGATCAAAAAAATATGCAACTCTTCCTCGAGTTCACCTTCAATTTAGATAAATTTGAAAACTCCTCAAACATCCTCATTATAGTCTTATAGAGTAAAAGTTTGCACCACAGAACATCATTACATCATCAATAAAGTCAAGATGTAAAAGTTTTAGGGATTTAAAGTTATAATGATTATACGGAATCTATAGAAGTGTAATAGGCGATCATTCTTAACAAAACTCTAAGGATAAGAATGAATAGATAAGGTAAAAGAGGATCCTCATGTCTAAGACCATTAGTTCCTCTGAAAAACTTAGTGGGAACACGTAGCATACTTAAGGAGGATGTACAAATGCAAGCTTAAATCCACCCTACAAAGGAATTTAGGAATTTAAATGTTTTAATACAATGCAAGATAAAGCTTCAATTTACTGTATTAAAAGATTTGTAAAATTCAATCTTCAAAACACAACTTTTGATAACTTTCTTGCTATCATAATCCTTCAATAATTTCTGAACCATTAGAACCATCCTTAATATAGGTACGCAAGTTGGATCTATCTGAACTATGATTGGAAAAGTTTCCTAAAGGAATTTGGAAGTAGTAATAGGTGAGCTTCAATATCTAACCCATATCAGTGATGGTCTCCCTATCTTCACACAATAGCATGGAAATCTTATTCCTATAAAATTACATTACGGAAAATTTTGGAGTTGTTATCCCCCACTCTTAGCCATAGAGCTCTAGCTTTTGGCTCAAAAAGGGAGTTTAGTATAGATAGGGTTGACTTGTACTCCCTTAATATGATCCATGAATCCTAAACCTAGTATTTAGTGAGTTCAGATAAAGTTCCTCCTAAGCTTTTCAGACTCTATCCTTAATAAGTTGTAGCATTTCAATATGTTAAAATTATGGAGATTTTTTTATTCCTTCTTTAAGCATACTTAACTTTCTCGTGAGCTGAAATGATTTACAAGCTCTGACCTGCTAGGATTAGTTTTTTCTTAAAGTATCACGAAACCCTTCCTTTGTAGATAAAAAGTTAAAGAAACTGAAAGGTGCTCTAGATTTAGAGCTTAGACTAATTTTGGAGTGATATGAACATATTAAATTTCCAAATTAAGTATATGGATCTTGAAAGACATAATTAATTGCCCATTACTCTGTCCAGTTTCTTTCCGATAAACCAACCTACCTACTACTTATTATCCCATATAAATAGGTTCCTTATGTACCTCAAATCACCCTATCCTATCTGAAGCACAACTTGAGTCAACTCCTTATCTACTACTTTAAGTTAGATTCTTATCCCTTTAGCCCTCGCTGAAGATTCTTATCTCTAAAAAAATAAGTGACTTCTTGATGTGATCTGCTTTTGTTTTGGTTTCCAAAAATCCCAGTAACAAAGGTTCCTCCAAAATGACATCCTTAATATATTGAATTTTGAGAGGGTTATTCATTCCTCTTAATTCCACACCCAAAATAGTGATTTATACGATAAAAGAGGGTTAGGAATAAACATGTAGATCCAAGGGTAACAATCTTTGGATCTATTTTTACCCTTCTTTCTTCCTAATCCTCTTCTAGTAAAGGGACCAGGCCCCAATAAGAAACTTTTAATAAGAAGTTCCTCCTTAGCTGCAAAAAAAGAAGGTCTTATAAATCTGTTGGTTACTGCCAAAGGATCTTGTTCTCTATTTAACCCAGGATTAGACATAACCCTTAGGTTCATTTCAGAGATTAGCAGTTCACTACTTTGAAGGCATTGAGCATAGCCAGTTTACCTATTTCCCTAGTCCTTAGCACCCATGGCTGAACTTGAGGGAATGTTGGTGTTCTCCCATGAAAGAAACCTATCAAGGATGAAGATCGGGTGGCAGCACCTGGCTGAAGTAACTAGATGGGAGGAGAGATGACTCCTTTGTTTTTATGTTATAGTTTTTGTTTTTCATTTAATGATTTTGTTTTCAAAAATTCTTCTTTTAAGCAAAAATAAAAACTTATTTAGATATTAATATCAACTTAGTTTAACTTTTGTTATTGATAATAATTAAATAATAAATAAAACTTAGAGAGAAATTTATTTTATGAATTAATTAAGGAAATAATTTTATTTTAATCTCGTACAATATTTATTAGTAATACTAATAAAATGAATGAGAAAACTAATTTATGCTTACAGCGTAATAAATGATATTACTTATGACAAAATACCAAAAGATACTAACATTCGTTAAAGCTTTCCTTTTGATATCATTCTTAAAGATACTACTTTCTTTGACTAACTCTTTCTTTCCCGAGTCTCCTTTCGAAGGCCTTTCATTTGTGAAAGCCTAATCTGATAGGGTCGAATGTCTTTGTTTTCCCCAACTTGGCTAATCGCATCCTCGCACAATGTCATCCTTTTTGTCCTAACACTTCATAGGAAAATGTAAAATACTAAGTAAAATGACAAAATAAATGATGATGATGATGGATATTTTCATTATTCTTTATCCTTTAGATGTTTGAACTTATCAGACTTAAAGCTTTACTACTCTCATAATATCATATTAAAGTCATTAGGTGATTAAAAATGATCCTTAACTCATATATATATATTTCTCGCTAATAGTAATGATTTTTGGAATGAATACGATATATGATGGTATGATCATTATATGAAAAGGACTTTTATAGAATTTAGCATAATGATTTCCCCATATAAAACTATGTTGTTTGCCCCATTTTGATTAATTGGTTTTCTATTCATTAGTTAGTCTATAATTTATTAGTTTTCAAACTGAATTTTTATTTACTATCTAACTTTTGCCTAGTTCATCATTCATAGGATTTTAGTCTAATTAGCACCCTTTTTTCTTTATGCTTACCTTTTGTCTAGGTTGTTGTTTGTCATTTTTTAGTCTTGTGTGCTTTTCTCTCTCTTCCTATTTTATAGAAAATCTCTATCTACACAACCACTTGTTATTTTTCAGTCTTACAGCTTGCTTTTTTTTTTCTTTCAAAGGCTCTCATTTTTTCTTAACCCACCATTTATTGGTTTTTGACTTGGCGAGCTTTTGATTCTAAATGTTCATCTTCTTTTTAGGCTTCCATTTATTAGTTTTAAAACGAGCAACCCTTTTGGACACTTAAATATTTGTTTTGTAGATTATGATGTAATTGTTCCTAAAAGGAAATCTTCTTTCTCTTTTCTCTCGTATTATTTTCCTTTTTATTATTTATTTATTTGGTTATTTTGCTTAAGTGATTTATTAGCTTTCCTTTTTTGGATTGACTCTTTTTTTTCAGGTAACATCTCGAATGATGTCTACTAAGAATGATACTAAGCTAACAATTTTAAATTTTGAATTTTTACTTGTAAGCTAGTTCAATGATGACTGCCTGGTAGTTTATGAAAATAACTAAGATGATCGATTGTGACCTAAATGAACCTATAATCTTGAGACAAATAACTTCATTGAAGTATGGACATCAAATTTTGACCAAGTACAATGTCTTGTGAAAATAGGTCAATTAAAACTTACACAAAATATTTCTCAAGAAAGTTCATGTTCATGGTGCATATTTAGATGCTACTTTCTTCTTATAAAGAAAAATCTTGACTTATTATTAGGACATTAACTTTATTTAAAGTTTTCTCACAATCATTTTCTTACTTTAGGTGCATATTTAGGATGTTGTGAATTATTGACGAATTTATCTTTAATTGATAAATATTGAACTAGATTAAATATCAAATAATTGCAACATTTCAGTCTACATTCTTTCATTGGTTCCTATCAAGGTCATTAGAGCATCTCTAATTATTGAGGGGAGAGTAGGATTTTTTCCAATTCAATAATTGAATTGTTGAAGATTTTTTTAATAAAGTAAAAGCTTACTAGTCCTTTGCACAATGATAACTTTTTACACTCTCAATGGTTGGGAATCATTTTCTTAAGACAAAATCCTCAATGTCACCATTTTTTTAATTTAGAAGGCTCAACACTATAGTCTGATTCTATACCCAAGGACCCTCTTTGTTTATAATTGGATTGTATTTTTGGTTAACTGATTATTGATCAAACACTGACTCGTCTAGATTATCAAGATCATATAAGTTTGCATTGAACAAAAGGAAAAGGTATTAATATTACTATAACAAAAACGATTATAGGCTATAAACAAAAACATAGCCAATTCATCCAAAAGCGTCATATATTATATTTGTGACATTATCAAATCGTTGCACAGAATGTAGCCAATTCCTTGTGGCAGAACAATTTAAGTAACATTTTCTTGAATCGTAGATAAAGTAAAATTATTAGTTACAAATAATTTTGTACCAAAAACACCATGAATGCATATTTACTAGATAGTGGAAAAAAATATAACAAATATTGTTTAGCTACATTTTCTTATATTATAGTCATAAATTATTTGTTATATCACGATAATTTTGCAAGTATGCTTTTTTAACTACGAATTTGTGAAAAAATAGTCAAAAATATATCCAAAAACTATTTGCAACATTTTTCTTAAACCTTTATAATTTGCTACAAGAAGTCTATTCTATTTTGATTTTTTTATTACTATTGATTGTGTTGTTATTTGAATAAATAATTTTTAAATCCTCACCTTTATTTTTGTTTAATGTCATTATTTTGTTAATTGTCAATAAAGTAAATAAATATTATAAATACTATAAATTCAAATGTGTCTGAACATAATGTTAAGTATTATAGTAAAAAGTCTTGCAAATGTTCTTTAACAGTATTGAATGTAGCAAATGTAGTTCTATATCCTTTGCTCAACTCGCTTTTACAACTGCTACTTAGCACATACTTGGGTATATCAATTACTAACATCTAGATAATATTATCCAATAAGGTTAAGAGTTACTGATGATATTGGTAAAAAAATAACTACATAATATGTAGCACATTCATCATATTTCAAAGCAAAAATAGGACACACAATTTTAGAACACATGAATGGTAAAAACTTACTTTATCATTTATAAATTACCATAAGATTCTAATTCACATATGAATTATATAGATACAAGATCATCCCTGAGATTATCAAATGGTATGATCAAAGAATTTGTAGCATATGAAAGAGGAAAAAACAACTACTATTTGCCAAAGAGTACTTACCGAGGTGGTGATGGAATTTCGTTGAAAGGTGGGAATCAAATTAGTAGTTGATAGGTAATAACACCAATGATCCATAAGTTTACCTCCAGGCTGAAATGTTTTACAAAGACTTTAGGTGTAGTATGATATGCACTTCCAACAGGCTCAGTAGGTATGGATAAAAATGGGTCCGACTGGCCCTTGCCAACTGGGGTCTAGAACTGAGGCAGCGGACCCGAGCCTAAGCCCAACCTCTCTAATTTTTTAAGTAAAGGTTTAAAACAATGTTATTTTTAGCAAAATGAGTTCATTTAGTTAGAATGATCAGACCTCAGGTTAGGCCTGGACTCAAGGCTTGATCAACCTGGGGCTGATCCGTTGACTTCAAGTCGAGTTTGGCTTTGGCTCAAGCCCAGTTGTCACCCTTCAGTAAGTCTTTTATTTTCGAGTGTCACACATCAAAAATATACCAAGATATGAAGTTTGTTGTGAAAGTGTTAGAGATGCAATTATGGGGTACCATTACTCTCGCCGCTAGCTAAGGAAAGAAGCTAAAATTTAAGGTGGCAACAGAATCTTGATGGGTGTGATCTCTAATTCAGTAATTTTTATTTCCTATTTTTCACCTAAATCAATGTCTGAAATCAAGGGATTATATTTCTTATTATGTAGCTTACTTTTCTAGAATTAGTTTCCTATTTAGTCATGGCAGGCTTGTACTATATAAATATAAGCATTTTTAACAAACAAAACAAGCCTAATATTATCATAAAATTACCTCTGAGATTAAGGTAGCTTTTTCATCCCAACGAGCTCCATTTTCTTCACCATAGGTTGATGGCAAAAGGGTAAATCAAAGGGACCTCTTGTCCCTGAGGTTAGCCATTGCCCTTTGACTAAATCCTACACACAAACATATAATAAGTTTATATCAGAGCTAGTATAGTAGTCATGGGTGACACATCCAAAAAACCTACAAACTTTGAGGAGCTAATTTTGGCCTTCATGGAACGCTATAAGTAGGACCGTTCAGCTGATCAATGAGAACGAACCACCATCACTGCTACCCTAGAAAAAATTAGGGGGGAAAGTTAGCACAAGGGGATGGAAATGTAGTCCCTAGGAGGCTAGGTCAAGAGTAGGAGGTAGGGGCTGGCAGTAGCACCATGTTTGGCAATTCCAGCAGGGGTAGTTCTAGAGGGGAAGGATGTTCAAAATCTGCAGTGGTGTCACACTATGCCAAGTTTGATTTCCCCACTTATGATTGGTTTAAGGACCCGCTTGGTTGGCTTAATCGATGCAAATAGTTCGTCTATAATCAAAAGACTACTAAAGAAGACAAGGTAGGCTTGGTAGCCTTTCATCTTATAGCAAACACACAATTTTAGTTTTATAGACTTGCAAAAGAAGGGTTGGCCCTCACATGGTATGATTTTTCCCTCTTTTGTAATTTAGGTTTTAGTCCACCCTTACGTAACAATTCTTGTTGGGAAAACTTATCACTTTATGCCAAAATGGTTCTGTTGAGGAATATATAAGCCAGTTTTAGGCTCTTTTAGCAAAAGCTACATCAATCCAATCGGACCAACAGGTAGATATATTTATAGCTGTGATATTGGATCCCTTATGCCATGGGCCAAGGGTCACAAGTGCCGGTTCCAGCTCCAGTGGAGAGGAGCGAGCAGTATGATAAGCTCCGTAAGTATGGGGCTGTAGACTTTAATGGTACTACAAATCCAGAGGAGGATGAAGCATGGTTGAAGAGGACCGAGAGAGTCCTACTTTAGATGAAGTGCTCTGATGAAGAGAAGCTAGACTATGCAGTTAGCTTGCTGCAAGGGGACGCACTTCATTGGTGGGAGTCAGTGCCCCACAGTCAAGACATACCATCGGTACTGACATGGAGCGAATTTTTGGAAGATTTCAAGAGGAAATACTTCTCGAGGATCTATATCCAAGAGAAGGCTAAAGAATTTCTGAATCTCACACAGAGGGATATGAGTGTGAGTGAATATGAGCTGACATTGTTGCTAATGAGGAGGACAAGTGCTGTAAGTTTAAGGGAGGTCTCCATTTGAGGATCAAGGAGAAGTTGTTGATCCATAATTTTTGTGACTACCAGCAGTTGGTAGATGTTGCACTTCAGGCTGAGAAACTGGAGAATATCAAGTATGAAGTGATAAGAAGAGGAAGAACCGGGAGCAGTCTTCCAAGAAGGGAATGAGTGCTCCAATGCCTGAGAGGAGTATAAAGAGTTTCCACACTCAGAATGAGGTGGGGAGTAATGCCTCTATTAAGAACAAGAAATCAAGGGCAGCTTCGGCGCAAAACTCAACTGTAGGAGATAACAGGGTGGAGAGGAGCAGGTACACAAACCCTCAGTGTGAGCATTGTGGGAAGTTTCATAGAGGAGAGTGCTTCAAGTTACTTAGAGTATGTTTTCGATGTGGGGAGAAGGGGCACATGATCAAAGACTACCCTCAGGTACGGAGGCAAGAGGGGTCACAGTTGCATGCCCTGAGGAGAGCAAAAACAATGGGACCCAGGCCAGTCACAGTCTTGGGCAGTTCTAAAGCTGCAAAGAAGGCTATTCATCCAGGAAGGCCAAGGAGTCAGGCTCAGGCAAGGGTGTTTGCCATAACCAGAGAGGAAGTTGCAGCTGCTCCTGAAGTTGTCACGGGTATGGCTTAGTTATTCAATTTTGTAGTATATTTGTTGTCACGGGTATGACTCCACACATTCATTCTGACTCCACACATTAATTATTTCTGCAACCATAATCCTTCATAATGTTGATTTGATGCCAATGGATAGTCCCTTGATTGTTAGTACTCCCTTAGGGAGGAAGGTGATAATAAGTCAAGTGTATAGGGATTGTAAGCTTTTCATTGAGGGTATTTAACTAGTAGTGGATTTGCTACCATTGGAGTTAAAGGGTCTAGATGTGATATTAAGAATGGATGCCAAGGAGAAGTATCAGGCGAAGTTGGATTGCAGCCTCAAGGTGGTAGAATTTGATTTAGGAAATGGAAAGAAGGTGACTTTTCGAGGAGACGGGAGAATATCATTTCCAGGACCTATTTTGGCTTTGATAGCTGACAGGATGATGGAAAAAGGGTGTGAAGCCTTCTTAGCACACGCCGTGGACACTGGGGGGGAAGGAAGGGAGGTTAGAGGATTTTCCGATTGTAAGGGAATTTCCTAATGTGTTCTCAGAGGACTTACCTGGTTTGCCACTGGTGAGGGAAATCGAGTTTGCCATTGACTTGATTCCCAGGACTGCACCCATTTCGATACCACCGTATAGGATGGCTCCAGCTGAGCTGAGGGAGCTTAAGGAACAGTTGGAGGAACTGTTAGAGAAGGGGTATATAAGGCCAAGTTCGTCACCTTGGGGAGCGCCTGTTCTATTTGTCAAGACGAAGGATGGAACATGGTGGATGTGTATTGATTATCGAAGACTCAACAAGGTGACCATTAAGAATAAGTATCCTCTGCCTAGGATTGATGATCTGTTTGACCAGCTGCATGGAGCAAGGGTCTTTTCAAAGATTGATCTCAGGTCAGGTTATCATCAGCTTAGAATCAAGGAATCTGATGTAAGCAGGACAACCTTTAGGACTTGATATGGACATTACGAGTTCCTAGTTATGCCTTTTGGTTTGACCAATGCTCCATCTGCATTCATGGATCTTATGAATAGGGTCTTCAAGGAGTATCTGGATCAGTTTGTCATAGTATTTATTGATGACATTCTGGTCTATTCCAAGAGTGAAGGGGAACATGAGGAGCACCTCAGGAGAGTGTTGCAAACACTGAGAGAGAAGGAGCTTTATGCTAAGTTCAGCAAGTGTGAGTTTTGGCTTTATGAGGTGAGATTAATTGGACATGTAATTTCTGAGAATGGGGTACATGTGGATCCAAGGAAGGTTGAAGCAGTAGTGAATTGGCATGCACCCAAGTCAGTAACAGAGGTGAGGAGTTTTCTGGGTCTGGCAGGTTATTATAGGAGGTTTGTAGAAGGATTTTCTATGATAGCTACTCCGATGACTAAGTTATTGAGGAAGAATCAGAAATTTTTCTGGAGTGAGGAATGTCAAAAAAGCTTTGAGGAGCTCAAGAGAAGATTAACAAGTGCTCCAGTTTTGATATTGCCTACTGGAGATGAGGGCTATACAGTATACAGTGATACCTCAAGGAAGGGTTTGGGTTGTGTATTGATGCAGGGAGACAGGGTGATAGCGTATGCTTCAAGGCAACTGAAGCCTTATGAATTAAATTACCCGACCCATGATTTGGAACTGGCAGCAGTGATTTTTTCCTTGAAAATTTGGAGACATTATTTGTATTGGGTTCAGACAAGGATTTTTACAAATCACAAAAGTCTCAAGTATCTGTTGACTCAGAAGGAACTGAATTTGAGGTAAAGAAGATGGATTGAGTTGCTTAAGGATTATGATTTGTTGATTGAGTATCATCCAAGAAAGGCAAATGTAGTGGCAGATGCTTTGAGTAGGAAGTCCTCAATAGCCTATGTTTAAGCAGTTTATCTGCCCCTATTGGAAGAGATGGCTAAGCTTAAGATAAACTTGAAACAGGAGGAACCAAATTGTATTGTTGCTAATTTCAGAGTAAGGTCGATACTTAGGGAGAAAGTAAAGGAGTTACAGATTCAAAATACAGAATTAAGCAAGCTTCGGGAAGAAATTAAGAATGGTAAGAAATCTAAAGTGGTAGTGATGGATGATGAACTCATGACTGTTGGAAATAGGCTTTGTATCCCAGATGTCAAGGAAGTGAAGGATGAGATACTGGATGAGGCATACAATGCGCCTTATGCCATGCACCCAGGTAGCACCAAGATATACAGAGATCTAAAGGAATATTTATGGTAGAAAGGCATAAAGAAAGATGTAGCATAATATGTGAGTAAGTATCTAGTGTGTCAGCAAGTCAAGGCTAAGCACAAGGCACCTTGAAGTAAGTTAAGGCCATTATCCATTCCTGAGTGGAAGTGGCAAAGGGTGACTATGGACTTTTTGATGGGTTTGCCTAAGACTAGTAGGAAGCATGATGCCATATTGGTTATTGTTGATCGGTTGACGAAGTCAGCCCATTTGCTAGAAATTAAATAGACTGATTCTCTGCATATGCTAGCACAGAGATATATTGATGAGATAGTAAGATTACATAGGATTCTGGATTCCATAGTTTCTGAAAGGGATCTTCGGTTCACTTCGAGATTCTGGGGAAGCTTACAAGAGGCTATAGGAACCAAGTTGAATTTTAGTACGGCTTTCCATTCTCAGACAGATGGGCAATCTGAAAGGACCATTCAGACGCTTGAGGGAATGCTCAGGGCATGTGTAATGGACTTCAAGGGAGCTTAGGTTGAGCATTTGCCATTGGTCGAATTTTCTTTCAACAATTCGTACCATTCGAGTATTCGAATGACTCCTTATGAAGCACTGTATGGAAGGAGATGTAGAACTCTGATATACTAGGATGAAGAAGGAGAAAGGAAACTGATAGGGCCAGAATTGGTTCAGATGACAGTTGACAAGTTCAATTTGGCTAAGCAACAACTTAAAACTGCACAGGATAGGATGAAGAGTTATACTGATGCACACCGAAAGGAAATGGAATATGAAGTCTGTGAGAAAGTATTCCTTAAGACATCTCCTTGGAAAGGAGTCATGAGATTTGGCAAAAAAGGCAAGTTAAGTCCAAGATATATGAGTCCTTACGAAATTATTGAGAGAATTGGACCATTAGCCTATAGGTTGACTTTGCCACCAGAATTATCCCAGATTCATGATGTCTTCTATGTTTCCATGTTGAGGAGATATAGATCAGATCCATCTGACATCATTCAGACCTCTGAGGTTCAGTTAAGAGATGATCTAAGTTATGAGGAGATTCCAGTGGAGATTTTGGACACCAAGGAGAAGGTC
>JANZXP010000195.1:25566080-25576993 GCA_027576715.1 Erythroxylum flavicans | reverse complement strand
TTTGGTTTTTATCATTAAATATATTGGATATAAGAAATTCAATGCATATTATTCATTCTTTACACTTACTAAGGACTCAAGCTTCACAATATTTCTTGTTTATATTGATAACATCATTATATTTGGTAACACACCATAAGAAATCATTTCTTTTGAATAATTCTTTTCATACCCACTTCCAAATCAAGAACCTTAGCCTATCAAAATATGTTATTATCGCTCTTCAAGAAGTTCTTTTGTAGCTAATGAAAATATATTCTTGACAGCCTCTCTAAGACATAATTGCTCAGTGCCAAACCTTGTGAAATTTCAATAGATTAAAAATTAAGTTTGACTAATGATGGAGAGCTATTTGAAGATTCGTACTCCTACATAAAATCATTAGTTGGTCAACCAATTTATTTGAGAATAAATAGACTTGTCATTTTATATTATATCCATATCCTTATGCAAAACTAAGAAGCCATACCATAATTTTGTTATCCCAGTGCTATGTTGATAACACCAAGATCATACAAGATTATGATCCTTCTGTTTTAATGCTTAACATGATTAATGAATTTGATCCATTTTTCAAAATCTTTTAACAAAAAATGATTAAAAGTTTTCTAAACTATTTAATGAGTCCGTTACAAAAATATATCCTTTCACTTCCACTTACGATATTCCATTATATTCTGAAATCTTTAATGAGTCAATTACATTATGATCCTTTTACTTCCACGTAAGATATTCATCATTTTCTCAACTCTTTATGGAGTCGATTACATTAGTTTCATTAATTTAACTAATTACGTTCTATGAACAGTGTTATTACAGAATTCCACTTTATTACAAATCTCTAAGATGGTCAATGCAACTGTTACGACACTATTGTTTTGACATTGTTCCCCTCGTGACAGCACACAATTGACCTCCAAACTAAATTTCTTTTTAATCTTGCCATAATAGCTATGACGTATCTATTTTGACTAACATCTCCTTTTACATTAATAACAAAGAAGGGGTTCACGTGGAATCAAAATAATTCAGATGAATTATCCAACCTAGAACCATTAAATTATATATATATAATTAATATAAAAAACAAGTCATTCAACTACCGAATTGAACTTTTGAAATTCATTATGAACTAATCGAATAAAAATGCGAGATTGAAAGAAACAACAATTATAGAATTAAATTTTAGTAAGTCAATGAATTCAAATCTGACTTTATCTGATAATGGAATTGACCATTATGGAGTGCCGTTGCAACATTCACAATCGAACAACTTGATAACAAAATCAAATATCTTGATTATGCAGTAATGGACACATGTCGCTGCTTATTTAAAACTGCTAGATTTTGTAATATCCACCTAAGAGATTAAGAGATAACATATTCTAATGCTTTCGATCAACCATAACAACTTGAAATTGGAGTTGAGAACTTGCCATCTAGCTGATAGTTGCTTGGAGACTTGTATTTATGTAATTAAATATTTTATCATCATCCAAACGGTTGTACAGGAGCCTATCAAACGTTTTGTTGAACTTTAATTGTAAATAATAAAAAATGTCAGGATGTCAACCTTTTATTAATTGCCAGCTATTTTCGGGTGAAATCTCATGTATATTTTTAATGCGTCTGGACACTGATTATGTAGAGATGAAAGCTAAATTTAATTCATGTCTAAGTTTTAGTACATACATTTTAGTAAAAAGGGAAATCAAATTTTCCCCAAGCCATAAACTACACTTTAAGCTATTTTTTTAAAATTAAAATTTGATTGATATAGAAACTTCCAAAGGAGAGAGACAAGATAAGTTTCAGATGTTAGGATCCAACTGTGATCGAATCACAGACACAGAAAAAAATAAAAAATTTTACAGATTCCAAGTTGATCCTAATAGTGGACTAACTTGAATAAAACAAAAAAAACGAATCATAAGAAATCGTACCTTATTCGTGTTCCTGTTGAAAATCTTTTGAAATTTTCTCGATTTGTCAACTACGAGTTGTTGAAACGTCCAGTTTTTGATAGTATCCATAAAGCAATTTGTCAAGACTCTTTTGAGAGGAAGAACATAAGTGATAGCTTCTAAATGTTCTTCCTATTAATAGAAAAAACCATTAGGATTTTTAATTTTTATTAAAATTAAATTCTTTAATTATAATTAAAGTAAAGTTATAACTAATTATATTTAATTTTAATCAAATCAAATATCTCATATTTGATCTTTAAAGTTTCTCAAACTTTATAATTAAGTCCAACTTAATTAAAGAAAATGTTCTTTTACAACTCTTTGATGTGTGACCTATTAGGTTCCTAATATATTGACAATGATTATAAATTATTATTCTAATTCACAATTGGAATAAGATAAATTAAAACTTCTTTTAATTTATCTTTAATTCTTCAATTAAACAATTTATAATCATACATCAAGATTGACGTCTAGCAATATGTCATGACCACCCAAATATCAGGAATGTCAAAGTGGTTGACTTAACCTGTGCATCTATGGTTATGATGTATAATTTAATCCCTTCATTATCCAATATTCTAATTGGATAGAGTATGGATACAATGTCTACTCTTTTCATTTAATCATGTTTATTCTTGCTAAATAGTTATTGATTTATAATTGAAATTTGAAAAAGCCTTTTCAAATGTCAATCTACTCTAGCTAGAAAATTCCATAAGTCACTACCAATTAAGAACAATAGAACATTCTCTTTAATTACTTTAGAGTGACAAATCCTTTATTGACTTACCCAACTATCTTTGTATAGTTCATATTGCATCCAAGTACTGCCAACTGAATTATCCTAGAAAGATTTGTAACCAGCATTAAAACACAGTAATTCCTATACGAGATACCTTGGTAATCTCAAGTCTAATGGTCAATTATACAACCATTATTATGAGAAAATCCACAGGCACATAAGTAATATTAAATTCATCATTCTCATAATCTGGTCAGTTTAGTGACTTATTATCTAGTAATCACCCACACATTAGTTTAAGTATCTTTATACTTTAATTTATGAGATCAATTACTTTCGTAATAAGAAAGAAACATAATGTGTGCTAGTTTTAACATTTTAACAATATCCCTTATTAATGAAACTGCAACTAGGAATATTTAGGAACAATACATAAATGTAAATTGAATCTTATAATTATGATCTTATCATAATTTTAATTACACGGTATTTATTCCAAGGATTTACTTTTAGTATTAAAACATCAAGTGTAATTAAATCAATACCCAAAGATAAAGAAAGTCTTTTTCATTAATTAAACAATAATTACATGCATTAAATTGCATCCAATTAATTAGCTACAAGGACGTAAACTAACAATCTACCACTTGCACTAAATTCAATTGCCTATGTATCTAATACCATATCCATCCATATATTGATCATGTCTGTTTTGAGACAATGGCTTAGTGAGAGGATATGTAAGATTCTCTTAGTGGGAACTCACTCCAATACTATGTCTTTTTCACTTTACTATCTCTCTGATCAAGTGGAACTTCCTAAGTACACGTTTAGACCATTGATGAGACCTTGGTTCCTTTGCCTACGCAATAGCACCGTTGTTGTCACAATGCAATACTATAGACTTAACAATGCTAGAAATCATTTCAAGTTCAGTGATAAACTTCTTGATCCAAACTGCTTCCTTTTCCACCTCTGACACTAAATGTACTCTACCTTGGTCGTTGAATCTAAAATGGTTGGTTGTTTGGAACTCTTCCAACTTACTACACCATCAATTATAGTGAAGATGTACCCTGACTGTGATTTACTATCATCAGGATCTGATTAGGAACTAGCATATGAATATCATTAAACTCTTAGTTGAGCTCCTCCACAGACCAAGAAAACATCTTTAGTTCTTCTCAAGTACTTTAAAATGTTTTTCATAGCCGTCCAGTGACCCTCACCTAGATTGGCTTGAAACCTACTTGTTATGCTCAAAGCATAATAGACATCTAGTCTAGTACATAACATTGCATTCAAGATTGATCCTTGTCGAAGCATATAGAATACAATTCATTGTGTCTTAGGGCACAAACTTTATGAGGGAGAAATCCCATACGACATGGGTAAGAATCCCTCCTGGAATTATCCATGATAAACGTCTTCATCACTTTATCCATGTATATGGATTGGGACAATCTAAGCAACCTCTTTGATCCATCTCTATAGATCTTTATTACAAAAATACAGGCTGCTTCTCCCATATCTATCATAGAGAAGTTTTTGGATAACCAAATCTTGACAGACTGAAGCATAGGTATGTCGTTTCCAATTAGCAATATGTCATCCACATATAACACTAAGAAAACAACTGCACTCCCAATGACCTACTTATAGACACATGGTTCATCCACGCTTTTGACAAAATCAAACTATTTAATTTTCTTATCAAAATGGATGTTCCAACTTCATAACGCTTGCTTAATTCTGTAAATGGACCTTTGCAACTTGTATACTTGATTAGGAAATCTCTTAAATTCAAAACCTTCAAGTTGTGATATACACATCCTCCTACAAATTCCTATTGAGGAATGTTGTTTTGACATCCATCTTCTAAGTTTCATAATCATGATATGCTACTATAGCTAACAAGATCTTGATGGATTTTAGCATAGCTACTGGCAAAAAGGTTTCATCAAAATCAACACCTTGTTTTGTTTTTAACCTTTAGTCACTAACCTCGCTTTGTATGTATGTACATTGTCATCCATCTCAGTTTTTCTCTTAGAAACCCACTTGCATCCAATAGGTACAATATCGTCAGATGCATCTACTAAAGTCCATACTAGGTTAGTGTATATGGATTCTATTTCAAATCTCATAGCTTCATGCCATTTTAAAGAATCAATGTCAGACATCGCTTCTGTAAAATTAGTAGGCTCATCATGTATGAGCAATACGTTATCCTTTCCCTGCTCAATATGTAGATCTAATGTAATGGGGGGACGACGTATCCTACTAGTGCACTATCGACTGTGTGTCTTTTCAACTCTCAGTTATACATCATATGTATCATCTTAAGGTTCTTGTTCCACTTCGTTGTCAATTTTTGGCTCTTGAACTTTACTAAGTTCTACCTCACTCCCAATACTTTCTTTGAGAATAAACTCACTTTCAAAGAATGTAGCATTTATGTAATTTAGCATAAGGTTTATAAGTTATAGCATGCTTCATATATACATCACATCCCCTAAATCTTTAAATATGACAATCCCGGTTTTCTACCAGTCTATATCTCATATGGTTTCTTATCAACTAATTTGGACGGAACTTTGTTTAGAAGGTATGTAGTGGTTTCATTGGCATATCCCTAAAAGGAGATCCAAAGGACTTTATGAGTCATCATGGAACATACCATAACTAGTAGAGTATGATTTCTTCTCTCAAATGCAATGTAAGAAAATCTCATTCTCTTTTAAGTAACCACAAAACTCACGGTCCAATTATTCACCACCTTGATCTGATCTAAGTGTTTTAATACTTTTACCAGTTTGTTTCTCAACTTCAATTCTAAATTCCTTGAACTTTTCAAAAGATTCAGACTTTTGTTTCATTAAGTATACATAACCATATCCAGGATGATCATCTGTGAACATAATGAAATAAAAGTATCCACCTCTGGCATAGTGGACATAGACCCATATACGTCTAAATTTATTAACTCTAGTAACTCACTAGCACATTGTCCCTTTTCACTAAAGAGTACTTTGATCATCTTTCCTAATAAACAAGATTCATAAGTGTCATATAAATCATAATAAAAAAACTACAAATATTATTCTTTATGTAACTTTGTGATTTTAGTTTCATTGATATGACTTAACCTACAATGCCATAGCTAAGATAGATTTTGGTTACTTAACTTTCTTTTCTTGCTATTTATATTAAGAATTGGCCTTCTAAGATCCAACTCACACAAACCATTTGTAAGTAATCCATATCTATAATAAACATCTTCTTTATAAAAAGAACAACTGCTATTCTTAATAATAAAGACAAATCCATTCAAATCCAAATAAGAAATTGAACTGATGTTTCTTGCAATAATAGGAATATAATAACAATTATCAAGATCGAATACAAGGCTAGAAGGCAACGCTAAACTACCAGTTCCTACAGCTAATTCAGTAACTCTTGCTCCATTGCTAACTCACAAGTCCACTTCGCCTATCCTCACCTATCTACTCCTTGTTAACATCTGCATCTTATTACATATGTGAGAACCATAACCAACATCTAATACCCAAGAATGTCGAACAAAAGTAGAAAGATTGATTTCCATCATAAACGTACCTAAAGAGATAACTTCCTTAAGCTTCTTATCTTTTAGGCTAACAAGATAAGATAGGCAACTCCTTTTCCAGTGTCCATTGACTTAGTAATAAAAACTTATGCCCTTGTCATTGCTCTTCTTCTTGACACCTCCTTTAGCCTTTACTACATTAGTAGAAGCCTTATGTTTCTTGTTCTTATTCTTCTTAGAGCTCTTTTTCTTACTCTTATAAGAACCTATAACAAATACAGAACGGGTTTCCTTCTTAAGGCACCCTTCCACAATCTTGAGTATGTTCAACAGTTCGGGTAATGTCGTGTCCTTCTGGTTCATATTGAAGTTCATGTCGAACTGTGAAAAGCTCAAACTTAGAGACCACAGCACTATATCAACACTTAACTCGTAGTCTATGACAAAACCTAATTGGGCCAATTTTTCAATATAACCAATCATATTCAGCACATGCATATTGACTGAAGATCCTTTTATCTTCTTGCATTGAAACAATTTCTTAGAGATTTGATATCTCTCCACCCTACTTTGTGCACCAACCAACTCCTTGAGATGTAGAATCATAGTAAGCACATCCATGTTCTCTTGTTGCCTCTAAAGCTCAAGAGATATGCTAGCCAACATCACACATATGGATTGCTTAACATCATCAATATAACATTGATACCTCGCCCAAACTTCATCGGATGCATCAGAACCAAGTTCTGGTGGCACAAGAGTGTGAAGAATGTAAAGCTTCTTCTTTTGCCTGAGAACTATTCTAAAGTTTTGAAACCAATCTGAAAAGTTAGATCCAATTAGCTTGTTAGCAACCATGATGCTCCTTAATGTGAAGTTGGAACTTATTTTCAAATTTGATAGCCGAAAAACATAAAAGGAGCAAATATTCATTTATATCCAAAATCAAATAAAATAACAACTTTAAAAATTATTTGATTACTCCCACTATTTTATTTATAATAATATCTATCACTACTAACTTAAGAAATTATCAACTGATTTTCCTAGTAGGCTAGGATCCTACTTAAAGTTAATTGATCTTGAGTTTGCCTAATAAACCAACTAAATTTAAATTAGGTAGAAAACTACTTTTCAATCACATCTTATATGACTCCTAGAGCCGGCAGGTGACATCTCTTTGCCAAAAATATCATATATATTATTCCTAACCTACCTATAAATTCATATGATCATAAGTTTGTTCATTCAAATCATACAAATTTAGTTAAGACCCATTTATTTAAGATAAAATATATCAAGGTTAAAGCGACCTTGAGTTTACTCAACAATCTAAGCAATAAATAGAATTATGATTTTATTATTAAATAATTGAAGGCAACTGTCACATTCCTAACTTGTATTTAATATTTAATTGAGGGATTTAAAATTTCAAAAATTTTCAATCTCATTAAAATCATATTTATAATTTCAAACATAATATAATTATGAAAGAAATTACTTAAAACCTTTACTTGAAACAACTTTTGAAAATTAAAAAAACTTATTAAAATTGGAGAGGAGTTTGTCTGGCGTGTGCAGTACATAAGCTAGAGGTAGACTATACAGCTGTCTGCACTGCATACGCCTATTGTCAACAGGTGCATGCACATGCTAGTCACATTTGCTACAGACATGCTCTGGGAATGATGGGCGTGTTTCTCACACATGCCCATCGTCTTCTCCAAAAGCTTCTATCTACTTCTACAACTACCTCCATCATTCTTATTGTTCACTACATTTCTGGAAGATCCATCTACTTCATGCTCCCACGTTTTCTCCATAATCACAACCTATCTTACCATGTTTCCTAACTGGTACTCCACATTTTCTCAACTTCTTCCTCCCATATCCTATGTTGTCCATATTGCCTCGCTTAGGTCTCCACCGACGCTTTTATGGCTGCCCAAGTGACACCTACCTTCGTCTCTAACAACACGATTACTCGATGCCAAATGACACTCGCCAATGCCATCGTAAGTGACCTATTTTTGTCGCCAAATGGGACAGTTAGATGGGTGATAATCGCCCATCAGATTTGTGTACACATAAGGCAGTAAATCAATAGAAAAAATTGCAAGGAAAAACATAACATAGAAGTAAAATAAGGCAAAATCAATAAACACAGCCAAAAAAAAGGCAAAAAACACATATTGTGCTATAACATAAACACAAACAATAGTTGCAAATCAGACGCAACTCAATTTGTTTTAGAACGCATATATGGGCATCAAATGTAAATCAATTTTTCAGAAGCACATGCGGAATTAACAACGATTTCCGAAACCCATATAAACACAAAACTAGTTTAGAACATCGAACATACGTAGAAGGATTTAGGAAACAATTTTCTAGAAATCAAAACAAATAATAGTCATAGAAACAATTTCCAGAATAAATATATGTCATTTTCATAACAGACAAAAATAACCACAAAAAAAGATAGAAAATAATAACATAAAAACCTTAATTTTTATCAAAATCAACAGGAATCAAGCAACTAATCCAAATTAAACAATTAAAGGAGGCTCTGATGCCATTGTTGGAATCCAACTGTGATTGAATCACAATGCAGTGGAAAACAAAAATTTTATAGATTTTGAACGGATCTCGATGATGGTTTAATTGAATAAAACAAAAAAATGAATCATAAGAAATCGTACCTTTTTCGTGTTCCTGTTGAAAATCCTTTGAAACTTTTCTCTATTTTTCAACCATGAGCTGTGGAAACGTCCAGCCTCTGATGGATCCACAGAGCAATTTCTTAAAACTCTTTTGAGAAGAAGAACAGAAATGGTAGCTTCTTAACATTCTTCCTATTAATAGAAAAATCATTAGGATTTTTAATTTTTATTAAAATTAAACTCTTTAATTATAATTAAAATCAAATTCTAATTATAATTACTTTAATTTTAATCAAATGAAATATCTCGTATCTGATCCTTAAAGTTTCTCAAACTTTATAATTAAGTTCAACTTAATTAAATAGATTTTTCTCTTACAAATTTCTCTTTGACGTGTGACCCATTAGGTTCGTAATATATTGACAATGATTATAAATCCTAATTCTAATTTAAAATTAGAATCAGATAAATTAAAACTCCTTTTAATTTATCTTTAATTCTCTAATTAAACAATTTATAATCATAGATCAAGATTGATGTTTAACAATATGTCATGACCACACAAATATCAGGAATGTCAAAGTGGATTGACTTAACTTGTCCATACATGATTATAATGTATAATTTAATCCTTTCATTATCCAATGTTCCAATTGGACAAAGTATGGATATAGTGTCTACTCTTTTGTATCAAATCATGTCCATTCTTGCTAATTAGTAATCATTTATAATTGATATTTCAAACTACCTTTTCAAATGTCAATTCACTATGGTTAGAAAATTCGTTAAATCACTACTAATCAAGAACAGTAGAATATTCTCTTTAATTACTTTAGAGTGATGAATATTTTATTGACTTACTCAACTTTCTTCATCTGGTTCATACTACATTCGAGTACTACCGATTGAATTATCTATGTTTTAATGCTATTTATGAATTGTCTTAAATTACTATATTGTTAAAACACAGTAATTCAGGACAATTCATAAATAGCATTAAACATAGGACAATTCATAAATAGCATTAAAACACGGTAATTCTCACATGAGATACCTTAGTAATCTTAAGTCTGAAGATTAATTATACAACTATTATTGTGAGGAAATCACAAACGCATAAGTAATATTCCATTTAGGATTCTCATAATCAAGTTGGTTAAGTGAATTTATTCTCTATTAAGCACTCATTTAGTAGTTTAAGTATCTTTATACTTTAATTTATGAGATTAATTGTTTGTTTGTTAGTTTTACTATTTTATCAATATCTCGTTTTGAAGAAACTATGACAAGGAATATTTAGGAATAATACATAAATGTAAATTAAATCTTATAATTATGATCTCATCATAATTTCAATTACAAAGTAAGTATTTCAAGGATTTTACGTTTAGTATTAAAACATCGACTGTAATTAACATAATACATAAAGATAAAAATTTATTAATTAAATAATAATGTCACTACGATAAAAAGTGCTTTAAACAACAGACAAAAGCGTAGCTATAAGTACAATTATCATTTCCTTTTTATTAAGGCAACATAATTCATATCGTTATAAGAAGTGGTGCTGTAATAAGTATAAGGCAAAATAATTTTTTGATTAGGCAACAAAATAAAAAATGTCGCTTTAAGTTTTGTAACAGGCCCCTATCTTATAATGATTAGGTGATCTGCCTGGCACTCCACAGTGGCTCTTCAGTCGATATCTGAGTCGGCTGGAAAGTTCCCGTGAAGCTAAGGCCCTGTTTGGTTCCATTTTATTTTGCCGTTTTTTGTTGTAGTTTTTATAAAAAAATAAACCATTGGTTAAAACATGTTTAGAGCAGAGCTGCTGCCGTTTTTAGTTTCCAAAAATAAAAAACTGCAATAGGTTTATGAAAACGTTAAAAAGACGTTTTCGTAAGATTTTAAAACAAGTTTCTTTTTATTCCAAAATTGATTCTTTGCCAACTCTTCCTCATCTGTAGACT
>JANZXP010000195.1:25500102-25531454 GCA_027576715.1 Erythroxylum flavicans | reverse complement strand
GGTTGCAGGAGTCTAGCTAGAGACATTGCCATGTATTTATTCTTCGGGCATGTGACACATTCACGCACAAACTTCTGTATTGATGACTTCATCCCTAGCCAAAACAGTCCGCTAGCTACGTCTTGTAGGTCTTTAGGAAACCAGAATGTCCTCCTGAAGGTGAGGCATGATACTCATGCAGAAACTGAGGAATTAACGCTGAAGTGGCTGAAAGGACTAATATTTTTTTGTAGAACAATAGACCGTCCCTTAGATGGTAATCAGGTTTAGAATTGGGGTTGTGTTGGAGAGTTGTCATGAGTGAGTTAAGCTTGGTATCCTCCTTGACCTCCCGTCGGATTACATCCATATCAAGCCAAAATGGAGCTGAAATTGCTAAGAACAATAACTTATCATCTTCAACCCTTGATAAACCGGCTGCTACCCTATTTTGCTTTCCAAGTTTATAGATAACTTCAAAATCCGGGCCCAACAAATTAGCTTGCCAACATTGTTGATCTATAGAGGGAATTCTCTGGTCTAATAAGCGCTTCAAGCTTTTATAGTCTGTATAAACCTTAAAATGTCTCCCTTTTAGAAAGTGCTTCCAATGGTGAATGGCCATTACTACTGCCATCACTTCTTTCTCATAAACTGATTTAGAATAAGTTGATTCAGCCAAGGCTTTCCTGAAATAGGCTAGTGGGCGACCTTGAATTAGGACAGCACCCAAGCCTCTTCCCAAAGCATCACACTCGAGGGAGAATTCCTTGAAGAAATCGGGTAAAGCTAGGATTGGTGATGTAGTCATCCTCTTCTTCAATTCTTCAAAAACTTCGTAGGACTCCCTTCCCCAGCTGAAACCATCTTTCTTGGTGAGTTCAATAAGAGGTTTGGCAATTTTACTGTAATCTTTGACAAATTTTCGATATTACCTGGTGAGACCGAAGAACCCTCTTACTCTCTTTACATTCTTAGGAATAGGCCACTACAAAATACTTTTGATTTTTGATGGATCCATTGCTACCCCCTCACATGAGATAACATGGCCTAGGTGCTCCATAGATTGCTGTCCGAAAATACACTTTTTCTTGTTAACAAATAACTGATTGTCCAGTAATGATTGCAACACCAAAGCCAAATGCTTCGTATGTTGATTCCAATCTAAACTGTAAACCAAAATGTCGTCAAAGAAAACTAAAACAAACTTACTTAATAGAGGTTTAAAATTTGAGTTCATGGTAGATTGGAATGTAGCGGGTGCATTAATGAGTCTGAAGGGCATCACTAGATACTCGTAATGCCGCTCATGAGTTCGGAAACCCGTTTAATAGACATCCTCCTCACTAACGCTGATTTGATGAAAACGCGACCTTAAATCAACCTTGGAAAAATATCTAGCCCCATGTAACTCCTCCATCAACTCATCCACTACTGGAATTGGAAACTTGTCGGGCACTGTGAGCTTATTTAAAGCTCGGTAGTCGACGCACATCCGCCATGACCCATCCTTTTTTTTTTGACAAGGATGACGGGACTTGAGAAAGGTCTGATATTAGGCCTAATGACTCCGGTTTCCAGTAACACCCGAATCTACTGCCCCCTCCTTCAAGTTAATTGCATGGTCACGAGCCCTCTTAGGTGGCAGCCCCCTTATCTCTTGAAAAACCGACTCAAACCTGAACAAAACAGCCCGCAACTCCTCTTGTTGCCCTGCGTCCAAGGTTCCCATCTCTTCAGATAAGGACCCATTGAATCCCATAGACCACAACAGCCCCTCTACTTCCACTTCCTGATTCTTTAAAATCTGTTGTAAAGCAAGAGAAGAAGAGACTTACATGTTAATTCCCTGCAAAGTAACCTCTGCACCCCTCCGGTTAAATGACATGTACATCTTCTTCCAATCAACCTTCACCTCCCCTAATGTGTCCATCCATGCAACACCTAGGATTAAATCGAGTCCCCCAGTGTCAAAGACATAGGCATTTACACTAAACTCTTATCCATTCAGCTCCAGTTTTATCTCCTTGCAAATTCCTTGTGAGAAGGATCGATGTTCATTTCCCAATCTTACTCCAAATGTTCTAGTAGGAGTAATGGAAATACCCATAGCTTGAACCAACCTGCTGGACACAAAGTTATGGGTAGCTCCACTATCAACCATAATTACGATAGGTATTTCACTAAGCTTACCTATCAAGACCATGGACTTTGTGGGTGAGGATTGGTCCTTCCCTATTTCCTTGAACTCAACCGAATTGCACACAAGCTTCCAATCTTCTTGCTGCTCCTCAACCACTGTTGCTTCTTGATTATTCATCCTAATATCTTTTTCATCACTCTCCCAAACAATTAATTTGTATTCCTTATCTGGACATCGGTGGAGTGGACTGAAAGTTTGTCCACACTTAAAACACAACCCCTTGGCCCTTCTCTCCATAAGCTACTCGTAGGATAAATTCCTTGTCCCCCTCCATTTGTACCTCCTAGACAATTACCATCTGTCATGGTATTTCGGTTCTTATTAGGTAACTCCCTTGCATTATTCTTAGAACTTCCAGCTATATTATTAGGCTGACCTAGACGCTGGATATTAAAGGTACCCAGCCGAGACCCATAACTTGAAGGAAAAATTCCTGGCTTGTTCTTCAATTCTCCTGGTCGTACTACCCCTTCTCCAACTAACTCCCTCTCTACCTTCTGTGTGACAGAGATGAGCCAAGCTCGAGTTGGTGGATCATGGGTTCGAATCCTGTTCCTTATTTCCTCACGTAGACCACCCAAGAAGCAACTTGTGTACCACTCTTCGGGAAAATGGGCTATTTGCAACGTCACCCTCTCAAATTAATCAATATAGACGTCCACTAATACTCGCTAGGTAACCGACTTCAGCTGCTCAATCGGGTCACCCTCATCCTTACCCCCATATCGATCAAACAACGAACGCTTGAATCGCTCCCACGTCATGCAGGGGTTGAACTCACGTAGATTCATGAACCAATATAGCGTAGTCCCCTCCATACAAATCTGAACCATCGGCAAACGAAGTCTAGAAGGAATTTTGTGAATCATAAAATACGATTCAGTTCGCATGACACATGCGAATGGGTCTTCACCGTGGAATGCACATCTTTTCTTGTGTCGAAGATTCAGAAGGTCGACTTGACGTGCTGCATTTCAGTACTGTTCCCATTCACGTTTTGTAGCAGCTGAAGAAATGCGGTTCCCCTATCACCGAGAACCAGATCCCTGCAGGCCACTTGCGGGTCTATCGCCACCAACAGAGTTGGATGCATGGTGCGCGGGTCTGTCGCCACCCACAGAAGAGGACATGTGGTGGGTAAACGCCGGTGTTCTTTCCCTTCACCTCCTACGTTCTATTTCTATGGGTTTTTTGTCAACAAAGTCTAAAATTCATCTCTCAATTCCGACCGCAACATATTATGGGATTTGGCCAGAGTTTCTACGCTAGCCATCAAGGAACTAGGTTGTGGTCTTAGGTCCTTCAAGGTGGTATCGTGTGACTTAACCATTCCCTCTTGGACTGAGAGGGGTGATTCTTGTCTCCTATGGGACGGTTCCACTGCAGATACTCTAACCTCCATTCTAGTTTGCATACAATCTCTACCCACTTGGGCCTCTCAATGGAAGCACCAAATGATAGGGAAAAACTATGGAGATTGTATTATTTATGTATGTAATAGAGAGTTATAGCAGTAGGCTCCCTCCAGGCCAGAACAATTGCTTTACAATAGCAATAATGACTCCTCTCTCTCCCCTAGATTCCATCTATATTCTGTCCTCTACAATCTCTCTCTGTAACTAACTCATAACAACCTGCCTATGTGGCAATTTTCCCCCTCCCCATCTTAAACATACGAATATAGGTTTGAATGGGCTTAGGCTGCTGTACTACAGGCTGATCACTAGGGGGAATGCTAACATGCTGATCACTGGGAGGAATGCTAACAACTTCCCATCACTGTTTCAAAACTCTCTTACATTCGGTAAAAAGAAAAAAAGGAAAAAGAATAGACTATAGGCACTGGACATGGGAAGACATCAATATAGGCCACTTATGAATCTGTCAGTCAGATCTGACCCAAAACCCATGCCAGTTTTCCATAGTGGTTATCTGATTTCAATCTTTATGTGCTTGCTTGCCAATATTTCACAGTATTAACTTCTGTTTTACGGCTATGATACTTGAGTCTCATATGTTGACTTCTTCCCTTTAGGTCAGTAGTTGAGTATTATGTTTTGAGCTGCAACCACCATCAAAGAAAAAAAGAAATTGAGAAAGTTTGCTGAAATTCACTTTCATTGTTTATATTAAGGCAGTCTTAAATTCTCCTTATTTTATGCAGTGTTCCGTTTGATTTCATCCTCCTCTTTTGCTTTTTTTTTATTTTTTATTTCTCAATTCCTCAGTCAGTGTCAGTGAAGTTGAAGCCCTTTTTGAACTGTTCAAGAGCATTAGTAGTTCTGTTGTTGATGATGGTTTGATAAGCAAGGTAATTAACATTTTTCTTCCATGCATTTTGTAGCTCTTTTCTGTAGTTCCTTTTCACCTGTCCTGGTGTTTCTCCTCTCTACTAGTTCAATTCAAAGAGATATTCCAAGTATGTGATTCACTGAATGTTTTTAATTGAAACATGCAGCATTTTCTTACAAATGATGAATCCCATTTGTCTGTCCTATATCATTTCAGAAAGAGTTTATATAGCTCATTTCTTTTTGCTAGCAGAAAGGATCTTTTTTGCATTTGATTATGCCAACAGATATTCAATTGACATGATTTGAAGTCTCCTCTCATCATATTCATGTAATTTTGCATTGATTGCAGGAAGAATTTCAACTAGCTCTTTTCAAAAATAGAAAGAAAGAAAATCTCTTTGCAAATAGGGTAATGGTCCTTAAACTCTGTGTTTCTTTCTTGATCAACACTTCAAAGGCTTTATATGATGTGGTTAACAACCTGCATTTTGTCACTCTTTTATCATGTTCATCTTCTCAACCTTTTACTGGATTTTATGAGGCATGAAACCCGGTTGGTAAATTATGGTTATAAAATAAAACTCAAAAAAGATAGTGCTCTAAGAAATGTTATATTGCTCCAAGAATTGTTCAATCACTAATGCCCTTGTATTCTTACTATAAATTGCATTATTTCAATTACTAATGCCCTTGTATTCTTACTGTAAATTGCATTATGTAAAATTTCCTTACTGCTTTTCCAATTGTACTGTAGATCTTTGATCTGTTTGATGTTAAACGGAAGGGAGTCATAGATTTTGGTGACTTTGTTAGAGCACTTAATGTCTTCCATCCCAATGTCCCACAGGAAGACAAGATTGACTGTGAGTTAAAATACATTTTCTGCATATTGGTCTTGATCTTTGATATGCCCTACATGCATTGGCATATGCTTACACTTAATGTTTTCATTCACCTTGTAGTCTCATTTAAGCTTTATGATCTGGAAAATACAGGATTCATTGAGCGCCAAGAGGTATGAGGTTGCTCACTTGCATTTAAATAAAATATATGAAGAAGAATCTGAAAAGTTGCCTGGATGACTTGAATTTTCTTATGGTTGGGTGAACTAGTTGAGGACATTAGTCTATTTTCTACATCATCTATCCTGTCCTCTGAAAAGCAATGCAGAACCATAATTGAAAATTATAGAGTATGTAAGTTGTAGCTTGTGTCCTGGTATCTTTTTGGTCCTTGTTTTGGTTAATATTGCAACTTAATAGGGAAATACGTGAGTCTCTTCCTATTAACTAAATCTTGATGATCTGGTAATATAACAAAAATGGGTGGATGTTTTTGGATCAACTTGAAATTGGTGCAATTCATTCTAATCTAAGAATGAAAAAAATAATTCATATTTTTTTGTGGATAGTTAGCATAAAATAAAAATGTCTATTAATCTATCAAAAACATTCTAGTGATTCACATTGCTAACCTATGTTTGCTATTTCAGCTGGCATTCATCTTCATTTTGTACTCAGTGTATGGAAAATGCATTTGTAGATCATTATTGCCTATATTTGAGCATTTTTTATAAAGTTCTTATCCGCTTTCTACCTGAGTGTGACCAGATGCAGCTTATCAGTTTGCAAGTTCAGTTATATTAAAGAAAGAGTTGCAACTCATCTTCCAGAACTGTTTTGTTCATTGATTATCCTTCTTTTTAAACTTCCTGCAGCCATCTTCATTGACTGTACTTATTGACAGGTTAAGCAAATGTTAATTGCTCTTCTCTGCGAGTCTGAAATGAAGTTGGCCGATGAGACAATTGAAATAATTCTTGATAAAGTGAGTTGATGTAGATCTGATTAACTGGCTGTCGCTTTCTCTTTCTCTCTCATGTTTGCTTTTTCTTATAACTGTTCAGACATTCGCAATTCTTGTTCTATTAGGCAGAAGCTGATTGCAGCTTTTGTTATACTTTGTGGATGACTTGTATAAAATTTCCTTCTCATTTTCTGTGAATAGACTTTCTTGGAAGCCGATGTGAATAATGATGGGAAGATAGACCAAACTGAATGGCACAACTTTGTCCGTAAAAATCCATCATTGTTGAAGATCATGACGCTCCCATACTTGAGGTAAAGAACCAAATTTCTGTAGTTTGCAGTTTGATTGCTTTCATAATCCTCATCCGTTATTTTATGCCTAAATCAAATGCAGGGACATCACAACAACATTTCCAAGTTTTGTTTTTAACTCTGAGGTGGATGAAATAGCCACGTGAAACGAAAATATGATGTAACATAGATGATACTGCCATTGATACAAAATATTGCATCTTCTTTTTTAATTTTTGGTTTGGACAGAGAAAAAAGGATGTGTTGCGAGGTGGAGACCACTTGGCAATGATGGGTAAATTGCGATAAAATTATTCTACCCATTTCTAATGCAAATAGTAAAAGCGCAGCAATTTGTTCGATGCAAAGACGGTTCTTTATGTTTTCTAACATTCTCCTCCTACAAAGTATCTTTTAAAGGAATTAAAAAAAAAAAAAACCTTGACACACTATCCTCACGCAATTCTCTCTCTCCTTGTTCTGGCAAGCTCGCCGGTAGTTATAGTTTTAGTTATGTTTACTAAAACTATAACTAATATTAAAAATGATTTTACTTAAATCATAATTAACTTAAATTTAATTAAAAACCCTAATTCTCAAATTACATAACCTAAAATATGAAATTCATCTTCTCCCTCGCACATTGTCTCCCCAAATGATTTAAAAATCAGACCGAGTTGATAGGTTCTAACGGTTTAAGTACTAACTGGATTGCTTTTCGGTTTAGCTTTTACTGTTAACCGCAGTGACTGGTCAGTTTCTTCTAAACCTTAAGAATTGGATGGTTTTCTCAATGCTCAAACACCAGATCAGTATAAAAAGATGAGAGTTTTGAGTGGTTGGCACTTGAGAAATCAACAGTAAAAATCAATCTGAAACTAAGATTGAGCAAATGGGTAGCTAAGTTTGGCACCAAAAACAAAACAAAAGCTTGAAATAAACAAATTAGTGGAAGATGGGTTTAGTTCAAAGCCAGAGCTTTGATAAACTGTATATCAAAATTTCTGAAAGCAAAAGAACAGAAAAATGCTAACGAGTAGTAGCTATGGGAGAGAAAAAAGGAAAAGAGGTTTGAGTAATATCATCAAAAAAAAAATAAGACAGTAAATACGTGTTGATAGTTTAATAATTTGTATAGATGTCGTCACTCCCTTCTGGACACTCTCTTCCCTCTTGTAGTGTCAGAAACTCATCAGTCGAATGGCTCATGTTTGAACATATTCTGCATGCTTTTACTTGTGACTGTACAACTACAATCTGTCTAACAAAAGATGTTAGCTCATCTAAACGATGTTTGATAGATGAAGTGCTTACCTCATTTACACACCGAACATCATTATGAGTGCCAAATTGTTGAGTGTTAATGGCCATCCACTCAAGTAGAATCCTGGCTTTGATAGGCTATTTCTCACATAGTGCCCTACTACTTGCCGCATCAACCAAACTTCTATCCATCGATAGTAATCCTTCGTAGAAATACTGGATGAGAAGTTGCTCTAGAATGTTATGGTGAGGGTAGCCGGCACACAGCTTCTTAAAACGCTCCCAGTACTCGTAAAGAGACTCTCTATTTACCACATATTTCCTTTCGAATACTCGTCTTTGATGCTAGAAAATATTTTTTCAGAATAGTCTCTTCATGTCTAGCCAAGTATTCACACTCCCAGCAGGTAAATCAAACAACCAATCCTTCATTGCATCTTTCAGTGAGAACGAGAAAGCCCTCAACATGATTTACTCGTTTGTCACTCCTGGAGGTTTCATGCTCAGACAATCACATCAAGCTCCTTGAGATGCTTATGTGGATCCTCGCCTGCAAGACCATGAAAAATAGGTGATAAATGTATTAACTCATATTTTAGCTCAAAACTAACATGTTCAGCAAAATTTGGAAATATAATGCAAAAGGGTCTTTGGGTTAGGTATGGTGTAGCCAACTCCTTTAGCATTCTTGGATTTGTCATCGTCTCTTCAGATTCAGGTTCTAGTTCTAGTTCTACTTTCGAAGTTATTCTTACTTCTCTTCGTAATCTCCACAGTGTCCTCTTGATTTTCAGATCAAGTTGCTCAAGTTCTCTATGAGGAGATCTGGTAATTTCCATACACCATCACTAACAAATGTTTAAAATTAACAAATAACAAATGGAAACAATTATAAATGAAGATATACACAAAACACTAACTAAAATCAAAAAAGAAAATTAAATCACCACACTCCCCGACAATGGTGCCAAAATTTTGACAATGCGTGTCAAATGCACTACAAAATTTACATAGCTCTACATACTAAAAACTTGTAGAAGTGGTGAATCAAGATCGTATCCATAGAAAATGTTTGATTCATTCTCGTAATGAAAATAATTGATGCAAAGGAAATAAAAAGGGAGTTTTGGGTTTTTATGTAATTGAGAAATTAAAGTCAAATTAAACTAGCGAAAATAAATTATAGAAAAAATAAAAAATGATAAAAGTGTCGAACATGTGTGAAGTCTGATTTTAGGATCAATCTTAGCTTAGACACGATTAAACATATCCCATCATTCTAATGTTTTCACACCTCTCTTCGAACTATCAATCGTGGACTAACAATACGCTCTGCTAATTCCAGTTTTCCCGTTGTATTTAATTAAGAGACGCTCGTTAATTAAACCTAGTCACTGAATAACCTACGATACGATCTCTAGATTCAATTTGACAGTTGCATTACGAAGTTGAAAATAGATCAATATAGGCAGTAACCCCACATGTTAGGGTTATCTAACCTAAGTTACATTGTTCCTAACGATTCAAGATCATTAGTGGCTACTAGCGAACATCAAATATAATGATTATGGATTATAGTCAACATCCTAGTAGTAGGTTCATAATATAATAATCCAAATAATGTATCAAGATTATCTTTACAAAACCTGATTCAATCAACATAAACAACAATAAAAATCCAAAAATAGATTCAGCATTAACAAGATAAGATAAGCTTAATCGTGACTCGGGCATCGATTTCAGCTTCAAACTGGTCTCGAGTTAGCCTCCTATTTTCTCCATCAATCTCTAAGAAGAATAGTTGTTGTTGCCTCTTTCCATTTTAAAAATCAAAGAGAAAATGATGAAGAATAGTTGTTGTCCACTACTACCTTCGTTATTCCACCTTGAAAATCTAAGAGAAAATGATGATGAATGGCATCTCTCCATTACTATATCCTTATTCCATCTTGAACATCCAAGAGAATTTAATGATGAATGACGTCCCTCTACTGCAATCTCATTATTCCACCCCCACCTTGCCATCACATAACATGTTTCTTTATATCTTCAAAATCTAGGTTACAATGGACAGCTAGGTTAAATGGACAGTTGGTGGCATTGGTGAATGATATCTCATGGGTGTGAGTGGTGTTTCACACCCATAAGATATCTTACATGGGCGTGAGACATTTATGTTATAGCCGTGAGCAGTGAAATTTATTTTAGCTTAGTCGTGAACCACCATATACCATTCTCCACTTTTATACTCTATCTTGTCTATTTTTCTTTTAATCTTTTTCTTCTTTTTACTCCATAAAGACAATAGAGTTTGAACATTGAGAAGATGGCTCAATGAGTATGCTTTCGGTCACTTCCAAATGTACCTAAAATCAAATATGAACTAATGTGACTGTTTTAAACATTTTAAGGCATTAATCACTAAATGTAATAGATTAAATGTATCAATATTTAAGCACATATCAAATATATATTGTCCAATGTCAATGGCCAAAAATTGCATTTATGTATGCTATCATATAGTCCATACGAACTTATGGAATCCGACCTTTCATATATCCAAAACATAATAGCCAAAATTGATCAGGTAAAATATGCACTTTTATCTTATTCTATATAGAATATAAGTGCATCAAACAATATACAAAACAAAACCAATATGGATAGGCACTCTAAAATCCTTCACAAAATACCTTTATCCAATCATAATCGTAACCTTTATATAAAGGAAAAAGTATATTAGAATCGTTCTAAAACAACTATGCTTATAAATAGGTTTATATATCTAAAGAATGAAATATTAATTAATTTATTGTGACCTGCATTTATTTAATACAATTATTGTAGTTCAGAAACTAACAATATATTGATACAACATTTTTATGAATAAAGTCAGAAGGCATTAACTTTTTAATCCACATTGGGATCACTATATTTGGAAATAAGAAAATAAGCAAACCGTGTTTGACAATATAATAATCACATATATAATACCAACACAAATGGAAAAACATATACCTCTTTATAGACACAATTGGAATTATTGTTGATATGTTTTTTAATGATTTGGCATTGCTCTTCACTATATTTGCTCTTTTAGTTCATAAGTCTTCTTCTAATTCTTTTTCAAAAAATGGTCATAAACTTTGCTGCAACAAACTTGGTTGCACATTTTTGCTTCTTCTCTTTTTTCATTACAAAGATCTGTAACAATAAACAATGTTATTTTTTCTTGATAACCATATGGACGTATTTATATTACTAAATTTTATTTAAACATATAGTAATGAAAATTAATTTTTTTGAAGAAAGAGAAAAATAACTAAAGACCTTCTAAGAAAGAGAAAAATAACTAAAGACCTTCTATAACAAATTATTGAACAATATCCATCAATCTCATTCAATGTTATCTCTTGCACTACTCAAGGCCATTAATTTCGCAAAGCACATTTTATAGGAAATGAACCAATGAAAGTTACAATATCTTGGACATAGAAGAAAGTATATCTCCACACTTAGTTTTAACTTTGACTTTTCCTAATTGGTATGAGCTTAATTGATTATACATTTAATCCATAACACTTAGTGATTATTGCTATAAAATGCTTAAGACATTCACTCTACTTTATATTTGGTTTTAGGTACAATTCATAATGAAAGAGCTAAAGTGAGTCAAAAGCACAATATTTGAGTTGTCTTCTTAAGATTCACACTCACTCGTCTTCATGGAACAAGAACAAGAATGATTAGAGCAAGAGGAGACAAGAAAATGAATTAAATTAAGAGTATACATTACATAAAATCAAGTGAAGGCATAACATCATAACTCATGGCCATCACATAAAAGTTATGGGCGTGATTTTGTCATGGGCACGCCCATGACAAGTTAGCTCACGTCATGATATCACTATGCACGTCTGTGAGTCTTTAGACAGCTGTCCCCTAAATCCTAAATTTTAGTATAAAAACATCGTTTTGACAGCAGAAACTTATGAAAGTTTGTAGGAAACGTTTTAGGGGTTTTAGGAGAATGAAGAGGGATAGAGCTCACATACTTTGGAGACCCATAGAGGGCTCGCTTCCCAACATCAGTTCAAAGGTGATATCGACACCAAAAAAACCCAGTTAAGCATTTCTTTCATTGTTTTTGTTGTTCTTTCTCTCTTATGGATTGATTATGTTATCCTATGCTTATGGATTTGGGTTTTCATGTATGAATGATCTCTATTCTCGTTCTCGTTAGATTGTTTATATGTGAATCTATTATTAGAATTTCGAACACAATTCGTAATTTTTGTGATTGGATATTGCTAGAATCTGAAATATAATCTGTAATTTTTTTGTTGAGATCCATTGTTAGCAACTAATAGTTTCAGATCATTAAAGATACAATTCGTAATTATTGTGTTTCTAATTGGGGTCGAATCATTAGGGATAACATAACCTAGGTTAAATGACCTAAGGTTGTGTGGTTGTTGCCTTGATTAATATGTTTTCCTATTTCATAATGCGGCAATCCAATTCAATCTAGAGATCTTATCCTAGGTTGTTCAATAGCTAGGTTTAATTAATGAGCCTCTTTTAATTAAACACGACCTAAGGAAAAACCAAAGTTAGCAGAGCTTGTTGTTAACATACGATTAATAGTTGCTAAAATAGGTATAAGGATAACAAATCAATGAAGTATGCTTAATTATGAGTAAGCTGAGATTGAACCGATGACTGGGTCCCTAATGAATTCATCACTTTCATCATTTTTTGAATGTTTTCTTTAATTTGTTTTTGTTTGTTTTGTTTTGTTTTATTTTCTTATTTGAAATCAAACAAACCCCCAACCTAAACACCAATTCTTTTCGTAACAAAAGCTAACCGAACACTTTCTGTGCGATCGACCTAGAATCACCACTATTATAATTATCTGTCTAATTATTTTGAGTAGTGTTATGACGCGCTACGTGAATTTTGGCATCATTGCCAGGAAGTATGGTGCTTTAGTTTTTGTTCTTGATGTTAATTGTTGTTTTGTACATATTTCTTTGTAATTAGTTTCTTTTTAGTTATTTCTTGATCCTTTCACTTTTGTTTAGTGTTTGTGTGTTAAAATTTTTTTAAAAATACATGGAAGGAAGTAGTTTCTTTTATAATTCATATTCCCAATCTTATAGCTCAGATTGGAATTATCATACTAACTTTAGTTATGGATGGAATTACCAACAAAATTAGTTCCTTGAGAGTTTGTAGGATGCACAACAATTCCTATATAGACCAGATGCTTCTTATTACGACTCAGGTCCATCTTTGAAAGAATTGCTGAATATTACGACTGCTAACAATATTTAATTTCAACAAGTTGGACAATAGTTCCAAGAGGATATGATGCAACTTCAGCAAAATATGATGCAATTCTACCAAGGTACAATGTCTAGACTCTAGAACGTGGCAAGTGACAGGCCCCTATCCTGTAATTACTAGATGACCTATCAGACACTCTACGGTGGCTCTCCAGTCGATATTCGAGTCAGCTGGAAAGTTCCTGTGAAGCTAAACCTATTGCCTTTTTTAAAGAAAAGCTTCAATTCACAACAAGAAACATAAACACTGGAGTTTTGTTTTTCAGTTTATTAAAAATTTCAGCAGCACAACGATTGTATTTGGACATCCCAAAAATTTCAAAGTCCCTGTAAAAGTTCAAAACATTTCTATTATTACATCAATTTATCAACTCCAAATTGTGGACTTCAAATCCACTCACATATGGTCTCAAATAGTTACATCAATAAACTTTGAAAAACTAAAACAACATCATGCATTCCATTTAAAAACCTTTATACACATCCATTCTTTATACAAATGTACTTTCCAAAAAATGTTCAAAGATATGCAATAGCTCTTAAAAATGTGTACAAGGCAAAATAAAAATGCCTACACAACAACACTTGACGAAGTTGACTACTCGCGAGGTGGAGTCCCTACTACTGAAGCCCTTGAGCGTGCACATGGGAGGTTTTATTTAAAAACAGAAAATAAAGGGTGAGCTAAACAAGCTCAGTGAGTATTATTGGTTTCAAATAAAAACATTTATATAAATATTAATCTCTAAAAAAGAAAACAATTTATTTTCTTTTCAAGTAATAATCAATGTTCTTACAAAACACATTCTTTTCTTTTCATCAGATTAATGCATATGTAAAACAACATATATAAATTTTTCTAAGATCAAGTTCTACATTTTTTGTAAAGTATACAGCCATGGCAATCAATACTTTCATAAACTTTCTTTTTAAAACATAACCTATCACTAATTTTCTTTTCCATATGGTACCCTTAGGTGTAAGGCCACGGAGCTGGTTCTGCATCGCTTACCCGTGCCTTATTAACCTCTGTATACCGATTATTGTAAAGCTGGTTCTGCATCGCTTACCTATACCGATGCTATTACTACATATAATTTAGTGGCTACGGAGCTAGTTCTACATCGCTTACCTGTAACAATGCTAGCACAATATATACTCCACACGTGTAGAAGGTGACTCACAGGACATACTGACAGGCACAACACCACCCATGTTAGTGATAGACACCACCCAAACGCCGCTGTACACGTTAGGACATAATCTGATTGACATAATCGTATGTATAAAGACCTAATGGCGAACCATAGCCTAAACCACAATTAATATATGAGCACGCCTCATTTCAATACCAATTAAAAAAATTCAAAATCCATTTCTATGCCAATTCAAAGCATATGCAAATTTCAATTCAATGCCAATTCAAAGAGTATGTACATCTCATTAGTTTCCAAGTGCATTCAAAACTCAATTCAATGTTAAATCAAAGCATATGTAAATCTCATGAGGATTAACTTTTAAATTCAAGTAATAACACCAATGGAATTACTTATAAACATACTTTTCGTAGTAAGGTAAAATCCATCCTTACAAAATCAATTTAAAGGTGCACTCACTGTTTGTTGTTTATCATTAACCACTCTCACGTGTCCGGTGCTTTTCCTTTATTAGTCCTGAGTCTACAATGACGAGAAAACCTTATTGTCTTATTCAACTATAAGGGAGACCCTTGAAGGGTTCCTAAAACCTGCCAAGTACATCCATAACTTACCACCTTGTTTTACAAAATTTATAACAAAAGACTTAACCAAAATCTTAGCATTTTGTAAGATTAAAATTATGTTTTCTTTTTATTCAACCATTGAACAACTTCCATGATTTATACATGCTGTCTTCTTTCCATTTAAATAACATACATAGTATATACCTACTGTTTTCCTTACATTGAACCATTGAACTATGTACAACATGCATGTTGCCATTGAACAACTATTAAGCCACATATATAGCATCTACCTGCTGCCAATTAATACCTATTGAATAACGTACATAAGATATGGGTATATATATGTTTTCCTCTCTATTTACCATATTGTTTTTCTCTTCATTTAGCTATACCTCCACTTGTTCCTTAATTTTCACATATAAATTAGGTTTTGAAGTCTTCTAGACATTTGTTCCCTATGTCTCTAGTTTTCATATCATCAAAAATCATGTCATTTGAACTTCTAAATTATAAAACATATACCAAAAATCACAAGCTGCTTCAATACAGGGACAGTATCAGGTTATTATAATCAATCTCAATTTTCAATATCATTAAGCTAGAATTAGGTCTAGTTTTCTTCTAGATATTTGTAGCACTATGTCTTACGTTTCATTTACAATTAGAATCACCCAATTTGGAGTTCTGTAGACTAAGTAATGGCCAAAACACTAGGACTGTTTAAGGAAATCGAGAATCCTAATACAGAATTTCAATAAACATAGTTAGGAAAACTTACCATTTTCTTCAAATCATGCTCAAACATTCACGCAATTCATAAGGAAACTCATGTTTCCAGCTTAAGAATTCATGTGACTAGCTAGAGGATGGACAAGAGTGGTTTAACATACCTAAAATCAGATGGTAACGTGCTGCCCATCTTTTCCCTGCATGTAGTTCACGTTGATGGAGGTGTTGTCCATGGTTGGACGCTTAAACAACATGCACAAATTATTTCCTAAAGGCAAAAACTTGGAGATCTATGTGTGAAGGGAGCAGTTGAAATTTAATAACATCAATTCTAGTCCAAGGGATAAGTGAGGCTTTAGTGGAATGAAGATGGAGTAGCTCCTCCATCATTCTTGTTTAAGCTACACATTGAAGAGGGATGTGCTACACATTGAAGAGGGATGTGCTACACGTTGCAAGGTAAATTTCTAATAGCTATTAATTATATAATCTCTTACCATCTTTTTTAATTAATCCTTTAACTCCCTACCTTATCCATGACAATTCTTGTCCCCTAAATATAAAAAATTGTTCTGATTTTGTCTCACCAAAATGACACATGTACATACCATGAATTGGTCTCTTATGTAATGATTTTTATGTCCTTCACATATACTCCTAATGTGACAACATGAGATTTTCATGCATTCTTGTTCTAAAATAATGAGAACTTCATGTATGTAACAGTTGCCACTTAAGGTTCATTCACATGTACATGTATTATTTCTTGTCCAAAATAATTAAATAGCTTAAGAAAAATTTGTCCAATTTCGATACAAATTTCATGTCCACTTAATAACATGTTACACCTAAATATATCAATATATAAGTTGGATCGATTTACTTTAAGTATCTATAACTATGATTGATTCTTATGTCCTTATGTTTCAGCCCAAGAATGCTTCAATTTTACTCAACAATAATTTAAAACAAGGTCAATCTTGATCTATCATAAGTCCATCCAATTGAATTTATTTTTGACCCATTTCCATACCAATCAAATCCAATATTTTTCGACTATCATTTGAATTTAATACTTGTCATTCAGGGTTGGGTTCCTAATTCACCTTTTAGTGAAAAAAATTTACATTAGCCCGAAAAAATTATTCACACGAAATGATTTTATAGACACTTGAAAAGAAAATTTTGTGGTTTTACAGCAAGCCAGTTGGGTCAGATGATTGAAGCTCTTGATTGCCTAGCATTACAAAGCAAAGAGAAGCAGCCATATCAACCCGAGGTTTACCTAAGGGACGTTAGTGTAGAGACCTTACAGAGTGAAGAAGAGCTTGAGAATCCTGAAAGAACTACTCAAGGAATTGCTTGTGTCAAAGAAGTGGACGAGGAGCTCGAAGGAGAAAAAGACATATCATTTAGCTCAAAGGTAAATACTGAGTTCCTAATTGATGTTGAAACTAACCCTTCACCTTTATCTAAAAGATTGGAGAACGTAAACGAGGAAGAGAAGGGTGGAGAGATACTCCAAGAGTGTTGGGTCTCAGTAGAGATTGGAAATTTGAAGATAAGGAAGCCAATGTATATGAATGATCGTCAACTAAGGCCCTATCCTAAAGAACCCCAAGTGAAGGAAGCACATTTGACACCCGAAGATCATAATTTTGTCATGTGATGAGGAAAACAAGCAGTCGAGCCAATGACAACAAACAAGGCAACCCAAGGTAAATTAATTTCTTTTCCTTTACATTTTCACATTTCTTTCTTATATGCTTGTGTGTTTTTAAGTTTGTTTATTCTTACTTGTTTTTAAGTTTTCAACAAAATGAGAGAGAGAATAAAACAAACAAATAAACATTTTCTCTTTTTTTTCTATTGCTTCTAGGATTATATAGTCATGATTAAAGTGTTAACTGACTAGAAGAATCCATGGCAACTTTAGCATGTACTTTTACTCTTGTGACTGGTCAATGTGCATTATCTTTAGAAGTAGTGACTAATGGTAGACAAAAGCCAGTGAGATTTTGAGCCTTAATAGATTGACACATCTATATCAATCTCATTGTATTTTGTTTATGTGTGACCTTCATAACATGTACATCCTGACTTTGCTTTGATTTTCTATTTAAGACCACATCTTTGTCACATGCATTAACATGGAAATGATATAGGCATTCTTTTTTTCTTGAGCTACGTTAGCCAAAAAGTCTACCCATTGTTATGATTTTTCCTTTTGATAAGCCCCCTTAAGCTTTATTTATCTATTATTTTTGTGCTAACCATATTACATGCTATAAACCTAAACAAATGTCCTACCCAAGCCTTAAAATTAGTGGAGAATTGGTTGATTGTTGAAGATTGTGGGTGTACAAAAATATAAGTGTGGGGGCATGTATATGTGTTGGATGGTTATAATTGTTAGGATGCTATTTTATATCATATCAATGAAATTCCCATATTGATGTTGCTTCTTTCAATTTTATATGGACAAAAAACAAAACAAAGAAGAAAGAAAAAAAGAGAAAAAAGAATATGTTTTGCAAAGTTACTTATTATTAGTCTTTCGTCCTAAAGTTGTATTGAATGGGGTGATTTTAGTATGTTTCTTATAAGGCAGATGTTATTTTGGAAGGATCACTCCCTATATTTATTATTATCATCAATTTTTATGAGTGATTCCTTCTAATTAGTTATGCTTCATATGATTTGCGGTATGAGAGCTTGAATTTTAGCTGCAAAACATATTTTTTGCATTCATCATAGTTGATGTACACAATTATGAGTCAATGTTGGATTTTGCGCTTGATGTTATATTGAGTGTTTTTCTTGTTTCACTACCTTTGATGGCTTGTACACTACACTATCCAAATACAACTCACCTTACCCTTGCTCATATTGCAACCTTGAAAATTCCTTTGATTTATGATGATGCATGTGAACCTTAATGCTGGAGAAATAAAATGATTCGCAAAGTTCTGGAATGTCATGATTATAAATAGTTTTTAAGTGTACCTATGAATATATATTATTTAAACACATTTTGCCCAAGTATACCTCTAGACTGATCAGTTTTTAATGGTAATGAATGTTGATTTACCATGAGTAAAAGCATTAAATGTTGAGTTCTTGCTATGTTTTTTGAAAGTTATTTCTCTTTGCTCGTGATTATCTATTCTTAGGAAATATGGAAAATGAATAAGTGTTTTAGGTTAGGACTTTGATTTTGATGTTTTGCCCGAGAACGGCCAAAAGCTAAGTGTGGGAAAAATCGATATGTGTTTAATTGATTATACATTTAATCTATAACACTTAGTGATTGTTGCTATGGAATTCTTAAGATATTCACTTTAGTTTATATTTGGTTTTACGTACAATTCGGAAGCGAAAGATCTAAAGTGAGTTGAAATCAAAATAAGTGAGCCGTCTTCTTAAGATTCACACACGTTTGTCTTCAGAGAACAAGAAGAAGAAGGATTAGAATAAGAGGAGATAAGAAAATGCATGAAGATGAAGAGTATACATTATAGAAAATCAAATGAAGTCATAACATCATAGCTCACGACCATGACATAAAAGTCATAGGTGTGAGCATGTTAGTCATGACCATGACTTATTTTTCATGGTCGTGACACCACCATGCATACCCATGACAAGTTAGGTCATGGTCGTGAGCTTCAATGAAGCAATTCATGGTCGTGACACCACCATAAACTCCTGTGAGTCTTTAGACAGTTGTCCCTGAAAACCTAATTTTTAGTATAAAATATTGTTTTGATGGTAGAAACTTATGAAAAATTGGAGGAAACATTTTAGGAGTTTCAGGAGGATGAAGAGGGGCAGAGCTCACATACTTTGGAGACCCATAGAGGGCTAGCTTCCTGACACTGGTTCACGTGATATCGACACCAAAGAACACCCAAGTTAAGCATTTCTTTCATTGTTTTTGTTATTCTTTCTCTCTTAGGGATTGATTATGTTATCCTATGCTTATGAATTTTGGTTTTCATGTATGAATGATCTTTATTCTCGTTCTCGTTAGATTATTTATGTGTGAACCAGTTACTAGAATTTTGAACACAATCTACAATTTTTGTGTTTGGATATTGCTAGAATCTTCAATATAATCCGTAATTGTTATATTGAGATTCATTTGTAGCAACTAATGGTTTCAGATGATTAGGGACACCAATTGGTGTCAAATCATTAGGGATAACATAACCTAGTTTAAATGACCCGAGGTTGTGCGGTTGTTGCCTTAGTTAATCTATTTTCCTAATTCATAATGCAGTTGTCCAATTAAATTTAGAGATCTTATCCTAGGTTGTTCAATAACTAGGTTTGATTAACGAGTGTCTCTTAATTAAACACGACCTAAGGGAAAATCGAGGTTGACAGAGCTTGTTGTTAACCTACGATTAATAGTTGCTAGGAGAGGTATAAGGATAACAACTCAATGAAATATGTTTAATTGTGTGTAGGCCGAGATTGAACTGATGACTGAGTCCCTATAGAATTCATCACTTTCATCATTTTTTGAATGTTTTCTTTAATTTGGTTTTTTTGTTTTGTTTTGTTTTATTTTCTTATTTGAAATCAAATAAACTCTCCCCTCCTAAACCTAAACACCAATTCTTTTCATAACAAAACCTAATTGAACACTCTCTATAGGATTGACCTAGACTCATCAATGCTATAGTTGTAGGTTTAGTTGTTTTGAGTAGTGTTACAACGTGCTATGTCACTGATGTTCAAAAACTTGGACTAGTTTTGGCCTCAAGAATTCAAATGAGTGCAAAAAAACTTAGCTTGACTAATCTACTTTAAAGTTCTCAACATTCTTAAATGTCTAAATCTAAAGTTGATTATTGAACAACATAAATTGAAAATTTTTTATGCCATTATGGCTTCCATTAGCTGCATATGTAATCAATCAATCTCTTCTAGATTTAAATTTGAAATACGTAATTATAGTAATCAGTGTGTACATGAGAGCAATAACTCATGTGAAACAAAGAAATTCATTCTTTCTATAGATCTGAAGATCAATAAAAGAACAATACATGCATCAAACCATAAAGATGAGAGTAATAAGTTTTATTTGAATTTCTTCCTGAAGAAAAGTGTTTCGAAAAGAATGGTACAAGAATGATGATTGTAAATTTTTTCATCTTATATTAGCAAAATAAGAGAAGCTAATTAAAAGTTAATATTCATAACAATGGTGAAATGTCAAAGTCATAAGTGCTATAGCTAAATAAAAATAATGATATTTTAGCAAGATTAAAATTTGCATGGGTATCCTCACATGAAATTTGAAGCTTTTAAGCTAGAGATGAGATTAAATGAAAAAAAATTCAACAACAATATGCATAACAAATAAAGGAATGAATAACTGAAAAGGAAAAGAAGAGAGACAATGATAAAGAGAAGAGAGAATTTTCTTAAGGCCCACATACAGAGTTTCAAAACATGGGATAACTACATGCCAATAATCACAAAGTTGCAAGATTAATTAATATAACTATTTATGTTTGATTCATACATTATGAAATCTACTAAAATGTTTGGAAAAAAGAAATCAACCAAATAAGGGCATCAAAACCATTATATGAATTATGTTTCACCATTTCTTTCCTGCTCAAAACTAGTGAACCATTCCTGAAAACACAAATATCTCCAAAATGTCTTTGATTCCCCTACATGGGGCAATTGTCAAAAAAGATCAATATTGAACATGGCAATCGATTGATGTCAAAATAAGCATGATAATATTATGCACTAACAGTACTCAAAGAAAAGGATTTTACCTAAGAAACCTACAAAATTGAATCCAAGCTAAGATTCAAAATCGAAATTTGTTTAGCATGCCAAATCCCATTATAGTTCTAGCATCAAAAGGCTTACGCTCAAACAATTTCATCCATAATGCCACATAAAGTGAACAAATATGACCAATAGATGCCATCTTTTTAATATTGTGGTTGCATCCTTCATGAGTCAAAATCAATATAATAACAAAATTTCCAAAAGAATAACTTAATAAACGGAGTAATGATTAGAAAAAGGGTGTGAAAATGCTTGTAAGCCACATTAAAATGACTAATAAGCTCACAAACAACTGTTTAGAGTGAATTCAAACATAATTTAAGAAGCTTGAGGCCTACCATAAGGAAAAAAAAGAAGATAAAAAGGACAAGAGATGTAATGATCTAGAGGCTAAGGGAGGAAAGTGGGAGAAAACTCATCTAGCAAGAAAGCCAAAAGGTAGCAATAAGAGGGGTAAGAAAGAAAAACTAAAAAAATAACTAGAAAAAAAATGATGGTAGAATGAGGAAAAAAAGCAAAAAAAAATCAAATACCTGCAAAGAGACTCATTAGTTTTAACATGAGCTTTGTTATAATCTATCTTTTTTAATACTCTATTCCATACATGATCAGAAGCATCAATTTCAGGTACTAAATTATCATTGTCATAAGGTAAACATAAGGCAGAGTTTGGTTTTTTGGGGGTGATATCTTTTAGCTATTTGAGTTCCTTATACTTCGGTTTATCTCTTTCATTTAGAAAGCCTAGGTAAAGTAGAGCACAAAACTTTAATCTTCTTTACTTGCTCAATCAAATAAGGTAAAAATTTAAATCGTTTATCTTTCTTTAAAAGCATTTGGAACTCAACTGAGTTTTGAATAAAATCAAATGCATAATTTGACACACCTAAAAAACTTTGAACTTTTTTTATCTTATAATTTATCTGGAAATTGTGAAATCTTTTTAAGAATATGAGGTTCAATTTTAACTCCTTTACCATCTATATCCATTCCAAGAAATTCTATTTTAGTTTGAAATACCTTAGCTTTTTTCCCAGAAAGATCAAGGCCATATTTTTCACATAAATCTGCAAATGTATGAAGATGTATAATGTGTTAAGAAATAGTATCGCTAGCTATTAAAATATCATCTACATAACAATGTATAAAATTATAATACTTGAAAATATTGTCCATTTTTCTTTGAAATATTTGTGGGGCATTTTTTAAACCAAAAGGCATTACTAACCATTCATAATGACATTGGGGAGTAGAAAAAGCAGTATAAGGAATGCTTTCTTTATTCATTTTTATTTGTCAAAATCCAATTTAACAATTAAACTTAGAGAAAATTTGTTTTCCTTTTGTTAAGTTTATTAGGGTTTCTTTATAAGGTAAAAAATATCCATCAAAGATTGTATTATCATTTAATCTTTTATAATTGACTACCATCCTTGCTATATTTCTGAGTATCTTTGTATGGTTTCTTACCATAAAAGCTGGAGAAGAGTGTGGAGATATACTAGGCTTAATCATTTTTAGAATGTATAATTCCAAAAGTTATTTTCACAATTCCTCTTGATCTTCTGGATTATATCTCATAGTTGTAACTCTAATAGTTTTGTGTTTATCTATCATTTCTAAATTTGTTTCTTCTCTATTTTTATCCCAAAATTGTAAAGGATTATCAGAATAATTTTTTCTTTTTTTATTCACTATTTCTAGTCCATCTTTGATAGTTTTTATCTGTTGATATTTGTTTTCTTGAAGATTTTCTATTTTTAACAAAGGTTTCCTTTTGGAAAAATCGATTTTTCTTTATAACTTACACCACACTGGGCTGTACGAGGTTTAAAAGATGTAGGGGTAGAACAACTATAAGCATTTTTATGGCAATTAACAGTTATCCAATGTTTACAAGGAGTTTTGAAATGTATTTGTTGTTTAATAGTATCAAATAAGATTTTATAGAATAACTGAAGAAAGATATTTCCAAGAAGAATAGCAGTAATAGTATCATAGAAATAAAAGGGTGGACATTTAACTAAAATGATCCTAAAAGGATTTAAGGTTGTTATATGTCAGTAGATAAATGAATTTGATGATTAGAAATATCTAATCCTATAATAGGTTAGAAGGTTTCATGATATTGTTAAGGAAAACAAATCGATTTGCATAGGTAAGAACCTGCATCACTATCTATATAAGCTGCAAAATATTCAACTTTATATTCCTTATAGGTAATTCCAATAGGAATATATATACTAATAGGACTAGTCATTATCGAGGAATATATATGATATCATTGTTATAAGATAATTGTATTCCACGTTGAGTTATCTTATATGGTTGAACTTACTCAAAAAAACTAGTTCCCAATATTATCTCTAAATTAAATCCCTCATTTTCTACTAATAACCTTATAAGTATTGTAATATTTCCAATCTTAATAGTAGTTTCTACAATAGTATCGATATGTCGTACATCACCATTAAAGTTTATATACTGATAAGGTTCTATTAGGTGAAACTTTATCAAATTGTTTTTCAAATTATGATTAATATAACTTCCACTTACACCAGTATCGATTAAAATATTACAAGTAATATAGGTTGTACCATTAAAATATTCTCCTTTTATTTGATAATTTGCCCTATCTTTTTATCTACTCGTATTATATTATTATTATATCTTGTACTTGAAACACCAGCATCAGAATAGGATAATCTAGCTAATAGTCTATTGTTAGAAGTTAGCAAAGGTTTTTGTTGCAAATATAATGAAAATTCATTTTTAAGATCCTCTATATTTGCTATACATGGAGGATAGTTCCTTTCTACCTCAGAAAATAATTTTGGAAAATCAATAATATCCTTATCTGCAAAGCATTCTTTATGATGAGTATTAGACAATGCATAAGATATCATATAGGTAATATAATAAGGTCTATTTCCATATTTGATTAAATCTTTTCTTTTGAAATCTTGTATCAAAGAAAGTGTTTTGTCTTGTTCGTTGCATGATATCTTAGGATAGATAATAAAAAAAAAGTTTTTGACATCTAAGATTGCCTCCCATATATACTTCTCTTCAATTATGTATTATGTTGTCTATGATTGCTATATTAGTGGGACTATCAATTCCTTCTCTAAAAGTAGATCTAATTATCATTTGAATTGATTCGATATGTACCCATCTTATTTTATCTTGAATTTATTTAAGCAAGTGATCAAGCTTTTGAGAAATATCCCATTTAGACAATAAGGGAATCATTACTTTGTTTGTTATTATACTAATATCTAAGGCCTTTTCTTTCAGGTTAATTCCATAAAACATGTAATGTTTTCTAAATTTAAATCTAAATTTATCTAAAAGAGTTGTATTAAATCCACTATAAGAATTTATAAAAAAAGTAGTATTCTAAATCTTTTTAAGTGTTTTTCTATCAATCAAAGCTTCCTAACTATATTCACCATACTTTTCAAATGTTTCTACTCATTTTGATTATCTTATTTTACTCATTTATTTCAAAATTTAAGGTTTCTTCTTACTGTGTATTTGTAATCATAATAATTATAAAAATAATTTCTTCAAAAGAACAATCTTCAAAGTTATTGATTTGAATAAACACTTTATTTTCTACTCTAGTTTCTGTCTCATCATCTATTTCAATTTCTTTTTATGAAATCTTTTAGGACATTCATTTGCATAGTATCCTTTTTCTTTGCAATAATAAAATTGACTTTAAATTATCTTTCTATTCCTCCTGTTATTTCTCTTGAACATAGGTTTTTTTGGGTTTACATCCCTTTCTTTTTATAATACCTTGCTTTTTGTTTAACATATCTTTTCTTCAAATATTTTCTCTTATAGTTCTTTTATATCTTTTTATAATAATTATTATATCCAATCATAGTAGGCATTTTAAAATCATAACATAAAGAAGATTTCTTTATCCCTTAGCTTTCCTTAATAATATATCTTCATCACACCATTCACGTATCTTTTAAAAAAGATTCTTTTTCTCAACATATTGACAAATTCCCGGATGGTAAGTTGCTTTTAATTTACTTCCTCAAGGGTTAGGTACCTTTGAATAAAACATTTTTAGATAAAGTTTTGTATTATCAACCTAATTATAAATATGATAATAATAGTTTAGGAAAATACAAATATATCTATTGATTTCATACATATCACATAGTTGAAGCCTTTGTAAAGAAATAGTATATTTTCCAATCGAAATGCTTCAGCCCTGGAAATTCAATTTTTTTTTATAATTATCACTTTTTTAATTCACTATCAATGCTCATACATAGGCAAAGTAAGCAATTAACAAAGCCAGATCCAAAACAACTTTAGCCCCAGGCAAGCTGATCTCCTTCCAAATATTTCTATTACTTTCGAATAAATCAATCTCCATATATATTAGATCCTATCTACAAGATGTAGTGAAAAGAACCAAACCAACCATAACAAGATAGTACAAATAAATAACCGACTTAGCAATATGGTAGCATTGACTGGATCATCGACTATGTTGGGTCACACCTGTTTCTGAATTTAAGCTAGAAATCGAAAGTTGAAACAGAGAATAAAGAAAATAGACAAAAGAAGCAGATATTTCATCAACTAAATGTACAAAAAATGTCCAAGTGATCCCAAAACCCTAAACAATCAAACGTTTAACATCATCTTAGAATATTATTACGACATATGTAGATGGTATTATTTGCACAGCTCACTAGTCGAGGCCACAATACCAACTAGTGAGCAGATAAACTAAAATCTTCTTTAATTTGAACGATATACTAAAATCTTCTTTAATTTGAAAACCTTTGCCCTCTGGTTACGTCACAGAACACAACAGAAAAGTCTATCTCAACTTTGGAACCCAAATTTTTAAAACTGAATGCAGCAGCTTCTTAACTACCAAATCAAGCGGCCAATTTGTTCGATGAGAAGCCAATTTAAAGATATTGATTCAATTCACAAGGATCCAGAATAATATAATATGGATTGCTATTAAAAAAATATAATGTAGCCAAGAAATATCTTTTTTTCATCAGAAAAACTTACAACTTCCAACTTCCAAGAACCAGTCGAAATTCCATTTCTCACATGAGAAGAATCCAACTACTGCAAGTTGGAAGAGGAGAAATATTAATTGTTACCAACATAAATATAGGATCTCATCGAATAACCTGTCTTCCATTCAATTGTAACGGAAGGATCAATCACTTCTCAAATACATGACAAATCTAAAAATTCTTGTAGCGGGGTATGCAAACTTGCAGCATAGTTGTTTCAAGCCGTATTTTCTTCATTTCCATAAAAGTAGCAACTTTAAAAGCCATTGCAGCACAAAGTCATTTTTACCTCAAGCACACTGAACAAAAATCATAAAGAGTACGGATAACTATGTTACTTCGTCTCCAACATATTAACACAGAACAATACACACATTTATCTAGTGGTTCAAAATATTTAGTTTGAGAACTTGTGCAGGCTACCTGACGTCCAGTTTCACGGACAAAGATAGTTTATGCAAGTATACTATTAAACCCACAAGGTTAAACAAAAAGAAAAGAAGAAGAAGAAGAAGAAACAAATTAACGCTATGACCTATTCCATTTAATCCCACAACCCTGAATATGAAACAGAAAGTCCCAATTTGTACCGATGATTAATTTTCTACCTGAAATTGAAGGGACCAACTTTCTCTACCCACACCACACACAAAAATTTCCTCACAACTCAAACTCATCTTCCAGCTTCAATGCCTCAGCGGCAGCCTCCTCCTCCTCATCATCAATAACAAAATACGGATTGTGTGCCTCGGGCTTAAACTTAAACCCAGTAAATACATAAAACGCCAGTGTAGCCAACTCTCCGGCCACTACACTAGTCCAAAGAAACTTGTACGAAGTAATAGTCTCCAAAGCATAAACCACCACCCTTGTAAAGTAGATATAGCATATAACCACAATGTAATACTGCCTAAACAAAGTCAACTTCATCAAATTCACGGCAGCCTTCCCATCCGTCCTGGCGGCCTCCCTGAGATTTTTAATGGACCAAACAATAGGGAATAGAACAGCACAGCAACACACCACATCCACCAGCAAGAACACCTGTTTCCAGATAAAATCATAGCCGTAAGGCCCGGTTTCATCAATCACAACTTGGGCAATATTAGCCACAACTTGAAGAGGGATCACAATCATCAAAACCTTCTTCTCCTTATCCTGCAAATACGGCTTCAAAAAAGACCATCCAGTACCGATCAATACAATCAGTGTAAACAAAGTGATCCCCTTCAAGAAACTAAATATATAAAACAACACATCCCATCCATGAGCAGTGCCAGTCCTCTTAATATACGCCTTATCCTCCGCCTCACAGAGCAAATTCAAGGTCTTGAGAACCACCACCGCGAGCATAAAGAAATGAATCCTAAAAACGGTGAGTCGTTTCTTGTAGAGAATGTAAACCCACAAACACGCGAGCGCAAAATAAACAACAGAGAATAAGAAATAAACCCTAGGCAACACCGTCCTCCCAGCAGCGAGATAGTCCCGCGTACCGGACTTGTCCAGATTATACATCGCGAAGCCCACGTCCATGGAGACCTTAGTGGAGCTGAGGCAGTTAGCAAAGACGAGAGTGTACTGATCGGCGTCGTTTTCGGGGAAGACAACTGAGAATTTTCCCTGGTTGGGCTGGAGCTTGCTGAAGGTGAAGACGGGCTTGACCAGATCGGACTGGAGAGCGCAGGCGATCTCCCCGTCTTCGAGCTGTTGGTAGACGTGGGCCCATGAGTCGCGAGTGCAAAGGAAGAAGCCGAGCTTGGAGCGGTCGAGATCGGGGTTGTTGTTGGACAGCACGATCTGGGAGACGTTTAGCTCTAGGCGGCCGGCGTGGGTAAAGCCAAACTCATCAAGGGGAATTATGACGCGGTCGTCGGATCGGATCTTCGAGGATCGGATCTCGGCGGAGCAGAGAGAGATGAGAAGGACAAGTATGTGAGTAAGTAGAAGAAGAAGACGAGAGGATCGAGAGAAGATCGCCATTTCGGAGATCAGAGATTGCAGCTTTTCAGATCTGAATATTCGTCATTTCTTTGCTTATTCAATCGTATTGCTTATTACTTTATTAGTACCTCTTGCAGATATTAATTCAATTAACTATTAGTTATTGTTAATAATAATAAGAGATAATGTAATTAGTAATTATCAACCTGGCTTATGCTACGATTAGTTGGAGGTTAATTAATGAAATAAAATTAAATATAACGTAATGCTATTGTTTGAAAGGGAGGTTTATAATGATATGAAATAGAATAAGATGAAAGATAATAGTTTTATATTATATTCTATTTTATTCTTAATAATAAAAATGAAAAACTTTCGATTTGAGAGATTTAGGATAGAATGTAAAATGATAAATAAATTTACACTATATTATATTATAAACTCTTCATACAAACAACATTTTATTATATTATATTATGAATCCTTGAATCGTTCTTAAACGACAATTTTCTAATATTATATATATTTGTATTTTATTTCATTATAAATTATTTTATTATATTATATTCTATTTGATTCCATTAAAAACATTACGTCCAACTAAATATAGTCGGAATTGCATTGGACGAAACATCATCTCAGTTGCTCGACAAAAATCTACCTAAGAAGATGGATTATAAGATTAAGAATAATATATATAATTGCATTTGTTAAAATAAAGAGATTGTAATTGCATTACTACCTGCCAAATTCATCACTATTTCGTATTGGCCAAAAAACGATACTCTAAATTTTGGTACCATACTGATTATGGATACCAATCGGTATTGGGTGCCACTGACAAATATAAAAAAAAATTGGGGGGACCAAATTGAAAATTTTAAAAGTTGATGGTCATATTCAAAAAAAAAACTAAACTAAAACCAAACTATTTTTAGTCTCCTTCGTTTACTCTTCAGATCCCTCTTCACTTTAGACTTCAAAGCAATCGTCGCCACCCTCTCAGTCTCCTATGCACACCCACCGCTTCTTGCACTACTTCTTGGTGCTACCTCCTCCATCGACACTTCCTCCTCTGCATCTTCTTTACCATCGTCAGTCTACTCTCCAGTCTATCGCTTGTTGATCTCCATCGTTGCTGCTTGCTGTTTGACTGCTCTTCACGCACTATCACTATCCACTACTCTCCATACATCGCCTGTGCATTTATTGTCTCCAGTTAGTCAGTCCTCGATGTAAGATCCAAATTCTAGAAGCCAAATCTAAATTTGATTGACCTAACCTGATCTGCGACCCAACCTAACCTGCATTACTCATTAACTTAGATGCACTTTGTTTGATTTTTTGTTTATTTTAAGTTGTTTGTTTTCGATCTGAATTGCAATTATATTGTGTTTTGGTTACATCATGTGTCTATTGTGAATGGTTTATAAAATATGCATTGAGCAATTTGGGCTTGAAAGTTGGAATTGGTTGTTTGAATTATGTATGGTTCAATAATATTTAGACATTGTGAATTCTCGAGAAAATGAGATCAAAATAATATTGTATATGAATTATGAAAGAACATTTATGCATTTTGAATTGTGTATATTTCAAGAATATGTCATGTTATTTATTATTTTAATAATCATAAAAATGAGATCAAAATTAATTAATTAAATTATTAAATTGTTAATTAATTTATATGAAACATACAATTTATTAGTTATTGTTTATATATAAAAGGTATTAAACATATTTTTAACCATTTAAATATAAGACTTAATATATAATTAAATCATTTAATATATGTAATTAAGTTAGAAAATTAAACGTTTGCATTTTTATATTGTTCATTATCGTCATTAGGAAATAATATTACAAATATTAATCATATCTTATGGGTAGCAAATACACATTCATTATTTTACCTTGTGGATAGTTAATTACACAGTAGAAAATAGTATGTGGATTGATGAAAATATTCATTACTCAACATAATGTGAAATTGTATGTGTTTAAGTCATTTTTGTCATGTGTGTTATCATAAAAAAAAGTCATTTTAACAATGTGTCTTATCATAAACAAAGATGTAAGATAGAGTCTGTCTAGAATATGGATATATCTATAACTGAATATTGAATTTTTATAGTTATGTAATATTATATACAAAAATTGTATTTTTTTTTACATATGTCTTCATTTATTTTTTTAGATAAATAGAGAGGAGTTTAACTACTCCTAGTAATTCAGACATTTTAGAAAGATTTGATGATCCAGCTTGAGCTTATGCTAGATTAGTTCCTGTAATAATGAACCATAGCATTTATGTGTATTGCAAAAAGCATTTGAAAGGTGAGGGAATCATTAGATTAAAGAAGCATTTAGCTAAGATCAAAGGTGAAGTAGAGCCTTGTAAAAAAATTGAGTCAAGGTGTGAAATGACAAATGAAGACTTTACTTGAATAGTATCAGCATGAAAAAGATAAAAGACAAAGGCTAAACCACGAAATTAGTTGTGGAAGTTCTTTTCTTGGTGGTTAGGGTGATAATAAGGATGTTGAAGGTGGTAGTATTTTTTAACCTAACAAAAAGGAAATGTTACAGCTAATGTGAGGAAAAGAAGAAGACATATGCCTGAATAAGCAACTTATAGTGCCTTATAGTCTAAATAAGCGGCTTGGAATGTGGACATGACAATAGCTAGATGGTGGTATTGTTAGGTTCCGATCATGCATCTCATACATAATATATATCAAATATAACAACGGAAATAAAAAGGAAACTCAAAAACCAGATCTACTCATGCATATAGATTGTTGGACCCCGATTTGTTTGAGGATTAATTTTATTATTTTTATTGTGATTAGGCTTTAATTATAATTTTTGGGGA
>JANZXP010000195.1:25459274-25495235 GCA_027576715.1 Erythroxylum flavicans | reverse complement strand
TGAAAATGAAAATGGGTTTTCTCAACTTTTGAATTTCCGTGATTTCAAAGGACATTTTGAACCCTATCTTTTTTTTTAAAGATGGGTGGGTCTGACCATGGACATTGTTTTTACTGTGAGGGCCTTCCTCACCACCGAGACCGCGCCCTCTCTTGGCCGCTGAGGCAAATTCGGGAGCATCTACCTAATTTCACAAGCTGGAGTGGAAAAGGGCTCTCTCTCCCAGACAATCAAGAAGTGCCAGGTTGTCTACGTAAGCATGTCGAGGAAGAGTTAAGGATCCTTTTTAAAATATAGGTGGAAAAATGGGTACTAATGTCAATTTAGTTACATTTTTATTACTTATAATAAATAAAGATAAACTAATCTTTATAAATTAATTAAATATAAATATATTTATTTTAATCTTTATATAATATTTATTAAAAATTATTAATAAAATTAGTATAGATTATTCAATTATTTGTTAATATATTTTTAATATAAAGTTTATTTGAAATTTATATATTTTGAAGATATTTAAATTATATTTATCAAGTAATTATTAAATTAAAATTATTTTATTTTTAAAATTAGAATTAGAATTAAAATTAATCAAATTAACTTATTCATTGTTCTTATTAATAATAAGTATTAAAGAATTAAATAATATATATTTAGTTAATTGTAAATCAAATTATGGATAGAACAAAACTATAAATTTTTTTTATTTTCATAAGATATAAAAACTCAAACAAACAAGATTTATTACTAAATTTGAAAATAAGAGGTAAAAAACTAAAAATTAAAGTAGAAACAAATAGGCCTAAACATGCCCCAGAATTACTACAATCACTTTTAGAAAAAAGTGGCTTAACTAACGAAAGAAAAATAGAACCAGATGCATTCTTAAAAAAAAGTGCTTTGCTTTTTTATAAAAATAAAAGCATTTTTAATAAATAAAATTACCCTATTATTGATTCTTCCCGTTTTCTGGGATTGGGAGCCTGTGGAAGTTTGAGTTTCTCTTTTCGGGTGGGAAAGAAATCAGGCAGGTACAAGTGGTCGAGCGAGAGCGAAGGAATGGATTCTATATCCATACGAGAGAGTATAATAAATAATATTCTTTGTATGATTTTGAGAGTATATTTCTTATATTTAGATAGTTTTTATTAGATTTAGTACTTATCATTGCTCATAATTTATTTACAAGCCTTGTTTTAATACCCTAACAAAGAAGCAGTGAATTCGAGCAATTGGAGTTGAGTTAGAGAAGTTTTGACATGATTTGGAGTAATATATGCCAAATATGGATCCACGTTATACCAATATAGGCTAACACAGGTCAAACATGCCTCTTGGAAAGTAGGTCCTGAAGGTAATGTAGGGTAAGGTTGTCAAGTTCTAAATAGAGAGAAGTCCATAAATAGTGCTTCCCCTTTTTATTTGTTGAAAAGGAATTCTTCTTTCTCAATTGGGGGTATGAAGCCCTTAAGTGCTTTCTTTTGGTCTTCAAACATGATATATGATTTGATAGGTTGCCTATAGAAAGAGGTAGTAAGGTATGAAAAGTGGTGGTATTGAGTTGAGCAGCCAACATTGCTAGTTAACTAGTTTTATAAGCTCTTAATCTAGTTTTAGTATGTTATAAGCCTTAGAATAGTTATGATACCTTGCAAAATATTATCAGGTAGGTTGCTTTTAAGGTTTTTCTTGCTTTATAACCTCTTTCGCTAGGTTAGGAAGTAAGGGCTCATTAGAGATAAACTTTCAATGTAGAAAGGAATTATGAAAGTAAAATTTTGCTTACTTTATTTCCAGCTTTGAAAAACTAAAATTTTGCTTACTTTATTTCTAGCCTTGAATAACTTCTTGATAAACACTATAAAATCTTAACTTCATCACATGTTAAGCACTTAATAGGCTTTCCCATAAATCTAACAATAGCTACTATCTAGTTTGAAATTTAGCATCAATTGCTACAATTTTGGAAAGACCAAGATTGTAGATAATAATGTTATTGAAGGATAACCATACACTATCTATAAAGGTGTGGCTTTTAAAGATGTGTGGAAGTTGGTATTATAGTAATATTTTGCCCATATAACCCGATTAAGTAAGTGTTGGGGATGGTTGCTAGTGAAATATCAAAGATACATCTCCAAGACGCGGTTAACTTCTATTTGACCATCTATTTTAGGATGATAGGTTGAACTAAAAGAGAGTTTAGAGTCACTCAACCAAAATAATTCCATCCCGAATGAGCTAGTGGAAGTGATATCTTGATCATTGACGATTTGAAAACCTGATAAAAGAAGAGACGAGTCATAAATATTGTTGTATATAGATGAGACAGTTGAAGGAAGTGAGCATATTTGGAAAAATGGTCCACCCTCATTAGTATACTTTTTTGCCATGTGAAGATGGGAGGCAATCAATGAAGTCCACTGTGATGTGTGTACCTGATTAAACAAAACTAAATATTAGGAGCCAACTGCACATATTATGTTTAAAGTATAGCTTAGTAAATATGGGTATCAATCCCACAAGTACTAATGTTAATTGTCTTTTTATTATTTAATCTAACAAACAATGAGTAAATTAAAAAGATTTCATGAAACTAAAATAATTAATCTAGAATAACAAACCAAAGTAATGAATAAGAAAAGAACAATCAACTTATAATTAAGATTTAAAATCTCTTTAGAACCTTTATTTTCTTGAATTTATCTTGATTCAATGATTAACTTTAGTTGCTTATACAAGTAGAAATTCAAAATTATAACTATATTTTTTTCTCTAGAGATATTTTTTAAGTTAACTTATTAAAATCTCTTTTTGGTCAAAATCTCTAAGAAGACCTTAACTTGTTTTTTAGGAACTTTTATAACATATTTGACTCTAATCTATAAGATTTATGTACTCATATTCTTTAAGATTCCAGGCAACTCTTGTTATTCTTTCCAAGATTTATTCATATATATAATTTCTCAAAGTTATATATGAAATTCAAAATGAAATCAAAATAATTACATATTTTAATTTAAATACAATAACTAATTACGAATATTTTACAATAATAATAATTAGGCTTTTCATTAAATAAAAAATAAATCTAAAACAATTTTTTACAGTTCATCCCATCTATATTTATCCTAACGATTCTATATGATGGTTTTCTCCTCTAACAATTTTGAGAAGGCTATAGTGATTTGTTTTAATTAAAAACTTCTAATCCTATAGGTACGACCTCCAATGCCTAATTGCTTTTGCTAACCCAACCCAGGGTAAGTCTTGATCTCTTTGAGGAAAGGGACGACTAAAAAATGCAATTGGACGATCTTTTTATTAGAGAATAGTCACGATGCCCTACTCAAAAGGATCATATTTGACTATAAAAATCATGTTGAAGTTAGGAAGAGCCAATACTAGAGTTAGTTTAATTGCAACTTTTAAAACTTTAAAAGTTTTTTAGGACTAGATTATAAGAAACTAAAATTTTGTTTAATATGTTTGTTAAAGGAGCTATAATGGTTTCATAATTTATAACAAATTTCTGATAATAGCTTATGGGACTTAGAAATTCCTGTAAAGCATGAACAATACTTGGTTTTGGATATGAAATCATGCTATAACTTTTTTTGTTTGGTTGTAACTTCTTAGGAGGAAACTAAACACCTTAGATAGGAAATTTAGGTTTAGCTAAATGAGAATTTAGATTGTTTTAATTATATGCAGTGTTTTTTCAACAATATGAAGACAATTCGAAGGCAGTGGATGTGTTTTGCCTTTAGATGACTACAGACTAAAATGTTTTCAAAGAAAACCAATAAAAATTTCTTAGGTAATGTTTGAATACATAATTCATGAGGGCTTAAAAAGTAGATAGGGCATTAGACAGACCAAAGGGTATGAAAAATTCAAAGTGGCCATGTTAGGTGCAAAAAGTTATTTTCACTGCATCCGTTCTCATTCTAACTTGATGATACCTGAAACACAAACGCAACTTTAAGAAGTAACAAGCCCTATGTAATTCTTCTAGTAATTCATAAATCACAGTTACAAAAAATTGTCCTTCATCGCATGGAAATTTAGTGCTCGGTAGTTTCATAAAATCTCCATAAATTATCAACCTTCTTCACTAATAGAATAGGATAAGAGAAAGGGGACTTACTAGCTTGAATAATTTCTTGTTTAAGCAACTCAACATATTGCCTTTCTATTTAGTTTTTGAATATGTGACTAACGGTAAGGTCAGATAGCTATAGGATTGACTCTTAGGTTTAGAGTTATACAATGGTCATAATTTCTGAATGGGACAGGTCTGATGACATGTTAAATATGAGTTGGAACTTATAAGATCTATGTCCTTACCTGATTCTAAGGAAGAAGTGGATAAGGGAGAAATTGTGTGGTGGAGGAGTCCTTTATGTCATTCAACTCTACTTCTTGATTATGCCATTTAAATTTCATCTTCATATCAACGAAATCCCAAAAGTTAGGGTTGAGCATTCTAAACCAACTAACTCTTAAAACTACACCATATTTGTAAAGAGGTAACATATATAAACTCAAACAAAAAAATTTAGGTCACTAAACTATATGGGCATTAAACAACATATGCCAAGACAACATAACTTTTCTCTATTAGGCACCATAACTCACAATCCAACCTTAGCTTCTATGGGAATTCTTAGTTATCCCACCAATACAATATTCATAAATTTGTGAGTGCTCCAAAAGTCAATTAGAATTATTAAAGGCATATCATTGAAAAATTCCTTCGGTTGCATGGTTTGAGACTTATGTATTCCTATTATAGCATGAAAAGATCCTACTATTTCTTCGAACTTATGGCCACATTGTCGAAGAAATAGAACGCATCAACAAGCAACACAGGGATGAACTCGATCTTGTATTTTTGTTGTGTTCTAAACATAGAACTATGTTCAACCTATGTTTATCTAAAATTGTTTTAAAACTTCTTTAACTTGATTTTAACTTTGCTAAATTTATTGGTTCTTCAATGGAGAGATTAAATAAGGCTCATAACCAAAATATAAATTAAGTGCCAAATTATATAAATTAAGCATTTGCTTGTTTTCAAGTAAATCAATTTCATTACTCTTAAGTTAAATATAAAGTAACTCTGATTAAAACATTTAACAAATCAAACGCTTCAATCAAGACTCTCCATTATTCATTCAATTGCAAAGTTTATTAATTTTTAGGTGTTTAATTATTTCCATCAAATCATAAATTAATTTAATTCACTATAAAACCCTTCAAATTCAAACTCAATTCCCAAAATTTAGTCTAATGCATAAAATAAACATATAAAAAATTTTCAAATTTTAAATATTTTCATATTCTTTATTGAAAGAAAGGTAAAACACTAACTGTAAAATAACATATAAGAGCATTTAGAAGTTTGCTTGAAAACTTACCCATAAGAAAGATTTTTCAACTTTTAAATATTTTCATAATCTTTATTTAATGAAGATTAAAACACTAATTGTAAAGTAACATGTAAGAGCATTGAGAAGTTTGCTTGAAAATTCACTTAATCTTTTTGAAGCGAGAGTAAATATCTTGTCATGAATTTTTTATTTTTCAATTAGGTTACCATTTTAAATGGTTACTAAGACAACTCTTTAATTAAACCTTTTTACTTAGTTTGAAACCGTCAAAGTAATAATGTTTGACCTTTTTTAATGATGTTAATATATGTCATTGAGTTGATGAAATATGATTTCTACTCTAGTGCTTCGAGGTAATATTACTTATATAGTCTGCAGAACTCCATTATCTCTCATCTCAAGTAGAATAATCATGATTTAATAGTGAAAGATCATCAAAACAAACTTAAAATCATAAGTTTAAAATTACAAAAACAAACTAAAACTACAACTAAAGATCCCAAAGGCTACCAAGTTAAAACAAAAACACATAAATATTGGGTTGCCCCCTAATAAATGATTCTTTATGTCTTTTAGTTGAACTTCTTCTTAAGTCCTTAACTCATTCTAGATCTATAATCAAAGGCTTATTTTGACTCTTCTTTAGAATCCAAGGCTTATTAGTTTCCTTATAGTCCAACAGACTTGGATCGTCCATCTCCCCCTTCTTATACTTGTAGGATGTAGGAGCACTCATTTAAATTAACCTCTAATAACTCCTCGAACCTTTTCCTTGTCAAAAAGGAGATTTTAACCTTTTCCTTGTCAGAAAGGAGATTTTTTTAAAGTATTTGGTGTACTTTGATATTTAGAAAAGAGCTTCAACAAAAGGTATTTCAAAATGTAATTTTTTAAGAAACTCTAGAAACTTATCAAATTTATCTTCTTTTCTTTCTATTTCAAGTATGCTTGAGTTTGGTATCTTTAGATTGTCCTCCTTGACCACTTTTGTCTTTGGCTCCTCATCCTTCTCTTCTTGTTTCTCCTCATCATTTTTCTCATCCTACTCTTCTTGTAATTAGCCTTCTTGTCTTTGATCTCTATTTCTTCAACTTGTAACTCCCATCCACTTATCAAAATTATTGCTATCATTTTCTCCCTCAATTTGGGTGTTATGTTACTAGGTAAAGTAACTGGTTGCCATTGAGAGACAATTTTAGCAAGCTTCCAGTCTAAATTTACATGTTACGAATGAAGGCTTATTGATTTCGAAGAGATTCTTTAGTACTCTTAAAAAGATCTTTGATTGTATTGATAACTTTCGTTATAAGCTCCTCAAGATTTGACTTCCCTTGTTGCTGCGATTCTTGTTAAAATTCGTGTGGAACTTGATTTTTTCATGTATAGTTGGATTGTGTCTCTACCCCAAATTGTAAGTATCATTATAGGAGATGTTTTAATGCTATCTCCTCATAAAATTAAGTTGCTTATTTGGTTGCACATGTCCTAAGATACTTGACATTCATGATTGGGGTGCCAGACCTCCTACATCACAATGCATTACTAATACTAGTTTGTTATGCCTCTTATTCCAAGTTTTCAATGCTGCCATAAGTAATGGTATAATAAAATCATAATAGAGTATTGTTCTCTTTATCATGCCATTATGTTTGGCAATTAATATAATCAAATACCTAAATCCTAAAATTTAGCTAAAAACATAAGATCAAGAAAGGAAGCTACGAATTATAATGAAAAAATGTCTAAATTAATAAAAATAAATAATGGAAAAATTGATAAAAATAAGGCTTTTTTTTATATTCTAGTCCCAGCAATAGCACCAAAACTTAATGTAAATAATGTGAAACACTATACAATATTAAAAGAATCATTAAAGTAAGTGCATCTACAGTTTTCTATAGTCTAGCGAATGAGGTGTCGACCCTATGAGTTTAACTATTAGTACTAACCGTGTAGCATCTCGCCTCTCAAATTGTTGAGAGATTTAAAATGTTAGACTAATGAGTCATATGAGTGGTATCATATAGAATGAAATTGGTACATTTGTGACATGTTTTCATAATTATGTTCAAATGCATAATATTAGCATACACACATTAATTGTGAGATAGACAAATTGCACTCAATTGACATATTCTGGGGTATAAAACTAAGATGAATGTGATAAATGACTGAGCATAATGAATGAGATATGAATGTGTATTTCTAATATCTTGTACTTTGGTTTACCAAAGACAAGAATTGATGGATTATAATTAGTAAGTTCGAAATTATTGGTTACAATTGGGAGAATTATGAATTTATGTTTATTTTTGGACTAGGAAAAATTTCAAGTGACAAGACAAATTAATAAATGGTAGTAGAAATAATTGACACATGGCAGTAGAAATAAATGACACGTGGCATTAGGATCTATTGACAAGTGACATAGAAAATTAGGTGACAAATGAACTAGAGATTAAATAACATTGTGTATCATAATTAGAAGATATTAATTTGATTATTTATATGGTAAGTGTCATGACACTCATCAAGCTTTTAAACCTATGAAACTCTCATATTAAAAGACTATCTTTATCTTGTCTTTCACTTTTGCTAAATGCTCTCATTTTCTTCTTCATTTCTTCTTCTCCATTCACAATATTCATGACCTTCACAATCCAACCCTCTCAACATTAAGCTTCGATACAATCTTGCACCTTGCTACTCAAATATCTTGTTATCTTCTTCTTATTACTAAAAGACCCAACCTATTCTACATTGGAATATTGATGATTGTGTAATGCTTGGGAGCTAGGTTTTATGGATTTGAAGAAGCTTTAGAGCTAAAACAAGTAAGTATATTAATGATCTTAATGGTTTGTTTTTATTAAAAACATTTTGATGATAGTTTAAGGATGATTGATAGCGAAAATGGTGTTGGTGATGAGTGTTGTACGTTGATGAAGAAATGAATATGTTTGATTTTCTGTTTTTGGTATAAATAATCAATAATAGTTTATGAGTTGTAGTATAGATGTTTTTGAGTTGAAATAGAGGTAAAGATGATGAGGAAATGAAGTAAAAATGATAAACTACGTAAAAGATGTATTGAATATAGTATGTAGAGGTTTAAATTTAGAAAATTGGAAGGAGAAAGTGGCTGGAATTGTCGGATAACATAGCCCACGATTGTGGGAATGCCTCCACGATCCTGGGAATTGCAAGGATATTCGGATGACACATTTGATTGTGGGAAATGCATGGGAAAGGCTATAAATGTGCATTCTTCTCTTTTGAATGAATATTGAACCAACTAATGATAAACTACTTTCCTATAGTGCATTTAAACTTGATTGAGGCTTGAAATGTAACCTAGTTTGAGGTTGAATAAGTTGATAAAGTGTTTGATATGTTTAGATTGTCAATTGAGGTTATAAATAAAGAATGAATTGATGATATGATGTATCAAAATCTGGAAAATTATGAGTGCTATAGGAATGGAAGTGGTCTTATGATTGGTAATGTGATCCAATGAAAGTGAGTAAAGTGTATTAGGTATAAATGAATGAGATTGGATATTGTGCAATGATAAAATGCTATAAAAGGATTAATGAATGTATGATTGATGATACCAGAATAATTAAGCATTCTTGAGGTATAAACCTAAGAGCAAACTAGTTATATCTAAGTGATAATGTTTGAATGATCAAGACTTGTGATTGAAAATACATACCCAGGGAATAGTCAATTGAGAATGCATTGTACATAACCCATATACATATGTGTATGAGTGATTACTAATGTGAATGATCAACTTAATGATGAGTGAAATACGTGTGTATTTCATGAACAAAGATACATGAGTTGATCGTCAACATCCAAACATTGTCGGATCATGAAGGCAATAGCTAATCTAGAGCATACTATGAGTAACCTAGATGTTTCTCATTAGGATTGATTTATTTCGGTTTAAATTTCAACTTTTGAATTGTAATTGATATGATTGATAATTCCTGACATTAATGGTCTGAGGAGTCTGATATTTGGGAATGTATTGGAAGTGTTTATGATTGAATGTGAATTGGGAAAATTTTGTGTTCTCAACAAAAATATTGAATGCCTGACTTAGGTCCGATGAAAATGTGAAAGTGACTGTACATGATGAATGAAAGTGATTGGTTGCATATAATGTGAATTGATGCATCTCATTACATTGAAATGTATGATCAGATAAAGGAAGTTATGATTGGAGTGGCCAGTGAAAAAGAGCTTGAAGCTCAAAAAATGTGTATAAAAAACCACAGGCTTAGTATTAAAATAAGCCCGGTATCCATAATAGATATGGGATGGTTATCAACGAGCCTATTATCCACAATGGATACGAGATAGTTAAAAAGGAGGTCGGTCACAACAAAGTAACAACAAAAGTGGAGTCACATATGCATTTACATATACATCCGTACATATGTTTTATGATTAAATAGAAATGAATAAGTGAACTGTTTGATATATAGTGGAAAAATAATTGAGTATGTGTTGTGGTATAAAATGTGAATCGACCTATTTTCCTAATATGAAATGTAACGTGATATTTAACATTTGTGATGTGAATTGATTGTAAATTGAATTGTGAACTATCTTTGTGGTTTGATATGGGTGAGCCCATCGAGGATGATTTGCTTACTGAATTCGCAAAACTCATCAAAATTGCAATGTAGATTTTCAGATATGAGAGAGGAGACTTAGCTTCTATGACGTTCTAGAAGAAGTCTAGTATTGCATTTTTAGGAACAAAATGGCTCAAAGGTCAATCTATTGATATCTGAGGAGTCAAGTAGATTCTGTATAGTTAATTCCTCATTTCATGTAGAATGTTTTAAAGAGTGTTAAACTCTTATATATTTTTGGGTACTGTATATATATGAATTATGTAGTGAAATGCTACAGTGTAAACTATATCTTATAAATGGAATGAGGAGTTTAATCTTTGAATAATTGTGTTATTTATGTATGATGCCATATAAAATGAATGTGATTGCTTTAACATGCCCCTTTCATAGGACATGTGCCCGAATGTCCTCGAGATGTTCGGGTATGTGTCCGGTGGAAGTGCGGTGTTACAAACTGTCTTTTAATTATTTAATTTAATCAAATAAATGATTGATTTTAAAAAGGAAATTATTGAAATTAAAATAATAAATAAGAAATAACTAATAAGTTAATAGATAAGAATAAATAAGTAGTAACAGGTTAAATTTAGATGAGTAATCCATTTGGAATCTCTTCTATGCTTGAATTTATTTTGATTTAATGATTAACCCTAGTGTCTTAGATCGATAGGAAATCTACAGTTACAACTGTATTCTTTTTCAAGGCATATAACTTCTATCTTTGATTTAATTATTTGAAATTTCTTTCTAATCAAAACTCTTAAGATTACATTAATTTATCTTATGAATTTTTATAATACATTTGACCTTAACCTAAAAGGTTTAAATAGCTCTTTCTTATGGTTTCATACAACTCTCATTATTCATGCTTTGACCTTATCATATATATGATTTCTCAATTCCTATATATGAATTTTGATATTGAATCTTTTATGTTCGTCACTTCAATTCAATGCAATAAGCAAACATGAGTTATTTTTATAAAAACTAGAATCTTGTATTAACTAAAAAAACCTCAAAACAACAAATCTTGGGAATCAAAACCCAAAATAGATAATAAAGCAAAAAACAAATAATATAATATTATCATGGATTTGATACGCGATGTTCCTGATAAATCTTGATGGGCTTTTTGCTTTTCTCTAAGGTTTCTTTCTTCTTAATGTGTTCTTAGTTCTCCCTTGGTCGTCTTCTCATCCTCTGACTTTCCTTGGGCCTTATTTTGACTAGTTTTGGATCCTCCTACATGGTTCTTGATTTTTCTGTTCTTTTTTTCATCTTTTATCTTAAGAAATCATAAAATTTCGACAATATGTTATCAAAACAGGTTTTATTGATCTCGTGTCATTAGAAACCCTAATTTACTTAAACTTTACTACCAACGTGAGTTAGCAACATGGTACTATGTTAACCTTGTGTTGGGTTTGTTTCTCTTCTATTTTGCATTTAAGACTCTTTATTTAGAACATAGGTTTGAAGTCAGGGAACACGGTATTGTACCATGTCCAATTTTTGCTCCTCATTTATCCAAATTGTCAAAAAAAATAATGCCCAATAATTATCATAAGGATAAACATGGTCCTATGTTTTTGCTATGTACTGAACATAGGACCATGTTCAACCTATGTTCATCCAAAATTGTACTAAAATTTCTTTAACTTGACTCTAACTTGTTCGAATTTGTTTCTTTTTCAATAAAGAGTTAAAATAAGACTTGTAAATAAAATATAAACTAAAATAAGTATTAGATTATATAAAAAAATTCCCCAAAACACGAGCTAAATGCTCTTAGCATCATGCCACTACTTAATCCCTCATTCTAAAGAATCATCTTTTGGGATTGTGATGTAGAATAAAAACTAGTTTAATTTTCTTTATTAGAAAAGGAATATGTTATATTTTATTTTGTGTATATTAGTTTTAAGATTTAATAAGAATTCTTTATAGAATAGGATTTAATTATGTTTTGGAAATCTTTAACGAAAGGAGATTGATTTTCTCTTTCAATTTTGAGTTTTCAAATTATAAAGTGTGATGCATTGTTTCTAGAAGTGATTTATCTATTTTAAAAAGTAAGTTTTAAAATTACCAATTGCTAACTAATATATATTGAAAGAGCTTCACCATTTACATAACTTGGGATCTCTATCTTTATAATTAGAATTACTTACAATGATTTCCAAGTTCTAATTGATAAAATTAGGGACAAACTTGGGCATTGGTGTAATGAGTCACTATCCTATATAAGGAAACTATAACTAATATCTTTAATTCTTAGTAATCTTTACATACGCTGGTCTGCACTCTTCATTTTCCATAAGAAGATTTATAGGAATATTGAGAAACTCCTTAGGAATTTCATATGGAGTAGTGATGCTCATAAACAAACCTTATTCCAAGATCAATTGGAAGGCTATATTCTTGCCGCCGTATGAGGGAGGCTTGGGAATCAATTCTAATAATGATGGTTAACAAAATCTTATTAGCCAAAAGAGATTGAAGATTACTAAAGACAAGGAGTCCTTGTCAATAAAATGGGTACATAAGTATTATTTTTAAAAAAGGAGCTTCTAGACCTTCAAACATGGGATTGATGTTTCTTGGATCATGTCATAAATCCTTAAATCATCTTTATGTAAAGAGTAAAATTGGTAATGATAACCCTTAGCTCTAGTTTGGAAATTGGTGGTGTTTTGGGATCTCTCTTACTTCCTAACTACAAAAGCCATATACTTCTATTTCTTGAGAATTCTAAAGTAACTACATTGATCTCTGGAAACTCCTAGCAGTGTGTCGATAGAGGCAATATGTTATTTGAACCTCAATTTTCCAAACTATTAGCCTAACTCTAAAATGGAGTATAATATTGTTTGGAACAACCACTTTTTAGGTTGCTTTTCAAATAACTCTTGCAGGGAAATACTTCAGGTCCATACTCCTAAAGTATACTAGTTTAAGCTTATTTAGAGTAAGTTTCTCTCTCCTAAATACTTAGTTATATGGTGGTTGGCAGTTCAGAATTGCTTAAGCACTATAGGTAGAATTTAAACATCGATTCTAGTCAACCAAGTATGCAATTTGTTTCTCAATGCTATGGAAAACCATGACCATTTATTCTTTAATTACTTTTACTCGAATGCCTTTTGGAGAACCATCCTCTCAAATATTAGGTTCTTTTTCTCTACACTATAGATACTATTAGAGGTTGAACATATGGACAACTTATAGTTGACAGTGTGATATAAATGATTTATGTAAGAATTTGAATCAAGTATGTTTCAACCTTTTTATTTATGATTCATATTTTTCAAACTATTCAATTAAAGAGATTTGATTAAAAAATTATAAAAAATAATTTTCTATTATACCCATTATTAGATGACGGTTAATTTCTTAACATAATTTGGTCAATAAACTCTCCATCCAAAAATCAATTGTTGAAGAATTTATAATTAACTAGACACCTTAACAATAAATAATATTAATAATAAATAAGTTACATTGCATTAATTCTTGATTTTGTGAAGTTTTTTCTCAACGCCTAAACTAGCAAAAATAAGAATGGTCGAAGAATATAGGTTTTTGGTAGGATAATTAACGAATGACCAAAACTCTAATAGGGTCAAAAAGTAGGAGTAACGGAATAATCACCAAAGGATAAAGAAAGGCAATGATCAAACAATAAGACTAGCTATATATTTTAGGCTAGTGAGTATGGCTAAGATGGAATACCAAATATCTTCCTTGTAAGACTATAAGGAATACCAAAATCTTCCTCATTAAACGTTGCTAGAGACAAACTTCCCAAAATTTGAAATGTCACCCAATATATGAAACAATTATTGACATTTGTATACATATTAGTGAAAGTATATTCAAGAGTCATAAATGATGACCCTAATCTAAGAAAAAAAGCAAAGCAAACAGAAGCAAACGAACACACTTAGTTATATATCTTGAATAGATATTTTAAATAAATGGATAAAGTCCCTTATCTTTGCTAGAAAAGATAAGTGCATAGATACCAAAGGATGAATAACCTTAAATCATTATATGCAATAATGGATACCCAAACATAATCAACAATCTCACATATAGACAACATAACAAATCAAATCCATATAAAAGATAGAAACTTGGCCTAAAAATGGGTAACTTAATGAAAGAAAAACTAAAAACAAAAAAGAACAATAAAAGGCTATATTATATATTAAATTTAGAAATTTACCCTAATTTTGAAATGCTAAACAATATTATAAATTATATTTATCAAATATTCAAAAAATTAATTTGTTGCAAATATATGTGAAGCATCATATGATCAAATCCATTCCATATTAACATATAAGTAATTAACCACGACTCTCTATGTCTTATGAGGTCGAATGTTGTCACTTTTAACTCTAACTACTCTAGATTCCATTTATAGGAGTTTTGTAGTGTTAGCTACATTGGGTTAAAACACTTTAAGAAAAAGGAAAGTAGGTTTTAAAAGAATGGAATCATGTATGCTTATTCTTTCACTTTGCTTTAAGCTTCCTAGCTACAAATCATATTGACTTACCCTTTTACTTCTCTTTGGAATTTTTAGTTCTGGATAAAATAATGATGAGACGATTAATATCACATATTAAATAGTATGAATATGGTCAAATAGAGATTTTTCTTTCAACCATCTTTCGATTGTTAATACGATATATAAGGACCACTACTACAAATAGTACTACATCCTTGATCATGAAATATCGAGTGCTTGTTGAACTCTATGAATTGCGTGAAAGTAGGATACTCCAAATTCGAGAGTCTAAGAGTTTTATAAAACAGTAAAATACAAATTCATAAAAACCTAGATCTTGCATTTAAGGAGTTTGAGATGAGTAAGATTATCATGTAAGAGTTAGACCATCTTGGTGTTGCTTATCATCGGTAAGTAATGAAAATAAATGTTGTAACATGAGGAAGATGATGAAAAGAATGGTCTGACCTAACCCGAAAAGAAGAAATTTCAAGAATATATGAACGTTTGTTTTTGGTCTAAATTGGTTTAAGTTAGGTCAGGTCAGGTTAAATTGGGATCAATCTAGATGGGATGAACCCTATAACTATTTGTTAGGATATATTCTTTCATTCAATGAAAGATCTAAATTTTCTTATGAATTATTCATTACTTTTTTGTATTTAATTAACAATTTTTATTTTGATTTAATTTCTAATTTCATATATAAGGATTGAGAAATTACATGCATGAATATATATTGTGAAAATAATTAGAGTTGCATTGAATCCTGAAGATGGAGTCATATAAGTCTTTTAGGTTAGAGTAAATCTAACAAAGAAATTCTTAGAGTAAGTTAATGCATTCTTAGGAATTTTGATTAGAAAGAGATTTCAATCATTTAACCTAAACATAGGAGTTGTATTTCTTGATAAAGAATATGGTCATAGCTTTGGAATTTTTACTGGTCCAAAAAATTAGGGTTAATAATTGAATCAAGGTAGATTTGAGAATAGAAAGATTATATAGTAATTCTACATCTAGACTTGTTTATCAACTAATTGCTTCATTCTCATTTATTGCTTTGGTTTGTGATTTTAGATTAACAATTTTCATTTAGTTAGTCACTTATTTTAAATTAATCTTTCGTTTTGTTAAATTAGATAATATAAAGATAGAAATAAAAAATTACTCATAGTCTTTGTAGGAACAATACCTGTATTCACTGGGCTATATATTGTAACAATGATAAATGCACTTGCCTTGTTAGTCTTTAATATTGTTCGGAAATTACACATCAATATACTTAGTAATTCATTAGTTTTAAAGTATATCTCTAGGGAATATTTGGTCAAGCTTTAACTAGACTACTCATTAATGATAATTTTTATTAACTTAATGCAATTAAACTATAAGGTAGTCTCACATCTAATGGATCACTTTTATTACCACAATCTCCTTATTTAATTTCTTGAAATTTGAACTCCCTAAACTAAACAAAATTAAATTGAATGCTTGTACTAATTTTTATTAAAGTTGCTAAGGCTTAATATAACCCCTCTACCGCATTTAAGTTGTACATTATCCTTAATGGACTAACATAAAAAAATTGAAAGTAAAAAAACCTAGAGAAATTAAAGATCAAGAAACTTCTCCGAGCCTTGGCATATAAGTTGCTTATTATAAATTTTATGATAAATCTGGAAGCATTTGGAGCTTTACAAAAATTTTTAAAAAATATATAATGCAAAAGGTACTAGTATACAAAATTAAACATATTAATTACTAAATAAACAAGAAATATCATAATTGAAAATTAAATTACTTTTGCAAATAAATAAAGGAAAGAATTAAAAACAAAAATAAAATGGACAAAAAATATAAAAATAGTAGATCATGCATCCTTCAAAATAGCATAAAGACTCGTCTTATCTTTTCTCTCCCAAAAACGAATACGATCAAGGTATACGTGGTTTCCCAGATCCAATATGGAGAAAATTAGCAGTCATAGCTAGCTTTGACTAACTTCCTGTCTTATGCTTATAAAAGACCTTTTACTTATCATCTTTTTCAATTTTTTCTCCATAATCAGAAGGAACTTTACCTAAAATTTCTAAAACCCTGACTTTGAACATAATTTTCTTTAGTTTGAAAATTTTACGATTTTTCCTAGAAATATATGTGAACTCTAAGTTTAGATGATTGAGCATTTCAAAACGTGATTAAACAAGGGAGAGTGAAGAGATTGAGAAAATTTAAAAGGAGCTGAAGGGTCCATATTTTCTATCTATTTGGTATGCTAAAAAAATTTTAGGGAGGTACTATGAAAGACTTTTAACCCTCATCCTTTAATATTTTTTGCTACATTATTCTCTAATGACACCTAAGTGGAGTGAATTAGATGAATTCAGAGTTTAATTAACTAATACTAACTTATAAAAACAGTGCCGATAAATTATCATAAATATAAGAATGAGATAAAAGTAAAAGAATTTAACTATGCTTGTAAACAACAAAGTAAAGAGTGAGGGAAGAGAGCACAAATCGATTAATAGTGATTTGGTAAACAATCCTTGTTTATATCTACCTCTAAAAGTCTTCTTGGATTTCTACTATAATTACTTTTTTAAGGCGAAGAATAACTTTTGTACAATCTTTTATTTTAGCAAAGAGGAATCTCCTTTTCAATATTTCTTCAAGATAAAGAGGAACCTCAAACCATCTTAAGTACACCCAACACAATGATCACAAACCCTAAGAATAGCTTAAAACTCAAAATTGCTCACTTCATTATTTTGATAATTACAAAAAGGCTCACACACTCAAAATAAGACAATGAATGGTCAGATAATTTAAAAATACTTAGAAACGTGTGTAAAAAGTATTCTAAAACCAATGAAAAAACACCTATTTATAGTTTTTTAGGACCCCTACTAACCATTGTAGCAAAGCACTAGTCGTTACAATGACCATCTGTAAAGCACTAGTCGACCAGTGTAGCATTCTGATTGACTAAGATACATTAAAGGTACCAAATTTGCTAGCTGTGAGAATACTAGTCGATTAGTAGGCATATTAGTCGACTAGTAGGCATATTGGTCGACCTATATGGTACATTGGTCATCCAATACATAAGCCAATATTACAATAAACTCATAACACATCGAATTTAACAACTTTAACCTATATTGGTCAACTATTAACCTATATAATTCGACCAATCACCACAAAAATATAATTTTAATAACTTCAAATGCTCAAAACTAATTTGTTTAATCCAGTTATACTTTAAAAACTTCCCAAAATGTTAACTAAATGGTGTTTTAAAGATCAAGAGATTTTTTATTAATATTAAAATCTTTAATTCCCCTTGATGAATGTAAAGGCTCATACAATAAAGTGAAATGAAATATTTATGCATGGTGAGTATTTTAGAACATCCAATTAACAAAGTGAGATTACAATTAATATTAAATATTAAATATTAACCTTGATAGGTCTTAGTCTTCTGTTTTTCTTGATTTGATCTTCATTTCAATAGTTATAAACTTCAACTTCTCTTTATCAATTTCATACGCTATTTTCTTAAGTTTACAACCCTATTTTGTTCTTATATTAATTTTTATAAACTTGTTCGTAGTAGTTATGTTTTGTTAATATCAAAACACTTATTGAAACCTCCTTTGATTCAACGATCTCCCGTTTTTGATGATGACAAAGTATTTATGATATTAAAGAACAATAATAAAGCTAAGCACACAAACAAATATCAAATTAGTGATTAGCTCCTCTTTAATGCATGCAAAAAAACATAATTCAATATGAAGAGCGTAATTCAATATAAAGAACAAAAGAGATAATCAAAAAATATATATACATAAATGAAGGTAACATAAATTCCTTAAGCATATCACTTAAAATGAAAAAAAGTAAATAAAAAAATATTCCCCCTAAATTTCATCAATATAATATCACCAATCTTTCTCCCCATGGCATCATAAAAAAGAATCATTATTTGACAATGCATAATATATAGTGCCATGCTTCAAACTAACTTGGTAAAAATAATCAAAAAATATTTTATTAAGAATGATAAATTCCTCACTAAAGAGTTCTACTGAATATTTAAAAATTCAAAACAAAATGTCAAATTTGATAGAAATGCACCTATTTGTGTCTACTTTCAAAAATCCACAATTTTGATATTGTGCCTAAGTTGAAGATTCAATTAAAGAATTTAAGGGGCAAATTTTGAGAAAATTAGAGGTTGGAATTGTAATAATAAAAGCATAATTTCCATATATAACAATCAATTTCATTAAAAATGTATAATTTACAAAGCATCAAAATTTCGAAAATTGAAACATGAAAAAAGTTCCTAAAATACAAAAAATAGAACAAAATTAAAGATGTAACGATAAAACCTCAAAACTTCAAAAATTGAAACATGAAAAAAGTTACTAAAATACCAAAAATAGAACAAAATTAAAGATGTAATGATATAATTGAAAGGGAAATAACCGTAACTCCTTATACAATTTAACTGTAAAGGCATCAATTTAAAAAGATATCTTTTAATTAAGAAAGGATTGAAAATCCCAAATTTTGAAACCCAAAAATAACCAAATTTCAATTTGATGTAATTTAATGTGTTTTAGAAGATAATTTTTTTCTTTTTCATGCTCATAGTTTCAAGACTCTCAATAAGTTCATCATATGTTAGATCAATGTCACTATTATTATAATGTGATTTAAAGTTAGAGAGTAACTCATCATTATCTTTTTTCATAAAGCACATATGAGCTACATCTCCTTTCGAATGCTCACTTATGGAGTCATTTTTGTCATCCTAAGTGGAGGCTTTGAGAGACTTATTTTTTTCTTTATCCCTTTTCTCCTTCGTGTTATTTCTTTCATATTTGTCATTTTCCTTGAGAAAAGAACATTGAGACTTCATGTATTCGAGTTCCCTACATTCAAAGCAAATAATGTTATTTGATTTACATTTTGAATCTATCTTACAACCTTTGCAGTCCTTTCTCCTTAAGGAGTTCTTCAAGAGTTTCTTGAATTTTCTAGTGATAAGAAATATCTTCTTCATCACTTTCACTAGAAGATTTCTCTTCCTCTTCACTTGAGTCTTCCTTTAAAGCATTGAATGCTAAATTCTTTCTCTTTGAAAGCGTCATTTCTTCTTGTATCTTCTAGATCCTTATTTTGAATGAAAGAAGGTATCTAACAAGCTCCTCTAGTGATAGAGTTGTTAGATCCTTAGCTTTTTGTATGGCTATCACTTTAGCTTCTTATGGTTTTTATAGTGACCTAAGTAACTTCCTTACCATTTCAACGTTAGTGTAGGACTTTCCAAGATCCTTTAGAGCATTGATAATATTAATAAATCTAATATATATGGTAGAAATGCTTTCACTATGTTCCATTTGGAGCAATTTATATTAGTGAGTTAGGATGCTAACTTTGCTTTCCTTCACTAGCTTTGTTCCATCATGAATAACTTCTAAAGTATGTCAAATTTTAAGAGCCATTTCACACGTAAAACTCTATTGAATACATGTCTTCCCAATACACAAAATAAAATGTGGACAACTTTGTTATTTAAGGAGATTAATCTTTTATCTTAAGGATCCCGTTCATCTTTTAACTTGGAAACTTTTCTATCATTTATAATTTTAGTAGGGATGTATGGACAACTTGGGATATTCCTATAAGTCAACATTTTCGGCCATTAAAAAATTATATTCTTGTTTCTAATAAAGGTAGTCATTTTAATCAAAGAAAGAGTCTCTGCTAATGTTTCAACCTTCTTATGTAAAGGCTGATGGATATGCTCCTAAGTAAGCCAATATGACCATTTCTATAAGAATTCATTGAAATACTAGCTCCATAAACCTACTTTGATACCACTTGTAATTCCTTAATGGCACCTAAAAGGAAGGATGAATTGAGTGAATTCAAGATTTTAATTAAATGATACTAACTTATAAAAACAATGCCTATAAATTATTATAAATGCAAGAATGAAATAAACGTAAAAGAATTTGACTGTGCTTGTAAACAGTAAAGTAAAGATTAAAGGAAGAGAAATGCAAACTACTTTATAGTGGCTCGAAAAACAATCCTTGCCTACATCCATTCACAAGACTTTGTTTTAGATTGCCACTTTAATTCATTTTTTAAGGCGAAGAATAACCATTATACAATCTTTTATTTTTGGCAAAGAGTAACCTACTTTTTAATCTTTTCTTAAGGTAAAAAGGATCCTTAAACAACTTTAGGTACTCCCAATACAATTATCACAAACCCCAAGAATACCTTACAAGTTAAACTTGCTTGCTTGATTATTTTGATAATCACAAAACACTCACATATTCATAATGTGACAATGAATATTCAAATAATTAAAAAATACTTAGAAATGTGTATAAAAGGCACCAAAATGCTTCTTGATGCTAAAAATAATGAGAAAATACTTATTTATAATATTTTAGGACCACTACTAGTCATTGGAGTCAAAAACTAGTCATTACAACGATTATTTACAAAGTATTGGTTAACCAATATAACAAACTAGTTGACCATTACACATTAAAAGCACAAGATTCATCGGTTGTTTTAATACTTGTCAACTAGTAGGCATATTTGTTAACTAATATGACACATTAGTCGACTAATACATCAACCAATATAACAACACTCAAGGTATATCAAGATTTAATAACTTTGACTTATATTCGACAACCAATAACCCATATAAATATACCAATTAGCCCAAAAATATAATTTTAATTTCATATGCTCAAAACTAATTTGTTTAGTCTAATTATGAATTAAGCACTTCCCCAAAATTTTCCTTAAAGTGCATTTGAAAGATTAGGAGATTTTTCTTTTAAAATTAAATGCTTTAATGCCTCTTAATGAATGTAATAACTTATACAATGAAGTGAAATGAAATATTATACACGATCAGCCTTTTAAAGTATCAAACTAACAAAATGAGATTACAACTAATATTTAAAAACTAAAAAATGGCCTTGATAAATCTTAAATCTTCTTTTGTTTTTGGTTTGACCTTCATTTTGACTATTATAAACTTTAAATTCTCTTTATCAAATTCATAAGTTATCTTCTTAAATTTATGACCATTTTATTTTCATGTTACTTTTATCAAAATAATAAACTCATTAGTAATAATTATATTTTGTTATTTGCAAAACACCATTTATAATCTCCCTTGTTTCAATATGCTATATGGTCTTCTTCTCATAATATTTGTGTTTCCTCAAATCTATATATTCTTGTGCTTTGTGGCATCCTCATAACTTGCTTAAGGACGATAGTATTAAATGAGTATTAAATAAGGACGATAGTACTAATTTTCAAAAGAAAATCAATAGTTTATCTCATTTAATATATTAAAATTATCCTTTGCATTCTCCTCTTCTTTTAGGAATAGGCATCATGTTTCTAGTAGCATCATAGAGATCTCACAGCTACCAACGTAACTAGTTGGTCAATCTAGTTTTTATGGTTATGTATTAAAGCGTTCTAATTTTGAAACAATGATTCCTTTTCTTCTCTTATTAATGCTTCTTATAAAATTTAGACCGAAGAAGCACTTGAACTGCCTAATTATCCCATGATATAGATAATATCCCCACACCGTATTATCTGCTTTGCAGTGGGGGGTGGTTTGATATTGCCAATAGTACCTTGAATAATTAACTTGTTTAGTTAACTTGGCTAAATGACTCTCTACTTAGCTAAGGATGACAATAAACTCATCGGTTTATATTCAAGTGTATTAAATGACCCAATTCATTACCAAATTAGGCCTAAACCGGTCTAAAATCTAACTTTAAAAAAAACAACATAATTTTTCTTAGAAGGGTGCAGTCCTAAAGTTAGACAACTCAAACCTCAGATTTAATTAAAAAAAGACGAAATTTTACACTTTTAATTTTTAAAAATTATTTTAAAAAATTAACAAAACCGACCCATTATCATCCCTACACTTCGACAATAATTATTATTATTTCTTCCCTGTACAACTCAACTTGTACCATAATATTTTTGGACTTTTTTTCCATTTAGGTTAATCCATTTTGCTCGTGAAAGCCTCTAATTAAGCTACCAGAGCGGTGGTAGCATCCATGATATGCAATTGTGCATACTCATTGTGTTGATTTTTATTGCCTACTTTGGTTGCCAATGACATTTGTCCATTTCAACAATTTTCCTTTTTTTTTGTGAAATTGGAATAAATTGTGAGGTCTTTCAGCTCAATGTAATATTAGATGCAACTTTTACGAGCTTCCCAAGTTGCCTTTTCTAGCTTCTTAAATCGATGCTGCTGCCTGAATTGGAGCCCCCTTTAAGGTAACAATGGATCCCTATTTACATCTTTGTACAGCAAATATCGCGAAGGGGTCTTACCAAGTGCAGCATACCTGAAAAGGTGGCAGTTTATTATTATCCTGCCAATGTCTGCATTTCCTAGGTGAACATAAACAGAGTTTAGATTCTCACCATTGAGGCACAAATGGAGCCATCCATATTACATCTCCAGCTTGAACTGGATACCTTCGACAAAAAAATTGCAAAATCAGTGGAGCAGATCGTATACAGCTATAAACAAGTACGACTCTTCACTTATTACTTCAAGCATTTCATTGTTTTTATCTGCTCTTTCTCATGATAGGCAAACAACCTATTCATGACAAGCCTCCGTGTAAGGGCTATCCTCCAGCATTCTGCAGTTCTTTTATTAATATGAAATCGTGGATCAACCGCAAAATTTAATGTTTTTCTGTTCAGTGTCCAGTCAAACATTGGCGTGAATTTAGTGTACCTTATCATGCTCCAGACAGAGCTACTATGTCATCAGCGAAAAGTGTCATTCTTTTACATACCAGTTAAAAGCATATTCCCCAAACCATTTTATTTCCAGAAAGGAAATTTATATAAGATAGAGAAGCAGTTTATGGATTTACATGCAAGTTACTCCAAGCAGTCTATACTAAATTAATGTGAAAATAAGCTTTCAAGTGATAAAAATAAGATTAATTTTCTTAGAAATTCTCGTAGAATCTTTAACAGGACATTCAAAAGAAAAAAACTAGCAGCTGCCATTCAAAAGACTGGTCAAGACAATCACTAACGCAACACTAGCAAGCAACTCATAAATAAAGTCTTACCAGTTATCCCCCAAGCGGTAAATACCCTGTCCCTCCAATAGCAGCAGACCATGTTGATTATAATGGATTTCCTGCGAGATGAACCAGAGAATGTTTCATTATTCTTCTCACAAGGTCCACCAGGACAGCAGCTCAAGAAGCTTTAAACATTGACAACTATTCAGACATTCTCAGAATCGTGCTTACAACAGTCAAGTTGGAAAGCAAACCCCAAGATACAAGAAAAGCTTAAAAACATTAACATGAAAATATTGCCATACTTTGAAATCATATTGACATACCTACTCGAACAAAATAGCACTTATAAGTGTCCAGCTCATAAAATATGGAATAGTGCAAAAAAATGAAAACCTCTTGCATGCAGGTTCTGATTCAAGAATCAACATTGTACCAGCAGAATGTCTTCAACTAGTTAAATAAATGCATACCTTCACATTAAGAAACTCTCCAGGTTGAAAATCCATGATCTGTCAAAAAGGAAAATCATATGAATATCTTCAGATTGTTTTAACCTAGTAGGGTCTTCAAAACAAGTTTTACTAACATCATAGAGAAAATACCACACAGCATACATTTCATAAATTAAATAGAGCAGTTGAAACTCCCAAGTAATAATAAACTGCACACCTGCTAATACCAAATAGCGAGAGCTGAAAGTTAAAAATATTTGGTTATATTCTTTGAAGCAATGGAAGGAAGGTCTAAGTTCCTCAATCAGTAGTTCCTAGCAAATATCATGGTGCAGAGTTTAAAACTATTTATTCAAAAACCCAGAATTAATGGCTTGCTTGTGGAATTAACAGTTGTCATAAGCTAGAGGAGACAACAGTTCTTAGTTGGTTGGTATCTGAAGTTAGTTGGTATCTTCATGAAAGAGGATTTATATAAAAAATGGGACCATAATCTCTTAAGGTTTTCAATTGAGATATAAACCTCCCTGTATGTGAACCACTACTTAAAAAATTATGAAATTCAGCCAATTTACAAGTAAAACAATACAATTTCTCAAACAAGAAGTTCAGTTAAAAAAAATATATGCTTACAAATGACAAGTTATAAGGCCATAATAGGACTGAAAACTTGGTAGAGCCAGATGCTTGAGAGTAATGTGCTCACAAATGGCTAGTGAAATATGAGAATGGACTGGAGATTTATCGATTATGAAACTTGATTTGCATAATGGTGTGCCGATGGCGTTACACGTTGAGGAACAAGAATGTACTACGTAAAAGGGAAGCATTAAAAGTCTTACTATGTCAACAATAACAAGATCATTTCTGTAGAAATTATGCTGAGACGTGGGGTCTGGAAAGGTTCAGTAGTACGCAACCTTACCCTTAACTACAGAGAGACTATTTCCAATAAAAGCCTTACTAAGTCCATATTAGAAATAAATAAAGGATTAGAGTGGTTCATATACAAGAACTGATTGATAACCAAATGTCTAAAGGTTTTGGGTAAAAACATGAATCTTTCTTACATATGAACCACTTCAAAATTTACCTATGGACAAAAACTTTATATGTCAACTGTCCATTCTTAGGAATGAACTAGAAGCAATAATTAAAATTATTTAATTATTAGGACTTGTGCACAAATATGGGAACTTGACCTAATGGCATAAAATTTTAGGTTGATATATGAACCTCCGTGTATAGACCTCTCCTTCGCCAAAATAAAAAATTACAAAATTTAACACTATAAATTAGTTAGCAATAGCCTAAATGTAGTTATTGATGGTTACTACCATTTGGGCTATAAATAGTGAAATCTTTCGTATATATGGGATGTTTTAGGAATCAATGCATATTTCTCACTGTTTCTTCCTAGTTTGTCTGTTGCACAAATTCACCCAAGCCTCTTAATTCTCAAGTTCTATTTAATTCATTTTAGTGCATCACATAGAGACCAAGACATGTCAGCATACAAAAAGTAAAAAGAAAGCTTAGATATGTACAAATATTAGGCTATTATAGGCAACCAAGGACATGGGTTCAATTCAAAATTTTTGGAAGTAGTATTAGATGCAAGTATATAATACATTCCATGCAGATCCCCAAAGCTGGCCTAAGCAAAGCTCCAAAGGATTCATTGGGCATTCAAGGAGGCCCAATTACAAGAGTCGGAGCCAAGATGATAAAAGAAGCTACAAATGAGCTAATTGAAGGGATATGGACTAAACAAGCTCTAATTAGCTTGGAAAGAAATCAAGGCCCAATAAAATCTTATCCAAGATGAGTCAAGAAGTCCAATGAGAATCTAATTTATTCCAATCTATTGCAAGCATTCCAGGACATGTTCAAATTGACCACGATTTGTGGGAAACATTCAAAAACGTGTGCAAGCTGTCCTAGCAAATTAGGAGTGATTTTAGGCATCTAATAATATGTTTTATGCATCAAAAACATTTGCAAGTTGTCTCAAAAAATTAAGAGTGATTTTACACATTAAATAATGTGTTTTCCTCTTGTTTCTTGTCCAGACCAGCTGTTAGAATTGTATTCACACTATGATTAGCTTAAATCATGGTTTTCACACTACTCAAATGAGGAGGAGATTCATCCCTAATCACTATTATAGGGATATGTATCAAAGGTTGCAAGGCCTTAATAAAGGGTCAACACTAGAAGATGGAGATTGCAATGATTCGAGCCAATGTTGAGGAAGATAAAGAAGCAACCATGGCATGTTTCTTGCAGGGGCTACATAGAGACATAGCCAATATGATGGAGCTACAAAATTATGTGGACATGGCCAGGAAAGTAGAAAGACAACTCAAAAGGAAGGGTCGCACAAAGTTTGGCCAAAATTCGGGTTCCTCTTCATCATGGAAACCGAATTCGGGTAAAAAGGAAGGCAGAGCTATTTCCAAGCACAAAGATGAATCCTATAAGGTCAAGGACATGAGATCCACCAATGGTAACAATTCTTCCCAACAAAAAAGAAATAGGGATATTAAGTGTTTTCAATGTTTGGGAACAGGTCATATTACCTCTTAATGTCCAAACAAACATGCTACGATTTTGAGAGAGAATGGAGTTGTTGAGACTAAAATTGAATTAGATGATTAATCCATGCCACCTTTGGAGGATGATATTGACATGGAGTACCTTGTTGAGGGAGAAGCATTGGTTATTAGGCATGCATTAAGTACACAAGTGAAGGAAGATAATGATGAGCAACGTGACAATATCTTCCATACAAGATGCCACATCAAAGATAAGGTATTTGGCATGATCATTGATAGCAGTAGTTGGACAAATGCAGCAATTGGAGGAGAAGCTAAGTTTACCTACCAAAAAGCACCCACGGCCATATAAACTTCAATAGTTGAATGATTGTGGGGAACTTAAGGTAGAAAAGCAAGTGCTAATTTCATTCTCAATTAGAAGGTATAAAGATGACGTTTTGTGTGATGTATTGCCTATGCACGTTGGAAACATTCTTTTGGGGAGACCTAGCAATATGATACGCATGCAATGCATGATAGGTTCAAGAACAAATATTCTTTTATAATGAATGGGAAACCAATCACTCTAGCACCATTAACCCCTAGACAACTATATGGATATCAAATAAGAGTTAAAAGTGGGAGTGACACAGCAAGAGAGAGTGAAGTTGAGATTAGTAAAAAGAAACAAAATAGTGGTTGAAAGAAGTGGCTGAACTCAAGAGGAGAGGAAAAGAAGTAACTTTTGAGTGGAGATGAAAAAGGAGAAGATCAAGAGTGGGGTGAGAGAAAAACTAGGAAGCATGCAACCTTTATGCAAAATAGAGTGATGTCAAGAGGGTTGTGTTTTCAAATAAGCCAATATTGTACTATTGTATAAAGAGGCTTATTTTGATACTAACGAACTTAACATTTCTTTGCCTAGTGTCACTTTTTCTTTATTGCAAGAATTTGAGGATGTGTTTCCTGAAGATGTTTCTAGTGGATTCCACCTATTAGCAAAATAGAACATCAAATTGATCTTGTTCCTGGTGCTTCAATTCCAAACTGACTAGCTTATAGGAGCAATCCTGAGGAGACAAAGGAACTTCAAAAGCAAGATGAGGAGTTGATGGTAAAAGGGTATTTAAGGGAGAGCACGAGTCCAAGTGCGTTGCTAGTACTTCTTATGCCTAAAAAGGATAGATATTGGAGGATGTGTTTTGATTGTAGAGCTATCAACAACATAAAGGTAAAGTATACACATCCTATCCTTAGGCTTAATGATGTGTTGGATGAATTACATAGATCATGTGTTTTTAGTAAGAATGATTTGAAAAGTGGTTATTATCAAATTAGGTTGTGAGAAGGTGATGAATGGGAAATTGCCTTTAAGACTAAGTATGGTTTATATGGCTTGTAATACCATTTGATCTTGCTAATGCACCAAGTACTTTTATGAGGTTAATGAATCATGTGTTGCGTGCATTCAAAGGCAAATTTGTTGTGGTCTATTTTGATGATATCTTAATTTATAGTGAGAATATGGATGAGCATTTAGAACATTTAAGATCTGTTTTGAATGTTTTGGGAAAAGAGAAGCTTTATGCCAATCTTAAAGTGTTCTTTTTGCATGGATAAGATTGTCTTTCTTGGATTTTTTGTAAGTGGCAGGTGTTGAGGTTGATGAAGAAAAGGTAAATGCTATCTAAGAATGGCCAACACCTAATTCCATAACAGAGGTAAGAAGTTTGCACAGGTCGGCTAGCTTTTATAGGCTTTTTGTTAAAGATTTTAGCACCATTCACTAAATTATAAATAAAACTATTGGTTTTAAGTTGAGTAGTGATCAAAGATAGGTTGTGTTCAGCACCTTGTTTAGCATTGTCTAAGTTTTGAAAAACTTTTGAGATTGAGTGTGATGCCTCAGGAATAGTTATTGGAGCTGTTTTGACACAAGAGAAGTGTCCAATTACCTATTGTAGTCAAAAACTCAATGGGGCATCTTTAAATTACCCGACTTATGATGAGTTGTATGCTTTAGTGAGGGCATTGCAAACTTGGCAACACTATCTTTGACCTAAGGAATTTGTGATGCATACAAATCATAAATCATTAAAACATCTCAAGGGACAAGGTAAGTTGAACAAAAGACATGCCAAGTGTATGGAGTTCATTGAAACATTCTCATATGTCATCAAGTACAAGCAAGGTAAAGAGAACATTGTGACTGCTGCATTGTCAAGGAGGTATGCCTTACTCTCTAAACTTGATGCAAACTTACTTGGTTTTAAGTACATTAAAAGAATTATATGCTAATGACCATGACTTTTCTAGCATATTAGGGGCATGTGATAATGGTGCATTTGGTAAGTTCTCTAAGCATGATGGTTCCTTGTTTAGAGAAAGTAAGTTGTGCATTCCTCAATCTTCTTTAAGGGAATTATTAGTGAGGGAGGCATATGGTGGAGGTTTAATGGGGTATTTTGGGATTAGAAGAAACCTTAGATGTTTTAAGTGATCACTTTTTTTGCCCACATATGAAAAGGGGTGTAGAGAGACTTTGCAAGAAGTGCATTACATGTAAACAAGCTAAGTCTAAAGTTATGCCTCATGGTTTGTATTCTCCATTTCCTATACCTAATGAACCTTAGGTTGATATTTCTATAGATTTTGTTTTAGGCTTCCCTAGGTTGAAAGGAGGAAAGGATTCAATTTTTGTTGTTTTAGGTTTACCTAGGTCAAAAGGGCGAAAGGATTCTCAAAGACGACTCATTTCATTCCATGCCATAAAGCTGATGATGCAACACATATAGCTGATTTGTTCTTCAAAGAGATTGTGCGTTTACATGGCATTCCAAGGAGTATTGTTAGTGATAGAGGTATGAAGATGTTAAGCTACTTTTGGAAAACTTTATGGGCAAAGATGGAAACTAAGTTATTATTTTCAACAACTTGTCATCCACAAATCGATGGTTAAACTGAAGTTGTTAATAAGACCTTATCTACCTTATTGCTTGCCTCATACACAGGTATTTGAAGAATTGGGAGCAGTGTTTGCCCTATGTTGAATTTGCTTACAATATGAGTGTCCATTCGGCAACAAATTGCTCTCCTTTTGAAGTTGTGCATTGATAGGTATAGATTGCATTGTATTTTTATAAGTAATTTGATATGTGTTTAGCGGTTAAGTTGATTGTTTAGTGTGTTTTTAACTTAAGATTTGTGTTAGTTCATAAGCATCTATGTTTTAAGTGTTTTTTGGGTTAGAACATGTTTTTGAGCTTCAATTTTATATATATGAAGTGTCGTGATGAATTTGTTAGTATTTCAGGGGCATTCGACAGAGTTTCAGAAAAGAACCGGACCAAAACACATGACCACAGTCGTGGGAGACTTGCCATGACCGTGACAGAAGCACTAACATTGGGCCACGATCGTGGCAAATATGCCACGATTTGCCACGATCGTGACAAAAGCTCAAGCATAGGGCCACGATCGTGGGGAATCTGTCACGATCGTGACAGAGAGCAGGTAAACCGGCCACGATCATGCACCAAGGGCTACATTCGTGGCCTACGTGCAGATATACGCGGAGTCACTTTCGAATTTGAGTTTTCGAGGGATATTTCAGACCCCAAAAAGACACTAAGGTTATCTTAATTGGTAAAGACTATAAAGGATTAGGATGGAACCTTAGAAAGGAGCTTACATGTTGACTACATTTGGAAACCCAAAAGAGAGAGAGAAAGAAGAGAGAGAAGAATAAGAGAAAGTAGAAGAGGGTTTCAACGCCGAAGCTTTCCGGAATAGGTGATCTCCTGATGCTGCTGCTCTTCGAAATTCAACTTGAGTTTTATTTCCTCCCCATTTATCATTTAATGTGTAAAATTGAGATGGGTTGTATGAATATAAATTTTGAATTGTTCATGATATTCTAACTTTACCTTCAGAATTTTGCTTATCTTTAATGTTAATCTAGTTGATTTGTGTTTACTTGAGTTGGATGTTGTGATTAATTGATGTATTTGCATGTTTCGGTAATAAACCGAGAGAGTGAACCAAATAAAAATAATTAGACTAGATTAACGAGAGTTAGGTGATCTAATTGGCCACTTAATCAATCTAGTCGGTAATTTCATGGAGAGAGATCCCGTGCAAGATCCTATTATTTATTAGAGAGCTTTAAAAATAATTAGAATTGTGGATAATTTGTGAATTGAGAAATTGCAAGTCCATAATTCGATTAGGGTTTACAATTTAAGGAATGATTATAACTCGAAAGAAAATAATCAACTCTACGATCGTCAAAAACCGACATCCCATAAACACATAAAAGGCTATATTAACATTGATGATAGGTAAAATCCCCTCTCCCATAATTTGATTAATTCTCTTTATGGATTTCCATTATTACATTATTCGATTTTTGGTAGTTTGTTTTCATTAAGTTTACTTTTCAATTATTATTCAAATTGAGTCTTAAACAAAGCACAACCTCAATTAAGTGGTGCCTAAGCACAATCTCTGTGGGACGATATCTGCTTTTTACTACAAGTAACAACCCGTATACTTGCGGTTATTAGCTTAAAACAAGTAATTAGTTTTGCAAATCAACAAGTTTTTGACGCTATTGCCGGTGATTGTTTTGTTTAACATCCTGTTTAGTTTTGGTAACTTTGATTTAATAGTGTTTGATACTTTTCCTTGAGTTTTTACAAGTGCATGAACACAAGGAACACACGAAGATCCAACGAGCTTAGCGAGGAAGAGCGTTCAGATATTACAAGGCGCGAAAGAGAGCTAAGAAGAGTCAGATGCCAAGACAAAATACAAAGGAATATGGCAGAAGAAGGGGAGCAAAGAGGAGCTGAGAGGACATTGATGGATTTTATGAGGCCAGGTTTCAGTCCTCAAGGAGTTGCAAGGCCAGCGATTCAAGTCAATAATTTCCAAATCAAGCCGGCACTTCAAAACATACTTTAGAGCAATGTGCAGTTTTATGGGTTGTCCAATGAAGATCCCCCAAAGCCCATCTCGCAAATTTCTTGGAAATTTGTGATACCTTCAAGTTTAATGGGATGTTGGCTGATGTCGTGAGGTTGAGATTGTTTTCTTTTACCTTGAGGGATCAGGCAAAGACATGGTACAATTCACTCACTGCAAGCCAATCACTACTTAGGAGCAGTTAGCCAAAGCTTTCTTGGCTAAGTACTTTCCTTTGACTAAGACAACAAGAATCATTAAAGAGATCACCAACTCTCAATAAAGATCAAGGAATTACAAAGGAGTTGCCCCTACCACAACCTTTTGAGGGAGTTTCTTTTGCAAACATTCTACAATGTTGTGACTCAAAGCGCAAGAGGAACAATAGAAGCAACTGGAGGAGGGTCTTTGATAAGGAAAACTATTGATGCAGCTCATAATCTTTTGAAAGAGTTAGCGAATAATAGCTGTATGTAGTCAAATGAAAGGAGTAAACAAGGGTCCAAGGAGCAAAAAGAAATAATTCCACTTGACTCAATGACAGCCTTGTAAGCATAGATTGCTGCCCTCACCAAGCAGTTGAGCAACATGCAAGGAGCTTCCTTCATTCACAGTTAGGACCACGCAAGTACAATGTTAATTATGTAGACAGAACAACTATGCCACAGTTGAATGTTTCTTGCTAGGAGCCAGTGGTACAGAACAAGTAAATTACTTGAGCCAGCTTTAACGAAGTAATAATCCATACTTTAATACTTATAATCCTGGCTGAAAAATTCAGCTAAATTTTTCGTGAAGTACTAACAATGTAGGTGGCCAAGTGAGAGCACAAGGACCTCCCAGATTTCAGCAAGATTGACTTGGATCTTTAGAGAACAAAATGGACAAGTTAATAGATGTATTGAGTTCAAAGTTCTCAAGCTAAGGGGAAAGTCAAAGAAGACTAGAAAAGAATCCTAACGGAATGAAGGCAAAGTTTGACCAAATTACGAATAACTACGTTTCATCCATCCACAACTTGGAGGTACAGGTAGGTCAACTTACTAATGCTTTGTCTTCTAAGAATACAGGAAGTTTACCAAGTAACACTGAGGTCAATCCAAAGGAACAACTCAAAGCGATCACGCTTAAAAGTGGCAAGTAATTGGAGGAGCCAAGCGTTCAAGAAGATAGCCAACAAAAAGAAAATGTGGAAAAAAAAAAGAAGAAAAGACATATGTACCACCACAACTCTACAAGTCTAAAATTTCATATCCGCAGAGGGTGAGACATCAAGTTGATACTCAATTCTCCAAATTCTTGGAGAAGTTGAAGAAACTTTAGATTTATTTGTCTTTGGTGAAAGCATAGAGTTTATGCCCAAGTATGCAAAGTTTCTCAAAGGCATATTGACACACAAATGCACTTGAGAGGACAATTAAACGGTGACCTTGACAGAGAATTATTGCTTGATTATAACAAGCACAATGCCTTCAAAACTATAAGATCCAGGAAGTTTTACTATTCTATATGTTGTTAGTGATTTTGAATTTTCTAAACGGTTATGTGATTTAGGCGCAAGTATTAACTTGATATCTTTGTCTATTTTCAAGAAATTGGGGCTAAGAGATGTCGTGCCAACATCGATGCTTATACAACTAGCAGATCAATCCATCAAGAGACCATTTGGGGTAATCGAAGACGTTTTGGTAAAAGTGGATAAATTTATAATTCTTGTTGATTTGTTGTGATGGATTTTAAAAAAGATAGGAATTGTCGATTGATTTTGGGTAGACTCTTTATAAATACTGGTAGGGCATTAGTTGATGTGTATGAAGGAAAACTGATTTTGAGAATTGGTGATGAGCAGGTTGAATTTAATATGACTAAATCTTAGGAAAAACTGGTAGATGGAAGTGCTTTTATGAAGATTGAATTTTGGATGATTGTATGAAGGAGGTTGAAAAGGAAAGTAAAAAGGAAATTGAGAGAGTTGTTAAAGTGCAAAGGGATGAGAGTGTGAGTGAAGAGGATTTGTGTGAGGAAAGTGAGAAAGAAAGTTAGAGAGAGGGGATGAACCCACATCACCTTCCATTGTAAAGCCTCCTACTGTAGAACTAAAACCTTTACCTTCCTACCTGAGATACACATTTCTTAACACACCAACTCCACCGACCGCACCACCTTGAGCCCATCTTGCCCTTAATCTCTTCTATTATTCTTTTTGTGATTTTGAGTTTTGTTTTTCATTATGTTGTTGGTTTTGGGTGTTCTCCTTTCCACATTGAGGACAATGTGTTTTTTAAGTGTAGAAAGGTAGTCTTTACTTTTATGTTTGCATTTTTGCATGTTATTTAGGATGCATGTTAGGTTGTTAGTATTAGGTATGTCATTTCCCGTACATTTGAATATTTGTGATGAATGCGTTGTCATGAGAATCTATCATGCCAGTTAGAATGAGATTAAATGCAGGCGTGAACTTAAATTAGGCTACTTGAGTGAAGAGTGAACTATGTTAAGTGACGAAAGTATTTAGCCGCATAAGCTTACTCAAAACTTAACCTTGAACAATGAGGCAATGTATAGAAGCATAATGGATTTTTATTTAAGCCCATGTGAGAAACTGAGCTTTTATGGTTCCATTCTATAGTCATTTTGTTTATTTCTTTGAACTATAGAAGAGTCATTTTTGTGTATAGGTATTTTTATCAAGGGAACATTGGTGGTGGGGTATTTTATTTTATATTTCTTTTTTTATTTAATTTTATATTTCCTTAGTATAGGTGCCGTGGTGACATGTATTAGATCACTGTTACCCCCTGGGCCTTACCTCATTTTAACACTCTCTATTCGGTGATGAGTCGAAGCCATTTGTTCATAAATAAAGAGTCTTTAACCTCATTGTAGAGAGACAGGCCTAGAGAGGAAAATACAATTTCAGAGGTGGTGCAGGGGAATGCCATTCTTTTCCCTAAATACAATTTGGTGGTAGGGTATTTGTTTGTTTAATGCTTCCTTAGGTAATTACTTTCAGAACTTGCTTTGAATCGGTTAAAATCTACTGATGCATGCAAAATAGAAATGTGCTTTACTCTTTGGCCTAAATGACCTACCCTTTTATTTTCCCTTACTAGCCCCATTGAGCCTTTAACCTTTTATTTCTTAAAATCATCCAACCTGAGTTTCACTTCCTACCCATTTACCATTTTATTCATTTAATGTGTAAAATTAAGATAGGTTATATGGATATGAATTTTGAGTTGTTCATGATGTTCTAACTTTATCTTCGGGATTTTGCTTATCTTTAATGTTAATCTAGTTTATTTGTGCTTACTTGAGTTGGGTGTTGTAATTGATTGATGTATTTGCATGTTTCGGTAACAAACTAAGAGGGTGAACTAGATAAAAATGATTAGATTGGATTAACGAGAGTTAGGCGATCTAATTGACCACTTAATCAATCTAGTCGGAAATTTCATGGAGAGAGAACCTATGTAAGACCGGATTGTTTATTAGAGAGCTTTAGAACTAACTAGAAATGTAGGTAATTTGTGAATTGAGAGATTGCAAGTTCATAATTCGATTAGGGTTTACAATTTAAGGAATAGTTATAACTCGAGAGAGAGTAATCAATCCTACGATCTTCTAGAACCGACATCCCATAAACACATAAAAGACTAGATTAGCATTGATGATAGGTAAAATCCTCTCTCATATAATTTGATTAATTCTCTTTACAGATTTCCATTATTACATTATTCGATTTTTGCTAGTTTGTTTTGATTAAGTTTACTTTTCAGTTATTATTCAAATTTGAGTCTTAAACAAAGGATAACCTAAATTAAGTGGTGCCTAAGCACAATCTCTGTGGGACGATATCTGTTTTTTACTACAAGTAACGACTTATATACTTGCAATTTTTAGCGTAAAACAAGTAATTAGTTTTGCAAATCAACATGAATGGGTTTAATTCATTAACGCCATTGGATTTGATACCAATACCAATTGAGGAAAAGGTTAGTTTGGATGGAAAGAGGAAGGCAGATTTGATCAAGGCACTGCATGAGAAAGTAGGGTTGAATATTGAGAGGAGGACTAAGCAATATAAAACTCAAAAATCAAAGTTGCATCCTATAGGAGATGGTCCATTTCAAGTGCTTGCAAAGATCAATGACAATGCCTACAAATTGGATCTTCCAAGTGAATATGGTAATGTAAGTGCTACTTTTCATGTTGCTGATTTATCTCTCTTTGACGCAGGTGATGATTTGAGGACGAATCCTTCTGAAGAGTGGAGGAATGATGAGAA
>JANZXP010000195.1:25445690-25459174 GCA_027576715.1 Erythroxylum flavicans | reverse complement strand
GGTATAATGCTTTTTTAAATGAAATCTTTGATCTTTAGACCTTAAAGAAAGAAATTTCTTGACAGCAGCATGTACTTTGGTGTCTGTCCTCATTCCCTTGACTTCCAACTTTTGCTGAAAAAATTTATAAATTATGTCAGAACGCAATAGACATATGGAAAACACGTACAAAATAGATAGTGTTATAATACTTACGTCTAACTTATCAAATCAATGTCCAACTCCTCATTAGTTATTTTTTTCCATTTTGTTCTTACAGGCAATGAAGTTCGGGAAACCACACCAATCTCACTCGATAATTTGGCAGACTGTATAGAGTTGGTTGGTCACCCTTTAGTGGGGGAGATCTCTATATCCAATCTCTTACCTATCGCCTTGTTAATCTTAGCCAATCCGTGTCCTTTTGTGACACCCCTTGTCTTTTTCGGATCAGTCGTGGATCCTAAAATATAGCAAGAAATATTTAAAATAAACATATAACATACTCTTAATTGGTTAGATAAACAAAATTATTATTGAAAATTGGCAATGCTTTGATTCTAGAAAGATAGTTTCTACTAGGATTTTTGTTTATTTCATGGCAATTATCTTCCAAATTCTGCTTATGCTTCTTCCTACTTCTTTGCTTGATCATTGTATAGTTGCCATTTCCCTATCTTGGTAAGCTTATTCTCTCTTTTATTTTGATAGTGTTTCTATTTAATTTTAATCACATTCTTTAGGTTGCGTACAACTGGGGTAACATAAATTGTTATAATCTCTTCTTAATCACTTGGATCATATTGATAGCCTAGGCAATGCGTCAACTTCATAGAGTACATTGGATGAAGAGTCATTTATGTAGATTATTATGGCTTCTGGGGTGTGAATCCTGAATTTTCAGATGCAAGTGACTCTTATTACTGCTTCCCTAGAGCCAGACTTGAACGTTTATCTGCTACCCCAGCAGCCTTGACAAAGTGTCCTTAGGGTTAATCTAGCAATTGGTTATACCATTTGATTTGGAGGGAAGATACAGAAACTAAAGATTTCAACTTCAGTGACGTCTGCAGAAACTAAGGGCTATACTTTAAATTACAGGTTTCGTCTTTAGTAGATAGGTATATGCCTATTACATTGAAGAACAAAATGTCTAGAAAATGCTTTATCAATCAAGAAATTCCAAGTTAAAATAAGAGATAGAATAAAGAATAAATGCATTACCATAGAAGGTAATGCTAGCAAACCTCTTTTGGTATGATCATTAAACCTCATATGGACCTTTGGAACATTGTAATGACTTGACTCTTGTAAGGGTATTTATTCACCAAAATGCCATACTGGCTCAGACCCTCTCAATACAAAGCAATTACTCAAATTTCGTGCCCTTGTCAAGTATTTCATCTTATCTTTTGAGTTTCATGCTAGGAAGACAAAGAGAACAAAATTAGTTGGAAGTTAGCAACATTAGGTAAAATCTCTAATGAATCTTACAAGAAAACTATTCAATGCAGCAAATCTAAATATAATATGGCACAAACTTGCATCAGACAAGCTTTTGCTACCTCGAACATCTCACACATTATGACTAGTAGTCAGAGGAAGACTGCCTAAAATGGATAGGATTGGAAGATCGTTACACCTTCCTAATTGGTGCATTCTTTGTAGAACATCCTTGGAAACTCTTGACCACATGATCTTCCATTGTCACTACACTAAACCATGATAGCATGAAGTTTTGAATCTCTAAAACCTTAATAATGCTCGCACAATAGCTAGAAAGTCTCAGCTATTTATTAACTCTTATGCAAAAGCACTTAAGGTAAGTGATCTTTTCTACTGCTTGACTACTGACATGATTAAGGAATTTGATATGGAAGACATGGAGAGATTTTTTATTTTTAAGCTTGAAGGTACGAATTCAAATAAGCAGTGAGCTATGATTTTCATCTGGTGTTGTTTGATCTTTTGAATTCATAGTTAGTTGAAGGGAAGCATACGACAAAGGATGAGGATTCTAATATGGCTGCCAAAAGCTAATGAATGGAGAGGGAGGAAGCTTAACTTATTGATTTAGAACTGGGACACAAAAATGCTGAGCAGAATTGGGATGCAGTACTAATGTAGAAGTATGAAATACGTTTGAGTTGTAGCCTCTTGTCCTGAATGAATGTGTTTTTTCCTTTTTACATACATGTTTGTTGTATTTTCTACTGCTTCAGGCTTTTAGGAGTTGGAAACACAACAGTTCTCTTCAGTATATGTCCTAACATAATCATTTGATGATTTTGCTTCAGTCCTCAGGAGTAGTTAAGATAGGGAGTGGTGCTTGGCTAAATGTAGAAGAATTCAAGTCAAGTTGGTGAATTATAAGATATGCCTTGCATTCTTGGTTCATAGAGAAATTTCAAAAGCTAATTATGTCAGGGGTTAGTCATGATGCCAAGTGGAGAATATAAGAAGTCGATGAAAGGCTTAATTTGATTGATTGATAAACATAGGACCATTTTATGGATGGTTTTGTTACCAAGTCAACGAAGTTCTAACATTTTGAGGGTGAGAAAGAAATAGAGCTTAAGACTCAAAGATTGCAAGCCCTTTAGCGGACTAACATGTTGTTTGTTCACTACAGGTGGACTATTTGCTGGGAAAACAAGCCTATTTTGGGAAACTTGACTCAGAGGTATTTTATGCTAGATTTGTTATCAAATAGACAGCATTGTGAATGGTCTGCAGCATTCTATGTGATAATCCATCTCAAGGATAATTATAAGTAGAATCTGAGATGTAGTTAGGAGTGTTATATGGTCAATACTAATTGGTATTTACTGATAACGTAGGGTGGTTTCGACACCGACAGCGTGGCAACAGCCAACATGTTGGAGGCTTCATTACCAGTGATTAATGGAATAACATACTACGCATTGTCTGTACTGACGAGAACAGCTGATGGAGACGAGGGTGGTAAGCACCAGCTAATCACAGCTGCTGTTAAAGATGGCAAACTTTACGTCTGCAAGGCGCAAGCCGGAGACAAGAGATGGTTTAAGGGAGCAAGGAAGTTCGTAGAAAGCACCGCAAGTTCTTTCAGTGTTGCTTAGTATTGGAAAAGACCTGAATTAATCAGGAATGAAATGTATGTAATCAACGTCATTCTTTGAGGTTGGTTTTTGAGCTGCTTGTATCTTTTACGTTAATTGAGGCTGTTGGATGCTTGTGGATATGTGAATATACCTGATTCTATCTACTTTAATCAGGTCATTCACTATAAATGCTTTGTTCGTACTGAGTCTACCGTCCCCACCGTCCTAGTTACAGAAGGGGTTAGTGAAGGGTTGTTTATTTGTCTTCTACATTCTATATAGTTTATTTAAGGTCAAAATTATATTTAAGAAATTTAACTTTATTTATTTTATAATATTAATTCAAAATAATCAATAATATGACAGAATTTTGAAGTTGTCAAAAATATAATTTCGAAGTCAATTTAGTTAATTCTTTTGCAAATTTTGTTGAAAAGAATTTAATTAAATCTTGAGTAAAATTTTGCTAAATTTTGCAATATTAGTTATGATGAAAAGCAAGGTGGCTGAAGCAAAACTCCAAATGATTCACTGAGCATTCAAGGAGGTTCAATTACAAAAAATAGAGCTAAGAACTTAAAGGAAGTTGTAAATGGGCTAATTTAAGGGATATGGATTAAATAAGCTCTAATTAGCTTGGAAATAATTCAAGGCCTAATAAATTTGATCCAAGCTAAGTCAAGAAGTCTAATAATTGTCTAAGTTATTCTAATATATTCCAAGCATTTCAAGACATGTTCAAACTAACCAAGATTTGTAGGAGACATTAAAACATGTGTGCAAGTTGTCCAAACAAATTATAAGTGATTTTAGGCATCAAATAATGTGTTTTATACGTCAAAAAGTTTGCAAGCTCTCTCAACGAATTAAGAGTGATTTTAGGCATCAAATAATGTATTTTATGCATAAAAAATGTTTGTAAGTTGTCTCAACAAATTAAGAGTGATTTTAGGCATCAAATAATATATTTTTCTCTTGTTTCTTGTCCAGACCCGTTGTTAGAATTATGTTCACACTATGATTAGCTTAAATCATGGGTCATTTTTTTGTTTTGGTCAAATTATTCAATTAGGGTGTTTTCTTACCTTAATTAGCACAAAACTATAGTTTTCAAGACACTTTAGAAAAATTTAGAATTCATTTGAGTGAGGTTAATTTCTCTTTGGTTCTTTTGGGAACTTACGAACTTATCAAGATTATTATCTTGTGGTATTCAAAACCTATCCTATACCTTTGGTTCTTGTCTTCTATAGACATCGAGTCAAGGTTTATCTATCTTAAAACTTGTTTTAGTTTTCTTGGGTTTGTTGCTTCCATTGTGCAATTGTTGAGATCCATGGCTTATCCTTGAGGTTCACTTCATTTGGTATTAAAGCTTGGCTATAAATCAAGTTTGCTTATCCTTAATTTAGTGCGTTCTTCCTTCTGTTTTTTTTTTCATTTCATTCCACTTGTTTTTGTTATCAAGTTATCAAGAAGAAAAGAGAAGTTATCAAATTGAAAAGAAAAGAAGAAGATTAAGGCTTGTTTTGCTATTACGAGACCTATACCTCCTTAATAAGGATTTCTTAGTCAAAATTAGTTGTTAATTTTTATTCTATTAGGAATCATATTTGTAATTTGTTTCTTTAAGTTCCTTATTTTCCTTATCTTTGTGATTCAATTTCTTTTTTCATATCCTTAATTTGTTGTTTTATTATTCCTTCGCAACTGTTTCTATTTGTTTTTTTTATCCTTTTTCATTTATTTTAGTTTCCTATGCTACATTCTAATCCATTTTCAGTTGCTACAAGTTTAATTGTCTTAATTTGATTTATTTAGTTCCTTAAAGAACAAAAATAGGAATTCTAAAAGTGGTAAAAAGTAAGAGTTTGTGTAAGCACCATTATAGTGAAAAGCCAAATATAAAGTGTGTAAACACAATAGTTGAGTGACATTAATTGAGAGAAAAAACATAAGGGAGTGTTGAGAGGATATTTCAACATTGTTTTGTTGGTTTTTAATATGACTTCTAAAGGTGTGAGTGGAGACAATGCTGAATTCATTCACAATGCAAGCTTTGCAAAACCAACTTGAGCGAATGCACGTTATGTTTGAAGAGATGAAAGACAGGATTGAGAAGCAAGAGGTTATTGTAGCTAATATACAAGAGGGGCAACCACAAAACCTCCCTAGCACACAAACTCTCGATAGGCATGCTACTAATGATGACTCTAATGGTGATGATGGAGATGATGAAGATCAAGCCCCAATAGCCAATTTGAATAGAAATATGCATGGGAGGGACGGTAAAATAGATGCGAGAAGATAAGATGGAAGAGTTGATTGAATTTTAGATAGCATCAAAAGGAAGGTTCCACCCTTCCAAGTGAGAAATGATCCTGATGCATACTTAGATTAGGAAAGGAAGGTGGAGCTTGTTTTTTATTGCCACAATTACTCTATGGAGAAAAAGGTAAGCTACTAAGGAGTTTACTGATTATGCTATAATTTGATGGGATTAAATTGTTTTGAGTAGGCAGAGAAATTATGAGTGACCTATTGATAAATGGGATGATATGAAGGCTAGCAAGAGGAGGAGACTCATCCCATTATTATAGGGATTTGTCTCAAAGGTTGCAAGGCCTTATTAAAGGGTATAAGAGTATTCAGGACTACCACAAAGAGATGGAAATTGCAATGATTTGAGTCAATGTTGAGGAAGATCAAGAAGTAACCATGGAATATTTCTTGTAAGGGATGAATAGAGACATAGCCAATGTGGTGGAGTTACAAAACTTTGTGGAGCCAAAGATATGTTGCACATGGTCATGAAAGTAGAAAGACAGCTCAAAAGGAAGGTTCTATAAAGTTTTGTCAAAATTTGAGTTCCTCTTCATTATGTAAACCGAATTGGGGTGAAAAGGAAGATAAGGTTGTTTCCAAGCACAAAGATGAATCCTACAAGGCCATGAACATGAGATCTACCAAAGGTAATGATTCTTTCCAACAAAAAATAAAAGGGATAACAAGTGTTTTTGATGTTTGGGAACAGACCATATTAATATGTGATTATTTTGAGAGAGAATGGAGATGTTAAGACTGAAAGTGAATCAGATGATGAATCAATACCACCTCTAGAGGATGATAGTGATGTGAAGTACCCTATTAAGAGAGAAGCATTGGTTATTAGACATGCATTGAGTATACAAGTGAAGGAAGATAGTGATGAGCAATATGACAATATCTTCCATACAAGATGCCAAATTAAACATAAGGTATGTAGCATGATCATTAAAGTGGTAGTTGGACAAATGCAGCTAGTAAAACCTTTATGGGAAGCTAATTTTACATATTATGAAGCACCCACGACCATATAAACTTCAATGTTTGAATGATTATGGGAAGCTTAAGGTAAACAAGCAAGTGCTTGTTTCATTCTCAATTGGAAGGCATAAAGATGAGGTTTTGTGTGATGTATTGCCTACGCATATTGGAAACATTCTTTTAGGGAAACCATGGCAATATGATAGGCATCCAATGCATGATAGATTCAAGATCATATATTATTTTATAATGAATGGGAAACCAATCACATTTATACCAGTAACCCCTAGACAAGTGTATGAAGATAAATGAGAGTTAAAATGGAGAGTGACACAACAAGAGAGAGTGAAGTTAATAGTAGTTAAAAAAAGTGAAAAGAAATGAGTGGTTGAGCTAGAGAGGAGAAAAAGAAGTAACTTTAAGTATAGAGGAAAAAGGTTATCAAGAGAGTGTTGAGAGAAAAACTAGGAAGCATGTAAGTTTTTATCTAAAAGAGAACAATTTCAAGAGGGTTGTGTTTTCAAATAAGCTAATTATTGTATTATTGTACAAAGAGGCTTATTTTAATAGTAACAAACTTAACGTTTCTTTTCCCAATGTTGTTGTTTCTTTATTGCAGGAATTTAAGGATGTGTTTCCTAAAGATGTTCCTAGTGGATTGTCACCTAGGGGAATAAAACATCAAATTGATCTTATTCCCAATACTTCAATTCCAAACCAACCAACTTATAAAATTAATCATGAGAAGACAAAAGAGCTTTAAAGGGAAGTTGAGGAATTAATGGCAAAAGGGTATGTAAGGGAGAGCATGAGTCTATATAAAACTAGGATGTGAGAAGGTGATGAATGGAAAATTGCCTTTAAGACTAATTATGGTTTATATGAATGGCTTGTAATGCCGTTTGGTCTTACTAATGCACCGAGTACTTTTATGAGGTCAATGAATCATTTGTTGAGTGCATTCATAGGAAAATTTATTTTAGTATATTTTGATGATATCTTAATTTGTAGTCAGAATATGGATGAGCATTTAGAATCTGTTTTGAATGTTTTGAGAAAAGAGAAGCTTTATGCTAATCTTAAAAAGTGTTCTTTTTACATGAATAGGATTTTTTTCTTGGTTTTGCTCTAAGTGAGCAGGTGTTGAGGTTGATGAAGAAAAGGTAAAGGCTATCTAAGAGTTGCAAACAACTAATTCCATCATAATGGTAAGAAAGTTTCCATGAGTTGGCTAATTTTTATAGGTGTTTTGTTAAAGATTTTAGCACCATTGTAGCACCACTCACTGAAATTATAAAGAAAACTATTGGTTTTAAGTGGGGTAGTGATCAAGAGCATGCATTCAATTTGATTAAAGATATGTTGTGTTCAACACCTTATTTAGCATTTCCTAACTTTTCAAAAACTTTTGAGATTAAGTGTGATGCCTCAGGAATAGGTATTGGAGTTGTTTTGATGCAAGAGAAGCATCCAATTGCCTACTTTAGTGAAAAACTCAATGAGGTAGCTTTGAATTACCCAATTTATGACAGTAAGCTATATGATTTGATAAGGGCATTGCAAACTTTGCAACTCTACCTTTGACCTAAGGAATTTGTGATTTATACAAATCATGAATCATTGAAACATCTCAAGGGACAAGGTAAGTTGAATAAGAGACATGCCAAGTGGATGGAATTCATTGAAACATTCCTGTATGTCATCAAGTACAAATGAGTTAAGGAGAAGATCGTGACTTATGTATTTTCAAGGAAGTATGCCTTACTCTTTAAACTTAATACAAAATCACTTGGTTTTGAGTATATTAAAGAATTATATGCTAATGACCATAACTTTTTTAGCATATTTGGGGCATATGATAATGTAGCATTTGGTAAGTTCTATAAGTATGATGATTTCTTGTTTAAAGAAAGTAAGTTGTGCATTCCCCAATCTTCTTTAAGGGAATTATTAGTGAGGAGGCATATGGTGGGGTTTTAATAGGGCATTTTGAGATTATAAAAACTTTAGATGTTTCTAGTGATCACTTCTTTTGGCCACATATGAAAAGGGATGTAGAGAGACTTTGTGAGAATTGCATTGCCTATAAACAAGCTAAGTTTAAAGTTATTCCTCATGGTTTGTATTTACCTACACCTAGTGAACCTTATATTGATATTTCTATGGATTTTGTTTTAGGTTTACCTATGTTAAAAGGTGGAAAGGATTTTGTTTTTGTTGTTGCTAATAGGTTCTTAAAGATGGCTTATTTTATTCTATGCCATAAAGCTAGTGATGCAATATATATAATTGATTTGTTCTTCGAATAGATTGTGCGTTTGCATGGCATTCCAAGGAGTATTATTAGTGACAAAGATGTAAAGTTCTTAAGATATTTTGAGAAGACTTTCTGGGTAAAGATGAGAAGTTATTATTTTCAACAAATTATCATCATCAAATCGATGGTCAAACTTAAGTTGTTAATACGACCTTATCTACCTTATTGTGAGCCATCATATAAAGGAATTTGAAGAATTAGGGTGAGTGTTTGCCCTATGATGAATTTGCTTATAATAGGAGTGTCCATCCGATAACAAACTACTCTCCTTTTGAAGTTGTGTTTGTGTTTAATCCATTAACACCGTTAGATTTGATACCAATACCAATTAAGAAAAGGGTTAGTTTGGATGAAAAGAGGACTACAAATTTAATCAAGGCATTGTATGAGAAACTAAGGATGAATATTAAGAAAAGGACCAAGCAATATGAAACTCAATATAACAAGGAACAGAAGAAAGTGATATTTAAACTTGGTGATTAGGTTTGGGTTCATTTGCACAAGGAAAGATTTTCACAATGAAGAAAATAAAAGTTGCATCTTAGAGGAGATGGCCCATTTCAAGTGCTTGCAAAGATTAATGACAATGCCTAAAAGTTGGATCTTCCAAGTGAATATGGTAATTTAAGTGCCATTTTTAATGTTTCTGATTTATCTCTCTTTGATGGAAGTGATGATTTGAGAACAAATCCTTTTGAAAAATGGGGGAATAATGAGAACCAAGTTGGCCTAAACAAAGCTCCAAAAGATCCATTGAGCATTCAAGGAGGCCCAATTATAAGAGCTAGAGCTAAAAAGATAAAGGAAGCTATAAATGAGCTAATTGAAGGGATGTGGACCAAATAAGGTCTAATTAGTTTGGAAAGAATTCAAGGCGTAATAAATTTGATCCAAGCTGAGTCAAGAAGTACAATGCGTGTCTAAGTTACTCAAATTTGTTCCAAGCATTCCAAACATGTTCAAACTGACCAAGATTTGTGGGAGACATTAAAAAACGCGTGCAAGCTATCTTAACAAAATATGTGTAGTTTTAGGCATCAAATAATGTGTTTTATGCTTCAAAAACGTTTGCAAGCTATGTCAAAAAATTAGGAGTTATTTTAGACCTCAAATAACATGTCTTATGCATGAAAAACATTTGCAAGTTGTCTCAACAAACTATGAGTGATTTTATGCATTAAATACTATGTTTTCCTTATGTTTCTTGTCAAGACCAGTTGCTAAGATTGTGTTCACACTATGATTAGCTTAAATCATGGGTCATTTTTTTATCAAATTATTCAATTAGGGTGTTTTCTTACCTTAATTAGCTCAAAACTAATGCCCATATAAACACAAGCATTGTATTATTCAAAACACTTCAGAAAAATTCATAATTCATTTGAGTGAGGTCAATTTCTTTTTGGTTCTTTTAGGAACTCGAACTAGTCAACATTATTACCTTATGACATTCAAAACCTATCTTATAACTTCGGTTCTCGTCTTCTATAAACATTAGGTCAAAGTTTATCTATCATAAAACTCGTTTTAGCTTTCTTGGATTTCTTACTTCCATTGTGAGATTGCTGGAATTCAAAGCTAATGCTTGAGGTTCACATAAAGATAGAACTACTAAAAGTAGTTATAAAATATTCAAATTTTCAATTTGTAATGAAAGTAGTTCATTATTGCTAACTTAATATGTTGTATCATTAGAGCAATTTAATACGAGAGTCTTTATCTGACACATTAAATAATCGACTTAAAATTTAATCAATTATTTTGTTAATTTTGCCTTGAATAATTTAAGTCTTGAATAAATTACAACAAATAGATATAAAATATTCAAAATTTTAATTTATAATAAATATGAATTATTGATAATCTTATAATTAATAGTGTTGATATAACATATTATACTATAAGAACTATTTAACATGATGATATTTATGCCTCACGTAATTAACACGTTAGATAATTGATTTAAGATTTTAAAAAAATTGTTTAGTTTCGTAAAACCTAAATTTTCATTCAGATCCAGATCCACTACTTCGATAACTTTTATCTTTTAACAATGAAAGCCAAGAATAAAGGTTTATGTGTGTTTATAGAGAACTATCCATGACTTCCTTTTTTTGATATTGTTCTAGATTTTTTTGGGATCTAATAATGTAAGGGATGGATAGAGAATCCAAGTCAGGAAATGGGAGAGAAGCTGAATAGGCTCTTGCACATTTCATAACCAGGTGTTTTAAGAAGGTGAAGGAACAACCTTAAAACAATAAAATAAAATAAAATTCCTTTGTCTCACTAACTCAAGCCACCTGTTCATAAAGTTTTGCATCTTCGCATGATGGTTTGTTTAGATTTGTGTTAAAAGAATAAAATAAAATAAATAGGTTAAAAAATAATGGATCTCTATACATATATACATGATGCGTTATTTGAGAACCAAATGAAGATGCATGAGACTGAACTTCGTTTTTAGAAGATGGTTCATTCAACTTCATCCAAGGTTCGTGCATATGAGTTCCCATCAATAAAAATAACTTTTAATAAAGATGAACTAACATATATACAATGACATATATTTAATATTTTTTACTCTCGTTAAAGTTTGTGAAAACAAATATTTACCCTTTTTCAATTTTGAAAAAGAGGATTTTAACTTTTCTATTTCTTTTATTAAGTGAGCCTTCTCAATTTGCAACTCCTACATCCTATTAGCATAATTTATATATTCATGTGAGGACTCCCTGTAACTTAAATAATCTTTCAAATATTTATTTTTCCTTATAACATACATGTTATATGTTATGCATTTTTTACTGCTTTAAAATATAAAATATTGTTAATCTATTAACTAAAATCTAGGGCAAGTAATCTTTCGTTAATAAATAATACAATCGTAAATAGAATATTAATCTCATAAGGAAGCAACGTGGATCTAGATAATCATCCTACTACTCACTAGTCCGAAGAACGAATAAAGATGATATGATTTTCGATTTTGAATAATATAATAAATTAGAAAACAAAGAAAACCTAAATAATATCTAAAAGAATCAAAAGCAAAGCAAATAATAAAATAAAGAAGTCAATTATAAATTTTAATCTATAATGGATATATTATATGGATTGACAAAATTTTCTAGGGACTAAAATTACACTATCTCTACCTAAAACTATCTACTCTCCAATTGGTTTTCCTGCGTCTTTACCAAGCAATACCTTTTTAATAAGATCTATAAAATTTTATGAAAGATTTTACCCTAACATTAAAGAGATCGTGTTGGTCTATCTCTATTACTTTAACAAACCTTTTCTTTCTAATCATGGTCCATTTATAAGTAGGTTTCCCTAAATTTGCCAAAAGTGAATTTATATCTAATTTAAACGTTAATGAATAAATGCATTAAATTAACCAAATATATCTAGAAAATATTTATCCCATTTATAAATCAAATCAAATAAATCCATATAAAGATAAATACTAGATTTTTTCTTATCCAAACATACAAAAAAATATTTACCTATTAATCATCTTTAATCCAATCAAAACAACCTACAAAAAGATCTTGGTATTGTTGGCAGCTTGCTATATTGAGACGATCCCAAATCTTGATTCTCTAATAAAAGTAGCTTTGAAATCAAACTTTCAAGGGTTAGAGTACCTCCTAAAATTTAAACTTAACCTTTTTGAACAAAAAAGAATGCTATGATATAAAAATTAAAAAAAATCTTGTAAAAATTAGGTTTTCTTTTTAACTTAAAATACATGTAGTTCACCCATAGTTATGGATACCGTACCGTACTGGCCTTGTCAATACCGGCCTCAAATACCGGTCAGTACCGGTTGTTTTCGTTCAGTACCAACCGGTATCGACAATACTGGTAAATACCAGCCGGTACCGTGAAATTCTGAAAAATGGAGGACTATTTTACAAAATTGAAAATTTTAACCTAAATTTTCATCTCCCCCTCTCCCCCGACTCTGCTGCGTCCCTACTCTCTGCCTTCTTACTTCTCACTTCTCAGCCTCTCACTCTTGGTCTCGCCTCTCACTCTTATGCTTTCATCTCACCGCCACCGCCGTCTCTGCTTCTCCCCTCCCCGACCCTGGTCTCTGTCTCTCGGTCTCCTCCTTCCCTCATCGTCCTCAGCTCCTCCTACTACACCACACCCCTACATCGCACCACGCCACCACTACACCGCACAGAAGATGCCACCGCTACACACCGCACGACACCACCGCATCGAAGTTCATAACTACGCCGGATCTACACGGGAAGCTACCAGAGACGCTCGACCCGTGACCTAACCCGAAGAAGCAACCCGAAAACCCAAAGACTCGAAGCAACCTAAAGCAAAGCAAGTGATTTGGTTTTTCTGATTTCGATTTTGTCATGCTTTATTGCAATTTTTACTGTGTTGGAATGGATGATGGTTTAGGGTATTAGTTGGATAATGGATCGATGTTGGTTTTGTAATTAATGTTTCGGTATCTGAATTGGTTAAGTGGGTGTATCTGTATGAGTGTATGTGAAATTCTGAATAGGTTGAAATGTTAGAATTGAATTGTTGTGATTTGTGACTTTTCTCATTTGTGTTTGTTGTTGATTGTTCACGGTTTGATCGAGACTTGAGAGGAAGTTGCAATTTATCATATAATTTAGAAATGAATGGATTGATTGTAACACCCCCTCACCGTAGGGTACGTACCGGGACACCCGTAGGTCATTCCGGTACATATCCTATGATAAGGGAGCGCTACGTGCGATTACTATAATTACTCCACATGGCATCATATCAATTTGAAT
>JANZXP010000195.1:25432616-25445590 GCA_027576715.1 Erythroxylum flavicans | reverse complement strand
AAAGATATATACCCACTGATGACTCGTGACGAATCCTTCTGAAGAGTGGAGGAATGATGAGAACCAAGCTGGCCTAAGCAAAGCTCTAAAGGATCCATTGAGCATTCAAAGAGGCCCAATTATAAGAGCTAGAGCCAAGAAGATAAAGGAAGCTATAAATGGGCTAATTGAAGGGATATGGACTAAACAAGCTCTAATTAGTTTGGAAAGGATTCAAGGCCCAATAAATCTTATTCAAGCTGAGTCAAGAAGCCCCATGAGTGTCTAAATTATTCTAATATGTTCCAAGCATTCCAAGACATGTTCAAACTAACCAAGATTTCTGAGAAACATTCAAAAACTTGTGCAAATTGTCCTAACAAATTATGAGTGGTTTTAGGCATCAACTATGTTTTACGAGTAAAAAATATTTGCAAATTGTCTCAACAAATTCGGAATGATTTTAGACATCAAATAATGTGTTTTCCTCTTGTTTCTTATCCAGACCAACTGTTAGAATTGTATTTATACTATGATTAGCTTAAATCATGGATTTCACACTACTCAAATGAATTCTGAATTTTTCTTAAGTGTCTTGAGCAATACAATGCTTGCCTTTATATAGGCATTTAGCTTTGAGCTAATTAAGTTACGAAAACACCTTAATTGAATAATTCGACTAGAATAAAAAATCACCCACGATTTAAGCTAATCATAGTATGAACACAAACTTAACAACTGGTCTGGACAAGAAAAAGGACGAAAACGCATTATTTCATGCCTAAAATCACTCCTAATTTGTTGGGACAACTTGCAAACATTTTGAATGTCTTCCCCAAACCTTGGTCAGTTTAAACATGTCTTGGAATGCTTGGAACAAATTTGAATAACTTAGACACTCATTGGGCTCCTTTATTCAGCTTGAATCAGATTTATTGGGCCTTGAATTTTCTCCAAGCTAATTAGAGCTTGTCTAGTCCATATCCCTTCAATTAGCCCATTTATAGTTTCCTTTATCTTCTTGGCTCTAGCTCTTGTAATTGCGCTTCCTTAAATGCTCAATGGATTCTTTGCAGCTTTACTTAGGCTAGCTTGGTTCTCATCATCTGTAGTTGATAGAACTACCATATACCAAAGTTAGTAACAAAGCATATGAGAGAGAAGATGAGGGAGATGAATTGTCTTCCAAAAACATATACATTTCATCTTCAAACTTCCTAATCATGGGATTTCTCTTTTTTTATATTTAGATAATACAACTAGAAGTTATCCATTTGGTTAAAGATCCTTTTCTCGTTCAAATAAATACTATTGGAGCAATCCCTTCAAGGAAACACTTATTCATGACAACTAAACAATTAATTGAGATTGGCTTCTCCCAAAAAGATCTTTAAAATTTGAAGACAAAATAATGACTTACATGGATATTGAAGTCATAAGTCGATGATTCGGGAAGGAGCTTCCTTAGATCAAAGACCTATCAAAAGATAAAAAATGGTCATCAAAATATGAAACATAATAAAGAAAACTAACAAATAAAGAGAGAACATCTAATAAGTGGTTATGTGTGTTCATTAAAACCATTAGGTATGTCTCATTAAAACCATTAGGTATGTCTCTTTGTATGTACGTGTGTTTTTTGATATAATATATAGGAAATATAATGAAGGTCAAACACTGTTCATAAGAATAGAGATTTCAGAACAGTGGTCTAGTCAGTAGCACAAGATGTTTCTAACTGGAATAGAATGATTAATATGCATGATCCATATAAAACGTATCATGGAAAACTAAACAATAGCCTACACTCTTTGAGGAAAAAAAGATGGGCTTTTTACATTCAGCTATTATAATTTATAACAAGAGCATCAAAGAAGAAGAGCAAGGTGTATGGGTCACTACTCCAGTAGGCTATGTCTTCTAATCTTAATTCAGGTTTTCTTTGTTTTAATATTATGATCAATATTTTTCCCTATGATGTTATGAAGAATTTAGGAACTGTGATCTTTTGGTAAGAGAAGAAGACAACTTGAAGTCAATACATCGTCTTCTAGTGTTTGCAAGGACCTTGGTAGCACCCATCTTTCAATTATTTCAACTGCATATTAAGGTGCAACATGAAACATTTTGTTTTCCTCCTATTTCCTGTTATTTATAAAGAAGTAAGTTCAAAAGTTAACCTTAGCAAGGAAAGAGGGAAAAGGATGGCAATAATGATTTCAGGTTTCTCTAAATTTGGAAATAATACAACGAAAATAATTTCTATTTTGTGTTTGGATTAGTTTTTGTATGAAACCAGTTTTGCTTTATAATGTATGCACATACACAGAAATACACACCGACACATGCAATATGATATGTATTATGGAGAGAACATGTATTTGCATGTAGTCATGTGTTTTTTTAAAATCTGTCCCTAGCCTTTTGAGCTACTGATCAAACCAACCCAACTTACCTCACCAGGAGTTTCAAGAAGTGGTTGTGTATCTGTGGAACCAACCACTGGCTCAGTCGTACTAGTTCCCAGTGAAGCATATCTAAGAATCCCAGAAAGTCTTTTAGGTTAATAATTATAAAATTAAAGTAACAGCTACAACAACATATGCTTAACTGTTGTAATTCACCAAAATGTTAGTTCAAGATAGATTTTCTAGGTTTCAGTAATTTCCTAATGTTAAAACTTTTAAATATACACAACATTCAAATACCATAAAGATAACCGAAAGAAACTTCTGCAGTTAATTGTAATTGATATACAAACTAACCTCCGCTCTACGGTAACAATGGTAGCAGATGTACCACACTCCAATGAATGCTCAAAGTTAGGAGGTAAATAAGCAAATGAATCAACCTACCGAAATAAAAGGAACCATGTCATAATTGTTTTGACAAACAGATATGTTGCTGTTCAGATAAAAAAGGTATAAGATGGTGAAATGCATTCTGCTGTATCTAATATACAAAAATTCTAACCTTCAGTTGATGGATTTCACCAGTCGCATACTTGAGATTTGCGGAACCATGAACCACAAATATGAACCTAATAAAATTTGAGTTTATATTAGACATGATTGATACATTAAAAGGTCAAATTAACAAGGACTGCTAATCAAGAATTTCGAAAGATACCCCACACCTCTCCATATCATGATCAGGAAGCCCCGAGCTTGAATTTTCTGCAGAGCATATAATCTAGTATTAGTTTTATTTTTTATAGTATTTGAGTAATATCAGGAGATTTAAGAGAAACTTTTTGCAAAATTATAAGATTTCTTAAAGTTTAGCTGTTGTTCGCAATTCTACAGACAAGATATTGAGGTAAAATGACAATTTGTTCAAGTTCAAACACAAAAGTGTGCCGCTTAACTTGGCGCCAGAATACATAAGGAAAGCAGCATTAACATAGAATTCCAGCATCCAGCTTCCACATGACTATAACCTAACAAATTGTAGGTTTTCAAAAAGGAGAAAGGTGTTATTTTTCTTGGAGGTGTTATTTTTCTTGACTAAAATGCTAAGCTCATAAAGCATGGGAAGAGAATTGCTAGAAGCACTATGGCTAAGAAACAATCATTGGAATCTATAATGACAGTTATACAGCATCAATAGAATTATATCTGCTAAATTAGAAAATAACAAGAATTTCAAAGAAAAATTTTGGCCCTAACTACAGCATAGGGGAAATATGTTAATGAACTTCAAAATCACAGTGAAAAATAAAGCAAAGGCATGTTGCGTGCAACAAATCTGATGTAGGATAAATAGAAGAAGTATTAACTAGTAGATAAAAATCACAAAATTAGGATATATGGCTGATATTAGACAGCTGGAATATCAATTTTCAAGGCTAGATTTTGGTTAAGGATGCTAAAATCTCATATTAGGTTAGTTTTTAGGGGTTGTTTGTTGAAAATTTAGGCTAGAATTATAGGGTTTAATATGGTTAGAATTTGAGGTTGGTATGGCTATAATATAGGATTTTGATTGTTGGAACTTTAGTGAGGAACAAAACAATGGAAAATAGGAAACTAGGAATCATTTTTAGGGTTTGAGAATCACTCTTGGAAGAAATCATCACACCTTCTAGTTGAAAACTCAAGTTTGTATGAAAATTTCAAATTGCTTTTCATTGAACGACTGAATATACACATACTTATAGAGAAGTTTTTAGAACACTTATTCTAATAGGAAATGATTCTTAACAAATTTAAATCTTGTTCTAATAAAAATTATACAAGTCCTAAACTAGGATAACATATCTAAAACAGAATAATATATTTAACTTACTACTACTTCCTATTTAATAAGGAATTCTAGCAAAATCCAAATTCCAGCCCAGACCTTTGATGTCAACCCAATTCTCAATTCTCATCCCGCCAAATTAAGGCTTGTGGTTGACTAATTATTCCTCTTTTATTTTTTCTATATACTTTAAGCTCTTTTATTTTTTCTATATACTAAGTATTAGCACTTATCTTCTTGATGATCTTATAAGGTCCAACTTTCCATGAATGAAGTTTCTTATATTTTCCTTTCGAAAAACGCTCTGGATGAATCCTAACCATCACCAAATCCCCTTCATTGAAATCCACCAATCGACGATATTGATCAGCATGTTTTTTATAAGACAATTTGTTGGTTGCTATCTTTCATCATGTCTCATCAAAGATGTCCCTCATATGTTGTGCAAAACTTTCAACTTCAACACTAACTCGTGGTGTTTGTCGTAAAGGAACTAGATCAATAGAATTCCTTGGTTGAACTCCTGAAACTATCTCAAAAGAGCTCTTATTCATAGAACTGTTTTATGCAAATTCTACCACACAGAGAATTAGGTCCCAATTTTTTACATTGTCTTGAACCAAGGATCATAACAAGTCCCCCAAACTTCTATTCACTGCCTCTATTTGTCTATCGATTTGGGAATAGAAAAAACTTGAAAATTGAAGCTAAATGTAATGTTTTCTATAGAATTCTCCAAAAATAACGTACAAACTTCACATCACGATTATAAACGATGGTTAAAGGTAATTCATGTAGATGTACAATCTCTTTGAATAATAGTTTAGCAATATAGACAACATTATAAGTCTTGACCAATATATTAAACCACATGGCTTCTCTACAACATAGGAATCAAGAACATACGTATTGTTGCTTCTTGTAGTCAGATGCACTAACTTGCCATCATTTTTGAATTTTGACTTTGCAAGTGCACACACAACTTTTTCTTTATTTCTATGTTGTACTAATTGCACATCTTCATTCAAGTATGCTTCTCCTTCATCAACCACTACAACACAATCTTCATTAGCAATACTAAGGATATCATCAAGTTTTGAGCCACTAAGCTCTAGAATCCCAAGTAGCCATTGGTTAATCTCTTCAACTCCTTGTTTTGTTATTTTAGTAGACTGTCCTTTACTTTTGTAAAATTCAGAGAATATTTAACTGAGGGCTTGATTCAAACTCAAGACCCTTATAGTTTATATAGAGGTAATTACGTAAGGACAAGATCTATGGAATAAAGAGGAAATCACACAATAAAGAGGGAGATCATACTCTCCCTGATATAGATATTTCCTAAGATCTAATATTGATATTTCCTAAAACTCCCCCTCAAGCTGGAGCATAAATATCATAAGCTCCGAGCTTGTTACATGTACGTTGCAATTGAGACTCCCCTAATGCTTTGATGAGTAAGTCAACAAGTTTATCTTCTAACTTGACATATTGTGTCTCAATCAATCCTTCTTGAAGCTTTTCACGAACAAAGTAACAATCCACTTCAATATGTTTGGTTCTCTCATAAAAGACTGGATTCGAGACAATATGAATGGTTGCTTGATTATCACACGTCAACTTCATCGGAGTGGAGTGCTCGAAACCAAGTTTTCCAAGAAGATGCTTCAACCAAATTAGCTCACATGTAATATACGCCATAGCCTTGTACTCAGACTTAGCACTAGAACGTGCAATAACTGATTGCTTTTTACTTTTCCATGACACCATGTTTCCACCCAAAAATACATAGTAGCTTGAAATAGACCGTCGATCATAAGAGCCTGCCCAATCTGCATCTGTATACCCTTAAATTTGAATGTGTCCATGATTCTGGTACAGAAGACCTTGCCCTGGAGAGCCTTTCAAATATCTCATAATTCTAATAACTGCATCCCAATGACTAGTTCGTGGAAATCCCAAAAACTGACTCACTACATTGTAGCAACGAAATATCTAGACGAGTAACAGTCAAATAATTTAGTTTACCAACAAGTCTGCGATACTTACTTGGATCTTCCAACTGCTCTCCTTTATCTGCATTAAGTTTTACATTTGGTTCCATCGGGCTCTCAACTAGCTTTGTATCCAACAGACCTATTTCCTCTAGAAGATCAAGGACGTACTTTCTTTGAGATTGACAAATCCCCATCTTCGATCTTGCTATCTCGAAACCCAGAAAATATTTTAGGAAACCAAGATCCTTTGTTTGAAATTTAGTCTATAAGAATAACTTTAAAGACTGGATTCCTACTTTATCATCTACAATAATAACAATATCATCAACATAAATGATCAAAAGAATTTTACCACCCTCAGAGTGATGATAAAACACAGGGTGATCAACATCACATCAATGCAAACCAAACTCCATAACCACATTACTAAAGCGCCCAAACCAAGCTCTAGGTGATTGTTTTACACCATACAAAGATTTGTTAAGGCGACAAACTAGATTAGTCTCCTCCTGAGCAACAAACCCTAGTGGTTGCTCCATAAAAATAGTCTCCTAAAGATCACCATGACGGAAAGCATTTTTTACATTGAGTTGATGAAGAGGCCAATCATGGGTGGCTGCTAATGCAATGAAAACACGAATGAATGTCAATTTGGCTATAGGAGAAAAGGTTTCAGTATAATTCATACCATACACTTATGTCTAACCCTTAGCTACCAAACAAGCTTTTAAACAATTAACCATGCCATCAGAATTGACCTTAACATTGAACACCCAATAACAACCCACAATTTTCTGCCCATGTGGAAGAGAAACTAAGTCCCATTTATTATTACTTCCATCGTATGTTCCCATCTAAGATGATCCAAAGCTTCTAAAACAGACTTAGGTACAGGTATAGAAGACAAAGTGGACGAGTGTGAATCGTCTGGTTGTCCTTCATGATGAGTGCGTCGATTATAAACCTGCAAATCAGGACGAGATAGACGTTCCAAAAGAGTAGGATTAGTATCAGGAGCAACATAATTGGGAGTTGTTTGGGAAGAAACAAACGGAATTGGTAGGAACTCATCAGTGTCAGTAGAGACAGACTGGACATCTAAAAAGTACGGCGTGTCTTCAAAGAATGTAACATCAGCAGACACAAAAAAATGATTCAACAAGGAGCTAAAACATTTATACCCTTTTTGCAAACATGAGTACCCGAGAAAAATGCACTTTATAGCTTTTGGATCTATACTCGAGGATTGATGGAAAAAGGATCTTGATAGGGAAAGAGAACTAAGAATGGAGTTTTACCCGTTAACACAAAAGATGGCATTCAATTGAAAAGAAAACATGCAGTGAGTACAGCATCTCCCTAGAAACTTTTGGGTACATTCATGTGGATTAACATGGTACAATTTGTTTCAATAATATGTTGGATTTTTTGCTCAGCTATCCCATTTTGTTGAGGAGTGTGTGAGCAGGAAGATTGATGTTGAATACCTTGTTGTTTCAAGTAGAAATGAGCTAGAGAAATTATTGAGAGATATTCTTGGTGAACATTTGATTCCAATAAGTTAGCTAAATCAAATCGTGATCATATCATGTACAACTGTAATTAGCTAAGTCCTGCTGTAAATTCCTAGAATAGAAATTTGTAATGTCCATACAATATGCGGCGATGTAAAGTGAAAGGGGAGTAATACCTATTCCTCCATTCAGGTTCTATTTTCTATATGGTATCAGAGCACCCTAAACAAGAATAAACCCTAGCCTCCATCCCTCTAAATATCTATGTCTAACATTACAGAATCCTCCAGCCACCCTACTCAACCTATTACTACTCATAATCCTACCTTTGAATCCCACTCCATTCATGTTACCTCTAAGCGGTTGAATGGAGAAAATTTTCTTCGCTGGGCTCAATCCATACGAATGTACATTCATGGAAGAGGCAAGATTGGCCACCGAACTGGAGACAATAAGGAACTTGCTGTAGATGGTCCTGCACATGCAATATAGGATGCATAAAACTCTATGGTGATGACATGGCTGGTGAACTCAATGGAGAAGGACATCAGCTCCAATTATATGTGCTACTATACAGCCAAGGAGTTATGGGACTGTTAGCATTCTTCCTAGCGATCAAAATGTTAGCATTCCCCCTAGTGATTAACCCATAGTACAGCAACCTAAGCCCATTCAAATCTATATTCGTAGGGGTAAGATGGGGAAGGGAAAAATTGCCACATAGGCAGGTTGTTATGAGTTAGTTACAGAGAGAGATTGTAGAGGAGAGAATATAGATGGAATCTAAGGGAGAGAGAGGAGTCATTATTCCTATTGCAAAGAAATTGTTCAGGCCTGGAATTTTTTAAGGAGGGAGCCTACTGTTGTAACTCTCTATTACATACGTATATAATACAATCTCTATAGTTTTTCCATATCAATTGGTGCTTTCATTGATAGGGTCAAGTGGGTAGAGATTGTATGCAAACTAGAATGGAGGCTAGAGTATCTGCAGTGGAAGCATCTCTTAGGAGACAGGAATCATCCCTCTCAGCCCAAGAGAGAATGGTTAAGTCACACGATACCACCTTGAAGGACCTAAGAACACAGCTTAGTTCTTTAATGGCTAGTGTAGAAACTCTAGCCAAATCCTCTTATGTTGCAGTCGAAGTTGAGAGATGGATTTCAGACTCTGTTGACAAAAAGCCCACAGAAACAAAATGTGGGAGGTGAAGTAGAGGGACCAACCGGCGTTTACCCACCACACGTCCTCTTTTGCGGGTGGTAACAGACCCGCACACCACGCATCTAACTCTGCTGGTGGCGATAGACCCGCAAATGGCCTACAGGGGTCTGGTTCTCGCCGACAAGGGGACCACATTTCTTCAGCCGCTACAAAACATGCATGGGAAGAGTACAGAAACGCAGAACGTCGGGTGGACCTTCCTGCATTCCACGGTGAAGACCCATTTGCATGGGTCATGCGAGCTAAATCGTATTTTATGATTCGCGAAATTCCTTCTAAACTTCTTTTGCCTATGGTTCAAATTTGTATGGAGGGTACTATGCTGTATTGGTTCATGACTCTATGTGAGTTCGACCCCTACATGACGTGAGAGCGATTCAAGCGTTTGTTGTTTGATCAATATGAGGATAAGGATGAGGGTGACCTGATTGAGCAGTTGAAGTCGGTTACCCAGCGAGGATCAGTGGACGTATATATTGATGAATTAGAGAGGGTGGCGTTGCAAATAGCCCATTTTCCCGAAGAGTGATACATGAGTTGCTTCTTGGGTGGGCTACGTAAGGAAAAAAAGAACAGGGTCGAAACCCATGATCCACCAACTCAAGCTCAACTCATCTCTGTCGCAAGGAAGGTGGAAAGGGAGTTAATCAAAGAAGGGGTAATATGACTAGGAGAATTGAAGAACAAGCCAGGATTGTTTCCTTCAAGTTATGGGTCTCGGCTCGGTACTTTTAATATCCAACGTCCGGGTCAGCCTAATAATATAGCTAGAAGTTCTAAGAATGATGCAAGGGAGTTACCTAATAAGAACTGAAATACCATGACAGATGGTAATCGGCAAGATGTACAAAATGGAGGGGAACAAGGAATTTATCCTATGAGCACCTTATGGAGAGAAGGGCCAAGGGGTTGTGTTTTAAGTGTGGACAAACCTTCGGTCCTCTCCACTGATGTCCAGATAAGGAATACAAATTAATTGTTTGGGAGGGTGACGAAGAAGATATTAGGATGAATAATCAAGAAGCAACAGTGGTTGAGGAGCAGCAAGAAGATTGGGAGCTTGTGTGCAATTCGGTTGAGTTCAGGGAAATAAGAAAGGACCAATTCTCACCCACGAAGTCCATGGTCTTGATAGGTAAGCTTAATGAAATGCCTATCATAATTATGGTTGATAGTGGAGCTAGCCATAACTTTGTGTCCAGCAGGTTGGTTCAAGCTATGGGTATTTCCATTACTCCTACTAGAACATTCGGAGTAAGATTGGGAGATGGAAATCGATCCTTCTCACAAGGAATTTGCAAGGAGATAAAATTAGAGCTAAATGGAGAAGAGTTTAGTGTAAATGCCTATGTCTTTGAGACTGGGGGACCCAATTTAATCCTAGGTGTTGCATGGATGGAAACATTAAGGGAGGTGAAGGTTGATTGGAAGAAGATGTACATGTCATTTAACCGGAGGGGTGCAGAGGTTACTTTGTAGGGAATTAACATGCAAGCCTTTTCTTCTCTTGCTTTACAACAGATTTTAAAGAATCAAGAAGTGGAAGTAGAGGGGTGGTTGTGGTCTATGGGAATCAGTGGGTCCTTATCTGAAGAGATGGGAATCTTGGACGCAGGGGCAACAAGAGGAGTTGCCGGTTGTTTTGTTCAAGTTTTGAGTCGGTTTTTCAAGAGATAAGGGGGCTGCCACCCAAGAGAGCTCATGACCATGCAATTAACTTGAAGGAGGGGGCAGAACCTATGAATATTCGTCCATATAGACATGCACATCAACACAAGGATGAGATTGATAGGCAAATTCGGGAATTATTAGAAACCGGAGTTATTAGGCCTAGTATCAGCCCTTTCTCAAGTCCCGTCATCCTTGTCAAAAAGAAGGATGGGTCATGGCAGATGTGCATCGACTATCGAGCTTTAAATAAGCTCACGGTGCCCGACAAGTTTCCAATTCCAGTAGTGGATGAGCTGATGGAGTTATATAGGGCTAGATATTTTTCCAAGGTTGATTTAAGGTCGGGTTTTCATCAAATCAAGGTTAGGGAGGAAGATGTCTATAAAACGAGGTTCCGGACTCACGAGGGGCATTACGAGTATCTAGTAAAGCCCTTCAGACTCATGAACGCACCCGCTACATTCCAATCCACCATGAACTCAATTTTTAAACCTCTATTACATAAGTTCGTTTTAGTTTTCTTTGACGACATTTTGGTTTACAGTTCAGATTGGAATCAACATATGAAGCATTTGGCTTGGGTGTTGCCATTATTACTGGACAATTAGTTGTTTGTTAACAAGAAGAAGTGTATTTTCAGACAGCAATCTGTGGAGTACCTAGGCCATGTTATCTCATGTGAGGGGGTAGCAATGGATCCATCGAAGATCAAAAGTATTTTGGAGTGGCTTATTCCTAAGAATGTAAAGGGAGTAAGAGTGTCCCTCGATCTCACCAGGTACTACCGAAAATTTGTCAAAGATTACGGTAATTGCCAAACCTCTTACTGAACTCACCAAGAAAGATGGTTTCAACTGGGGAAGGGAGTCCCGAGAAGCTTTTGAAGAATTGAAGAAGAGGATGACTACATCACTAGTCCTAGCTTTACCCGATTTCTCCAAGAAATTCTCCCTCGAGTGTGATGCTTCGGGAAGAGGCTTGGGTGCTGTCCTAATTCAAGAAAGTTGCCCACTAGCCTATTTCAACGAGGCCTTGGCTGAATCAACTTATTCTAAATCAATTTATGAGAAAGAAGTGATGGCAGTAGTAATAGACATTCAGCATTAGAAGCACTTTCTAACGGGGAGACATTTTAAGGTCTATATTGACCATAAAAGCTTGAAGCACTTATTAGACCAAAGAATTCCCTCTATAGATCAACAATGTTGGCAAGCTAAGTTGTTGGGCCTAGATTTTGAAGTTATCTATAAACCCGGAAAGCAACATGGGGCAGTAGACGCTTTATCAAGGGATGAAGATGACAAGTTATTGTTCTTAGCAATTTCAACTCCATTTTGGCTTGATATGGATGTAGTTCGACGGAAGGTCAAGGAGGATACTAAGCTTAACTCACTCATGACGGCTCTCCAACACAACCCCAATTCTAAACCTAAATACCATCTAAGGTACAACCTATTGTTTTACAAAAACAGATTAGTCCTTTCAGTCACGTTATCGTCAATTCCTCAGTTTCTGCATGAGTATCATGCCTCACCTTCAGGGGGACATTCTAGTTTCCTAAAGACCTACAAGAGGTTAGCTAGGGAACTGTTTTGGCTAGGGATGAAGTCATCAATACAGAAGTTTGTGGTACGTGAATGTGTCACTTGTCAGAAGAATAAATACATGGCAATGTCTCCAGCTGGACTCTTGCAACCCCTGCCTATTCCTAAGCTGATTGGGGATGAAGTCTCAATGGAATTTATCACGGGGCTCCCTAAGTCTCACGACTATGAAGTCATAATGATGGTAGTAGATCGTCTATCAAATTATGCCATTTCTTACTCCTCAAGCATCCTTTCACTGCTAAAACCATGGTTGAAACATTCACACGAGAGGTGGTGAAATTGCATGGTATTCCTAGCTGCATATTAATCGATAAAGACTCACTCTTTACTAGTAATTTCTGGAAGGAGTTATTCAAACTACAAGGGACAATATTGAAGATGAGTTCTTCCTACCATCCACAAACGGATGGACAAACAAAAGTAATTAATAGGTGTCTAGAAACTTATCTTTGTTGCTTCACTACTGAACAACCTAAAAATTGGTCTTAATGGTTATCTTGGGCTAAATATTACCATAACGCTAACTACCATGTCTCGACTATAAGGACTCCTTTTGAAGTCGTCTATGGTCGCCCACCACCTACCTTGCTGCAGTTTTCCCAAGGAGAAGTTCAAGTGGAATCGGTGGCGCTAGCTTTGGATGATAGAGATGAAGCCTTACGCCAACTCAAATACAACCTATTGCGAGCACAGTCTAGGATGAAGAAATTTGCAAATGTTCACAGAAGGGAGGTGAATT
>JANZXP010000195.1:25414767-25427249 GCA_027576715.1 Erythroxylum flavicans | reverse complement strand
CACATAGACAGCTCACTGTTGCAAGAAGGATCTGTCCTAAGCTTTCAGCAAGATACTATGGTCCCTTCAAGATCATTAGAAAGGTTGGACAGATTGCCTATAAACTACAGCTCCCACCTACGTCCAAAGTACATCCGGTTTTTCATGTTTCCCAGCTGAAGAAGGCAGTGGGTAACCATCCTGTTGAGCATAATCTCCCTCAAGGGTTGGAGATGGGCCATTCGGAATTGGCTGAACCAGAAGCAATCCGAGCCTCATGCATGTCTAAGTCCAAGGGCAGAAGTATTTTCCAGTGACTTGTTCGTTGGAAAGACAAACCAACAGAGGAAGCAACTTGGGAGGCTGCAGAATTCATTAAAGGGCAATTTTCTTCTATTCACCTTGAGGGCAAGGTGCCTATTGAGGGGGAGGGAATTGTTAGCATTCCTCCTAGTGATCAGTATGTTAGCATTCCCCCTAGTGATCAGCCCATAGTACAGCAGCCTAAGCTCATTCAAACCTATATTCATAGGGGTAAGATGGGGAAGGAGAAAATTGTCACATAGGCAAGTTGTTATGAGTTAGTTACAGAGAGAGATTGTAGAGGAGGGAATATAGATGGAATCTAGGGGGGAGAGAGGAGTCATTATTCCTACTGTAAAGCAATTGTTCTAGCCTGGAACTTTTCCATGAGGGAGCCTACTGCTGTAACTCTCTATTACATACATAAATAATACAATCTCAATAGTTTTTCCCTGTCAGGGACAATGTCCATCAGATGTACTTTGATTTAGGAAATCAATCACAAGTATATGAGTTGACTCTAAAATTGGGTCAAATCAGCCAAGGTGAGGATAATGTTGCCAAGTACTTCAATTCCCTAAAGCGTGTATGGTAGAATCTAGATATGTTTAAAGTTTATGAGTAGAAATTTGACATCCCCAGACCCCGCTTCATTACGGGATTTAGGACTGGGTGATGATGATGATGATGATGAGTGGAAATCTCCTGAGGATTTTAATCATTATCGAAAAACTTTTGAGGATAACTGGATCTTTAAATTCCCAATCGGTTTAAATGTTGAGTATGATGAGGTGAGAGGCACGATCATTGCGAGACAGCCACTCCCTCCTATTGGAGAAGTCTTTGTTACGGTGAGACGTGAAGAAAGTAGATGTCAAGTCATGCTTGGAAAATGGCTCCCCAATCCTAATCTTGAAACTTCAACCTTGGCTATTGGCAATGTTGGCAGCCGTGGCAAGAAACCTGGAGAGAAAGCATGGGTCTGCTGTGACTATTGTAACGAGGCAAAACACACCCTAGAAACCTCCTAGAAACTCCATGGGAAGCCTACCAATTGGAAGGGGTCTCATGAGGGTAAATTCAATAAAACCCCTGTTGCAAATGAGGTGGATACCGGACCATTCAACCAAGAGCAGATTAATCAAATCCTAAAGTTGCTGAAACCTAAATCCGAATCGACAAATGCCCCTAATGCCTCTATTGCACAAACAGGTAGTAATCTCAATTCTTCTCATGCTCTATTGTGTTCTTTCCCATGCTATTACACTCCTTGGATCATTGATTCAGGAGCTTCTAATCATATGACTAGTCATTCTCATCTATTTCATACTTACAATCCCTGTTTTGGTCATGGAAAGGTTTGATTCACTTGTCTCCTAATATTTGCCTTAAATCAGTCCTTCATGTGCCTAAACTTAGGTGCAATCCAATTGTACTGTCACTTTCCTTAATTCTCATTGCGTGTTTCGGGACCAAACTACGAGGAGGATGATTGGCAGTTCTAAACTTATAGATGGTCTCTATAACTTTTTTGAGGAAGACTCCAAGCATAAAGAAGCTCAATGCCTTAGTAGTATCCGTTCTACCTCTGTTAAGGAACTAATTTTGCTTTGGCATAATAGATTAGGCCATCCTAGCTTCCCGTACCTCAATAAAACGATGCCTCATTTGTTTAAATGTGTTGATTGCTCAAAACTTCAGTGTGAAAATTGCATTTTATCAAAAAGTCATAAAAAATTTTACACCTCTAAAACATATCAGCCGTCCAAACCTTTTTATTTAATTCATAGTGACGTTTAGGGGGCCTTCGTGTGTTAAAACAATCTCTGGTAAAAGATGGTTTGTGACCTTTATAGATGATCACACTAGACTTTGTTGGGTGTATCTATTAAGAGAAAAATCTGAAGTTCCCCAAGTATTTCAAACTTTTTATGCTTTGATTGAAACACAGTTTCACTCAAAAATTAGCATACTTCGTTCTGAAAATGGTACTGAATATTTCAAAACAAGTCTTGGCACTTTTTTGAAAGATAAAGGCATTTTTCATCAAACAACCTGTGTTGACACACCTCAAAAAAAAAAAGGAATTGCTGATAAAAAAATCACTCTTAGAATAAAGCATCACACCTTTTAATTAAAAACTCATGTTTGTAGGAAATTTCAAATTGTCTGTCATTGAAGGGTTGAATATTCACATATTTTTAGATAAGTTTTTAGACCCCTTATTCTAGTAAGAAAAAGTTTCTAACAAATTTAAATCATGTTCTAATAAAAATTCCATAAGTTCTAAACAACTTAGATAATATATCTAAAGTAGAATAATATATTTAACTGATTACTACTTCCTATCTAAGAAAAAAACCTAACACAATATAAATTTCAGTCCTTATCTTTGATATCAACTCAATTCTCAATCCTCGTCTTACCAAATTAAGGGTTGTGATTGACTAATTATTCCTTTTTTATTTCTTCTATATACATTCCTTATCTTTTACATCAAAGTGTTTATTAGATATGAACTGAGAGTTGGCTCAAATTTGAAAGCCACAACTTTCACCAACATTAATCACAACTTTTGCCCAACTAAAGCGTTCAAGTAAGCCAAAAGCATTAAAAGTCCATAATTGGATTAACGAAAACAGTTAATTCATTGAATACCAACACCAAATGGCAAAGATAAGTTCATTAATCAAAATCAGAAAACCTTGCATCTTTGCTAGGTACATCACAAAGTGTGAGCCCATAGCTGGTGTGATTAGGTATGCCGCCAATGTGTTTTTCCTGTGAAAACCTCAAATGAATTAACAAGCTAAAATCAAGTCTCATCTTCTTTACAATAAAATTCAAAACAAGATCCTTATTACCACTGACGTAAAGGACTGAATACATGACTTTCAGGTGTTATTAAAGCATGGTCTCTTTTGTAAACACTGCGAGTAAAACCTGGCAAGTCTGCAAAAGACCAAATTTAATTAAGGAAAAAACGAGAAATACGTCTAAAGTATCAGCTTAAAGTAATTATAATTGATACTAAAGCAATTTTTATAAGAATCCCAGACCATACAATCACTGAATTCCAAAGAATGAAAAGAAAAAATAATCTATTCTCTACAATTAATATAAATTTGCCTTGAATTATTCCTCCATTCAGTTAGTTTAAAAAACCAATAGCCGTGACCACACCAAAATGTCCCTTCCCTCTACCGGATCCAAAGCTTCAGATACAGACTATTTGTAAAGGAAAAATCTTGCTTCATTTTCTTTCATCTTCTTCAGAGACTAGCTTCTTCCGCAAGCAAATTGCACAATAAAGTTAGCAAGTTGTTGCAATACAATTCAGTTTAAATTTCAAAAAAAAAAAATTGTTGCAATACAATCGTTAATTCTAGGAATCAATAAGAACTAGGACCTTCCTCTTTCAGAATCAGACTCAGAACTTGCCTCGAAGATGAGAAGGAGACAAAGTCGGATTTATGACTTTCCAGTAGAGAGGTTTGGAGTTCGGTTCAGTGTTTAGTAATGTAGGTGCAGAGCAGAACCCACTATCAGTCCCACCAAGTTTCATTGAACCTGTTAAAAGTTCAAAGTATAGTGTCAAATACTTCCCTTAAGAAGATGAAATTTTACGTTTACAACTTTCAATCCAATGTCAGCTTTGTGAGTTTAATAACAAAATCTTAAAGCAATCGATGGCCTGTTCATCTGATCTCCAGTATACGTGGCCTAAAAACCCGAAAATTGAAAAGAAGAATTCAAAAAGTTATGGGATTTGAATGAAAACAAGTAGGGCATTCGACAAAGATTATAAGTTGTGAAATGGGATTTTCCCATTCCTCAGATATGGTCATACCAACACAATTCATTCGATGTATTTTCTCAGAAACCAAACAAAAGAATGCAAATAAATGAAGGAAATAATGTTTTAGAAGGTCAATACCTAACGTTAATAGAGAGATGAAATAAAGGCGGAAAAACTGCATTGTAAGCTGCGAAACAGAGTTTGGAAGTGAGTGGGAGTGACTTCCTCGCGAGTCAGATATCAGTTTTGTTCTGTTTCTTTTTGTCCCTTTTTCTCCTTCGGCATTTTATTTTTATACCACAAGTTAGAACTTTCTTTTACCTGTTCAAGTTACCAATAAATTTTAACATTTATTAATGTAGGAAATATCATAACATTTTTGAAATCATATAGAATAATTTTTTAAATAGAATACATTGTCTCATTTTGCTGATTTGATCAATTTTTATTTATAAATTTAAATTAACTACGTAAACCACTAATACGAACTTTTAAAATTAAATTTTCAAATTTTTTTCTCTAACATTATTTGATATATATAAATTTAAATTAACTACGTAAACTACTAATATGAACTTTTAAAATTAAATTTTCGTATTCTTTTCTCTAACATTATTTGATATATAACAAGATATTGTCAAAGTACCCAAAAATTTTAACTTAAAAACTACTTTAATTTTGGAAAAAATATTCTCTCCTTTATACAAGCGTCGTTTGTTTCTCGTTTTTTCTTCCGTTTTTTGTTGTCATTTTTGTGAAAAGAGAAACTCGTATTGTTGCAATTTCTTGTTTCTAAAAATTGAAAAAACGCAATAATTTTACGAAAATAAGAAAATAAAGTTTCATTATATTTTGACAACAGTGTTTTCTCGTACAGAAAAATAACAAATCCTTATTTTCTTATCTCTTTCATCCTCTTTAACAAACCCATCTTGAAACTTACTAGTTATCTTTTTTACATCTATTTTGTTATCACAAACTCCTCTCTTCCTTTTTCTCCAAAAAAAAAAACTCCTTTCTTCTTTATTATCTATTTCTTTTTTCTTTTCAATTCTTGCCTCATAACATGCAATCTCACTAATCCGAGTTGAGAAGTTGCAAACAACTTCAACAGTGCCCCACAGGTTAAGTATTTTCTAACCGAAGTGACGAGTTTTGGTTTTTCACGAAGTCAATTTTCAAAATTTTCTAATTTGGTATTTCTTTTCTTTCATAATAATGGTAGATTTATTATACGTTTGAGTGCATGTGGAGGATTATCTGGGTGGATCGTATTTATGATACCTATTTATTATGATTGTATAATACCTAGTTGGATGCTCTAAATAATGTTTTGGGTTTTTCTTCATGTTGAAGGCATTAATGTATACTTTTCAAGATTTTTCAAAGTTCTTTTTAGTAAGTTATGAAGGGAAGGTTGTGTTCATATGCTTGCCTCATTGGAGTGAATGCGGTGTAGGGAGTTATTCGCCTCTAGGTTATTTTTTCCTTCACCTTGACTGCGTACTAGAATTTATCTTCCAAGTTCCAAATTTAAGGACTTTGATGGATAGTCCTATAAATTTTCACTTTTATGATTTAAATGAATGTTATTTCTTGTTAGGAATTTACATCATCAACCTTGGCAAAACTAGGGAAAAACTTCAATTGGCTACCAGAGTCATGTGTATGCTTCTGTGTGTTTTACATGTAGTAGCTCACACATACAAGGTAAAAAATTCCATTCCACTGATTTACTTTCCATTTATAGGTGGATCTGTTCTTCTACAAAGAGCCAAAAGAAGCCAAGTAGCAGGACGAGGAATAAGCAATACCAGCTGTTGATTATGCACTTATGTTCTATTCTACTCTCTTCTTCCTTTTGTCCTATACTCGCACTCCAATGGCTCAAAATAGGGACAGCCTGTACTGACTCTTTCTCTTTTTTCCAATTTAACGTTTTCCTTATACTATGAAAGAACCCGTTTAGTTCATTTCTGCTTGTTGGTTTTCAATTAAATGTTAGAACCAACTTCACTTTACTCTTTGTTTGAAAATCTTTAACTACTTTGAACTTGCTTCAATTATTTGATCTTGATGTTCCTTTTTTTTTTTTTTTTTGCCTAGGAGGTAAGAAATTAACGTGAAGCTTTTGTGTCTGTTGGAATAGGAAGGTTTAATGTTGTTAGTTGACGCTAGTCCCTCTATGCAGGACACCCTACCTAAGGTTGAAATATTATGCTCCATCCTTATACAAAAGAAGGTATTCCTTCAAGCTTTTCTACTGATCTATTTCAGTTTTCTTTTTTTCTTTATGTGTATGTGCCTTTTTTGCTTCAAGTTTTCAATGTTGATAATTTGGTTATTGTGCAGTATTTGAAAACAACTTTCCACTAATTACTTTCCTTAATTGCATTGTTGTTTTACATGCAGCTGATCTAAGGTAAACAAGATAAGGTGGGGATTGTTGTTTTTGGAACTAAAGCTCAATCTTTTCGACCATTCATGTTAATGATTTTTAAGTACTCTAAACTAGGTTTTTAATTCCTTATAAAAGGATCTACAAGTTATCCTTAGTTCTGCTTGTTTAAAAATTCTCAGGAATCAAGAATCAGATGACAAGAGAAGTGGGCAGATATAAGCAATTTACAAAATATCAAAATAGTTGATGGATCTCTTATTGAAGCATTACAGCAGCTACCTCATGGAACTGCTTCTGTTTCATCGAAATTTACTCCTAAAGGTCAAGTTCACATGGTACTTGGCAAGGAAAAGAGAACTTTCTGGTAATTAAAGAAAACAAGTAATATTACTGCTAATTATGTACGGATACTAGTGAACAAATACTTAATATTGTACTTGTCAATTTGTCATTGAAAAAAGGAGTTAATTATTAAAAAATTTAAACTTTACTGAATTTTATAATTATAGGTCAAATTTTAAAAGTGACAATTAATATCGATGTTAATGTTGCAAGTCATGTGATATATATAAATTTAATAGCCTTTATTTTCTTTCATCTCCGTAAACTTAAAAACAAATCACATGTTTAGCATGGTAGGCATTGCCTTAACATTGCTGAATGAGTCGTCATACACCAAAATACCTATGATCATGTTCATAGCCAAAAGGGTAGTCATGCAAACCCTTCCGGTAAGCGAAAAAAAAGATGAAATAAAGCCATAGTTTTTTGGTAAATCTATTAGAAGACTCATTTGATTCTTACAATTAATGTGAAAATTTCTCTAATTATATGAATTTGCATATATTTTATTTATGTTTATAATGAGAATTAATTACTTTTAAAAGCATAATATATTATATTTAAAATAATTAACATAAGAGTATCATTACATAGTTTGAAAAAGGATGATAAAACAAAATATGTTTTTGTTTTTAATTTTATTACAAATCTTAATAAAAAAAGTTTTCGTTTCCAATTTTTATATTAGAAATCTTAAGCAAATAGGTTGTTTTTTTAATTAAAAAACAGAAATTAAAAACCAAAAAAAACTAAAAACCACAAAAGAAAAACAGAAGTGGAATTAAACGGCCCCTAGTTAACTTTGGTTAAAAAAACAAAGGTTATCTTAGCATTATAATTTTAAAATTTTACCTTTATCTTCTATATGTATAAACTTGAATCTTGCAAGCATGGTGTTATCAATTCTTCAATTCACTTTTTTTTTAAAAAAAAGAAAGAAAAACAAGAGTGAAAAGGGTGAAATTTTTTCTTTGTGACGATAATGTCAGTGAACTATAGTATGAAATTCCAATATCAAATATTACTAAGATAAAAAACTCGAATATGACAACTTGAACAAAAGTTAGAACACAACTCATTAAGTCTAAAAGCTAACAAGCTATGACTTAGAAAAAAGTAAAAGCATGAACAAAAATCTAAATGGGCATGTACGGTATAAAACTCTTAAAAAGAAATTTCATAAAAAATAAAAGAGAGAGAAAGCTCACTAGATTGAAAATTAGAAGATGATAACCTAAGCAAAAGTTAGATTTTTTTCATCAAAAAGATTAAAATCGTGAAATAAGGAATTGAGAAATGAGATTCACTTGATTCATATGAATCCATGACTGCCTCCCAAGCCCGCTCATCTTAAATATGTAAAATATAAGTGAACCGTGGATTCAAATGGGAATATCAGTGACCTTTGGGACTGATGGAAGAGATTCATACCATGGATTTTGACATTTTAGGGAGACGATGCGTTTGAAGGAAACATGTGTGAATGAGTGAGCCATGTCTCGCACTTCTACAAAGGAGGGGACAACAAGTGTTAGGGACCCTGCGCCAAGTGTCAAGCAACAATGTAGGGGATTAGGTATAATATGGTATTTGTACTAAGTTTAGGCCAAATTGTATCTGGTTATTAAGCCATAATTCTTCGCTTAGAGTAGATTAAATGTTGATTGTTCCCGAATTTGATTCCTATTCCATGAAATTCAATTTATTTTCCATAAAAGATCATATCAAATTAATCAAAATAAAACTAAAGAAGAAAAGAAAAAAATCGATATAAGTTGAGAAGTGGTAAACAGAGGCCTAATCAAATTAAAAAAATGAAGAAATATCCTATGTAGCAAATGAAGACATCACCTCTTATACGAGGGAATAACAATTTTCAAAAGTACCTAATAAAAATACTAAATTGTAAGGTCTTAATTTTCTTTTGTTTTATTGGGCTTATAAATGTCAACCAATTTGTAAGTAAAAAGCTTTTTCAAAGATTTATTGATTTGATGACTTCAGTAATGAAATTCCTCATTATCAGCTTAATTGATTTGCCCCTTTATCCTTTTTTTAATATAATTGAAAGGCCTTTTATCTCACTTATCAATTATAGAATTCAATTTAAAAATTGTTCATCACTTTAAGCATTTTTTTTTAGCTATCAATAGTCATCTTTAATATTTCAAATGATGCAAATAATTAACATTGTTTTTGTGAAAGAAATTTTCAAATTTAAGGTTTGTATATATTGTTCAAATATTAGACATACTTTACATAATTAACATTTGAAAAACAACACATTTTACTAGGGAGAATTTTAGTAGTTCTAGAAGGTTGAAGACTCTTTTCCTCAATGATATTTATAAAAATGCAAAATTATTAAAATATATAGTAATTGTAATAATCTTAATTTGATTGACTTGTTTAAATAGATAATATCAGTGTTCGAATTAATGATAAAATTTCCTCAATTATTCATTAAAAAGGTAATTACTAAAGAGATAATATCTTCCAATTCTCCTCGATCATTTTTTATTTATTTATGCAACAACATTTCAAAATAATTTGTCTAAAACTTGTATATACCAACTCATTTCCGTTTATAATGACTTTAAACTAAGCCCTAGAAATCACCATAGGACTCCTTCTTTTGTTTTAAATGCATGAAAATTTTATTTTCATATTTGCTTTACCTAGTTTGTTAAAGGCTATCCAATGTTGACATTTTATTTTTTCACATTTACTTTAGTTGCTTCATTGGCATATTGGAAATTATCCATAACTAACATATTATTTTACATATTTACTTATCTACATTATCAAATTGTTGGAAGTTATCTAATGATTACATTTTATTTTCTCACATTTACTTTACCTACTTTTTTGACTTGTTGGATGCTACTTAGTGTTAAAATTTATTTTCATGTATTTACTTTATCGACCTCATCAACTTGCTACTTAGTGTTAAAATTTATTTTCATGTATTTAATTTATCAACCTCATCAACTTGCTAAAGGCTACCCAATGTTGATATTTTATTTTTATATATTTATTTTCACTATCTCGTCTACTTGTTAGAAGCTATCCAGTGAAATTTTATTTTCACATATTTACTTTAATAGCTTCGTCGACTCACTAGAGACTATTAAGTGTTGACATTTTATTCTTACTCATTTACCTTACCTTTTTTTAACTTAATGAAAGTTATCGAGTCTTAGTATTTTACTCCCATATATTTACTATGGTTGCTTTATTGTCCTTTATAAGGGCTATCCATTATTTACATTTTATTTTTCCAAATTTACTTTACCTTCTTGGTTCACTATAAGAAAAATGTCGTTTTGTGGCGGACATTATCGACGGAAAACATTAACATTAACATTCCGTCGATAAGTAAGATTAGCGACATACATTACCGATGGAAAAAGGCATCATAGAAATGACCTTAGCTAATAATTACCGATGGAAGATCATGTTCTGTTGGTAAATGTACCGACAGACAACTAATGTACAATTGGTAAATTTACCGATGGAAACTAATGCCCTGTTCATAAATTTACCGACGGATTCTTGTGCGGTTGACCGTCGGTATATTTACCAATGGAACATAGCTTTAAGTTGGTAAATTTACTAACAATGTATGATTTTCTATCTGTAAGATTGTTCAAACATTATTAACAGTAATGTTTGAACAATCTTATGAACAGAAAATCCTAAATCATCAGTAAATTTACCGACAGATGTTTTTTTCCATCGGTAAGTTTATTTCGTCTGTAATTACCAATGGCCTACGACTCGTTATTCTATTTGTGATTATCGAAGACTTACGGTTGGTTATTCCATCTGTGATTATTGACGGCATACGATTGGTTATTCCTTCTGTGATTACCGAGAGCATATGGTTGGTTGTTCCATCTGTGATTACCAATGGCTTACAGTTGGTTATTCTGTCGATGATTACTGATACCTTACGGTTGCCCGTCGGTAAGTTTTTTCAAACATTACCAATGAATATTCTTTTTCCATCGGTAATGGTTCTAACTTTATCGACAAAAGTGGTTATTCCTTCTGTAATTACCAACGATCAATTTTCTTCTGTCAGTAATGGTTCTAATTTTACCGATGAAACTGTCGATATCTATCGGTAAATAAATCAGAATTTTTTAATAATGTACTGTCAATACCGTCAATAAATTTTATTTCATGATGATATAATTGATATATAATTTAAACAGCTATTAATGTAATAGTATATATTTAATTTTTTAAACATAAATTTGAGTGATGATATAAAGTTGAAAATATCTTAATTGATAATAAAAACATTAAATTGTACATAATAAGCTTTCATAATTCTAATAAAATGATCAAAAGTACATTATTAATTTGGAGACGGTTGATGCTCTGATTGGTGCGATGAGGCGCTACCCTTACCTTTCAAGTCATCCGCCTTATTACGGAGCTGAGCTCTATACTGCATCGACTGTTGCAACTGAGTTGCCAATGTCTGCACTGTGCTCCGAAGTTCTTGGACTTCATTGGTTATGGACCGCCTACTAGATGTTGCTATACTGAACGTGAAGGATTGCGAATAACATGTATTCACAAATGAACCTAAGCTGAATATCCTTCCCTGACGGTCCCTACCACCCACTGCATGAAGATAGGTTTGAGTCTCATCAACATCTTCAGACTGCTGAGACTGTTGTTCAATGCTTTCTTGTATTTCGTCCTATAAGAAGGCAATGTTTATATTAGTAAGTGATTTATTAAGCATTAATATTAAACCATAAATTTCACATACGTTGAGTTCTCTACAATGACTGTTGACGAATGTCATACCGTCATGCTTCTTAGTGTGAGTGTGCAAAAAGAGCTAACAGGGTGTAGCCCTCATGCCCATAAACTTTTCCTGCATAAGAATAAAATGTTATAAGTGAATTAGAATTTATAAAAATTTTAGCAGAGTTTCCTTTATTTTTATGATATCTATCCCCTGTTGAGCAAAGAAAAAACTTAAAAACACAATCATATATGGCACCAGACATTTATTGTAGCGCCTCGTTAACATGAGGTACATATCGGAACGCCTTGAGGACATTCTAGTACATAACCTATGATAATGGTGCACTACGTTAAATCACAACATTCACTTAACATGGCATCTTCATTTTTTTATAAGGTATGATCGAGAAAGTCACAATATTTAAAACCAAAAATTTCCCCTTTTCATTTCATAAATCCAAATGTAATATATTGTAGCTTTCGAATAACTGTACATGTATATCATCATAACCTATTACAAAATAAGCTACATGAAAGAGGAAATACACAAACGATCTATCTAATCTTCCAATCTCAGCTGACAGACCTGTGAGCCATTTTCTTCACAAAAGTACAAGAATTATGCTTCTTGTACGGTCTCTCTGTAGTAAAAGTCCTCCCTCGATCCTGAAATGTCAACATGCAATTTTAGGTGAGTTTTGCAAACTCAAATGAGGTAACCATCATCGATGGTTCACTCAATTCATGCAACACATTAAACATGTAAACATATAATTCACAACTTTGCATTTTTGCATAAAGCATCACATAACACTTTCAGGACAATTATACCGAACATTTCATTCATACAAAAGTACACATATCAATTGTAAATGCAATGCACATGAT
>JANZXP010000195.1:25394726-25414667 GCA_027576715.1 Erythroxylum flavicans | reverse complement strand
AGGTGTCATGTAATTGAATAGCCATGTGTCTTATGGCATGTTCAACACTTATCAAGCATAGGTGTTGCCATATGTTAAAATTAAAGCTAGGTCACATGTTATTTAAATACAGCAGCCTTTTATCCACTAAACAATGCCATTTTTCATCAATTTACTAGTCCATTTGTCCTACAATGATTAATGCCAAATGTCACTCAATAATAGGCTAAATCATTTAAATTTTCATATATCAATTTATCCTATTACTTGGCATTTTTCCTAGACAAAATATATATTATATTCCCTCAATTTTTCAATTATATCAATTAATTACTACTCCAATTGTCACACTTCTATTTGTCTCTTATTTCAATATTTTTCTTAATCTAAAATACTCCAAATATTCAGAAAATTTGGAAATATCTGAAATGTCACAAAAAAAACAGAATTTATCTTGATACTCACCAATTTAATTATCCAAAATTCACACTTTAATCATATTAAAAATTCACTTATACTCGAAAAAATGTCAATGAATGCATGTACAATTTTTTCTTGAATGACAACATTATTCACGTGCATGCGTATGCCATATAATGCATGAAATGCATTTCTAAAGTCTCAACAAATTCTTATATATAAAGCATCCTAGGGTTTTAACCCTAATCATGGGATGTTACAGTACAAGATCTAATGTAGTTATGAAAATCCACTAGTGTGAGATGACATGTTATCCTATTTGATTACATAGTCTATTAGGTGAACATGACCATGATATTAGACATGTTACGAATCTAGTTACTTTTACAAAAGTTGTTTCTGAACCTAATGTGGAATTGTAGTGGGTTGCAATGATTGATGAGCTGCAAGTCATGAAGTATAGTAAGGTCAAGGAGCTAGTTGATTTTGTAACAGAACAACAAAACCGTTAATTGTAAATAAAGTTTAAGACCTAAAGGATTTTAGGATAAAGTTCAGTAGTTTATGAACTCGCTCAATTGCCCGATGGTTAACTCAGGGAGAAATATTGACGTTAATGTTATTTTTCTCTTGTATCCTCATAAGATACATTTTGAGTGATTAAGGCAATTTTATCTCATGATGATAAAGAGCTACATCGGATGGTTGTCAAAACTGCTTTCCTAAATAAAGACCTTCATAAAGTAGTCTATATAGTACAACATGAAAGATTTCAGGATCCAGATGAAACTGACATGGTTTGCACATTATGCAGATCAATATACGTTTTATATCAAACCTCCCGAAAGTGATACGTTACATTTGATGAGGTTTGACCTCTTTTGGCTTTATGGAAAATAAAGTTAAAAAGATGCTTGTACTATGAGATTAGGGGGAGCAAAATTATCTTCCTATTACTGCATGTGGATGATATATTTCTCATGTCAAATTACTTGACCATATTGTATAAGGTTAAGTAACTTTTGGTCAAGAACTTTGACATAAAGGACCTTAGCGTAGCATCTTTTGTCTTAGGTATTCAGATTCACTGGGACATGTCTTAACACTCATCATACCTCTTAAAGAGTGCAGACATTAAGTATATGTTACAAAGGCTTGATACGGTTAATGGTAAACCTGTCGTAATACCTATCTCTCGTAGTAAGAGATAAACTTTAGCACAATGACCAAAGAATAAAGTAAAGAGAGAGGTTATGAGGAATATTCTGTATTCTAGTATGGTTGATAGCCTAATGTATGCTTGGCTATATATTAGGGTGGACATTGCATTTACTGTTTGACTATTTGGTCAGTATCTAGTTAACCCAGATGTAGACCATTGAAATCTAGTCAAGTAAGTGTTAAGATATTAAAGGGAATCAAGGATTATGTGTTGACATATAGAAAAGCCAACAGACTAAATTTCAAAGGGAATCAAGATTCAAATTTAGCTATGTGTCCAGATGATCGAAAGTTCACTTAAGGTTACAGTTTTAAGGTTACAAATGGTACAATGTTATGAAAGAGTGTCAATTTGACACGGGTGACTTCTTCATCCATTCATACATAGTGCTTGCTAGAGGACTACTTCACAGAAGGTTTAGCTCAGAAAATTAACTTCTAAGTTGTCTGTGGTTGATTCAGTGGCTAAACCCATTCAATCGTAATGTGATAATCAAACTGCTATGTTGTTTAATAATAAAATTGAATATCACAGGTTCTTAGCATTCTGAGGTCAAATGTTTGACTGTGAAGTAATTGATACGAAAAGATGGCATTGAGATTTGGAGCATTTAAAGACTGAGTTCTTTTACTAAAGGACTTTGCCCACTTATGTTTGGAATGCAAGTATATAATATGGGTGTTTTAAAGTCCTTAGACACTGTTACTTAAAAGGTCATTATGTTTACTCCACGTACATTTGTATGTTTTGATGTATTATCACGGTATGATGGTTCATCAATAAAGATGATTATTGTTTATCCTCAGTAATACATATTATCATACATTGTCATAATACGTATGCAAGTCTTAAGATTTGTGTCAATCTTAAGCATTTAAAGGTTATTGGACATATATACAGATTGACCTTAAGTCTATGTCATTACACACATATAGTTTTATACAGATATATCCTTAAAGTTTGACATGACATAGGGGATATAAGTTTTTAATCCCATAAAGGTTCTCTAATGCAGTTTAGCATTCAGTTAGAGAACATAAAGGTTTTTTCTAATGCTTTTTAGCATTTGGTGAGAGGAAACAAGTTTTCTCTAATGCTGTTTAGCATTCCATGAGAGAAAACGAGATTTTTCTGATGCAGTTTAGCATAAAGTTGGAGAAATCGAGACTTACAAACGAAGATGATACGTATTAGATCATAAAGGTATCATTGTAGTTTGCCACACTCCATTTTCCTATTTATGTTAATGAGGTATTAGATATTTTTGATTGTATTATATCTGTGTCACATATGACACATATATTTGATTCTTTTTGGTTTTGAAAACCTTGTAGGACAAAACGTTGGACTTTCATTATCTTTGGATCAAATGTTTTGATTTTAAAATTAGTCAACTGATACAGCAACGTAGCTTATCTGAGTTTTTAAACTGAAGTAAAACTACAATTAATAATTGTCCAAAGGGCAGAACGTTAGACATTTTTGCCCTTAAAGGCAATTTTGTCATTTTCCTATAAAGTGGATAGTTACTAATTGTAATTTTGGCTTTTCAATAAATTATCAGTTAAGTTACATAATTTGATCAAGATAAGGGTAATAAAGTGGCCCAATAAATGATCAAGATTAATGGGTCGAAGTTTGGGTGGAAAATAGATCTTTTTTAGTGTAGACTTGGTCCATATCGACCTTGTGATGGGGAAGTTTGATATGGAAGCTATATATATAGGTTAAGGTCTCCTGCAGTTGCTTATATCAATCGTAAGCATAAGGAATCTTTGACCTGTTAAGAGAGCTTACATATTGAGAGAACTGTAGAAAGACCTAGCTCACATCTCAGTGATAGATTCCCCTGAAGACGGTAATATATTCGGGATCGTTTCGGCTTCAGAAAACTCGTTTGAAGTTTCAGAATCGAAATCAGGTATATTCCGCATTTCTTCATTTTTTGCCCTTTCACGTTCGATCCGGGGTACATAACTAAGGTACCGTTACATGTTACAACTGTTGCGAGTCAAAATATAGTATGAACCTTGCCTCAATGACATCATTATTGCCAAATAAAATTAAAACCATTATAAGAACTACTTTGTAATAATTGAAATTTATAAAGCGTCTACATATTATATAAATCATAAAATCGCCAATTCCAAATATTGTTGGAGATATGTAACATGTGTACATGGGATAATGCTCTCCTTAAATTCCACAAAATTGATCTTATCAAACCACTTAAATAGGTTCAATAATAAAGAGTCTCCTAATTTTGTGTGTGAACGAAATTAATATCTTTTACTTTTATTCTCTATAAAAATTTGATTGATATTTTTATTATGATTGATCTCAAAGTAAATTTTAAACTAACGTTAGCATGATCACTTTGATTAAATTATATAAAATTTTATGTTTTAGTTTATGCAATTTAATATTCCAATTTTTCTTGTTAGAATCGTTAACGCGTGACGAATGCATATTGGAGTCAACTATGATATATAGTAGTATAAATGGGTTTTCGAACTTGATTGAGCTTCACTCTATGTTGGGCCATTGAATTATTTTTTTAAAATTTATTTGGAAGAGAACAAGTTCAGAGGTTGGAGGAATAAAAAGACACGAGAGTACATACGAAAACTTACTGATATTTTTCTCTTGTTCCCAATCATTTATTATATTCCTATTTTGGAAAAAAAGAGTCATTCTTTGGTTTGATGTTATTATTATATACTTTGGACTGTAGTTTAAAATGTCTTCCAGTGCAAGTGCAAAATGGTTTCTTAGTTAAAAAGATCATCTTCACTAATTTATGGAAACTTTGCCATGAATACCATGTTCTTGAGAAGATACACGGAAAAAACTGATGGTCTTACTGTAAAGCTTAAACATAGTAGGATGATTATCATGTAATTTTTATTATATTTAAGTGAGAGGTGTATCCTAATGTATTCTAACCTTAGTATGAAAATGGTATGTTATAATCCTGATGTCGATTCAGAGGTGATATCAACACCGACGACTCGAGTTAAGTGTATTTCACTATTTTTGTTGTTTCTTTCTCTTATTAGAAATTGATTGTGTTATCCTATGTTAATTGAATGGGTTTTATGTATGGATAATCGTATTCTTGTTATTGTTCGGTTATTTGTGTATAAACCCATTGGGTATTGTGAAAAGATGATTTTAATACATTCATTGATTCATTTATTTGCAAATCCATTTCTAGAATTTGGATATAATCTATAATTGTTATGTTAAAATTCATGTGTAGCGACTAATGATTCGTAATCATTAGGGATAACATGAACTAGGTTAAATGGCTCATCGTATGTGGTTGTTGCCTTGATTAATCGATTTTTGTAATTCGTAATGCTACTGCTTAATTGAATATAGAGATCGTATCCTAGGTTATTTAGTAGTTAGGTTTAATTAACAATCATATCTTGATTAAATACTACCTAAGGGAAATTTGGGTTAATTATTAACTCATGATTAATAATTGCTAGGAGAGGTTAGAGAATAACAAATTAAGAAAATATGTTTAATTAGGTTGTAGGTCAAGATTGAACCAAAGAATCAAGTCCTTACCAAATTCCCCACTTTTATTGTTTTTTGCATGCTTTCTTTAATTTTTTTATTAGTCTAGTTTCATTTTATTTTCTTATTTCCAAAACCCCCTAAACCTGAACACAGTCAATTTCATTTCAACAACTTTACACATACACTTTGTGGGATCAACTTAGATTCACCACTGCTATAGTAGTAATCTAGTTTTTATTTTGACTAGTGTTATGATGCGTTGTCAATATCATGCAGGAAGATATTGAATTTTAAAACTAGAAATTGAAGCAAATGTAGAAGTTATATTAGAAGCAGTTTTAGAAATGTAGATAGCACTTTTGTTATACTTAATATAAATACTAGACAAGTTAAAGAATAGGTGAAGAGCAATTTTAAGAGATATGATAGAATTGTAGTTAGCAATGGAAAATAAGAAAAGATCATCAATAAAAAACAAACTAATGATATTAAGCCTTTTGCATTTACCATAAAACATGAACTTGGGATCTCTATCTACCACTCTTATTAATAATCTGTTCAGGACCTCTATAGTAGGTGTGAATAGATAAGGGGATATGATGTCCACTTATCTGATTCCTTTTTCCCTTTTGATAGTTTTTTAGGAACTTTATTTATTAGAATCTTAAAAGAGGTTTTGCTAATACATTTCTATATCTAAGTGATGAAAACTATTAGGTATCCATATGTATAAAGAACATTGATGATGATGTTTCAATCGAACATATCGTAAGCTTTTTGGAAATCTACTTTCAAAGCATAATTCTTATGAACTTTCTTCTTGGTGTAATGGTTGAATAGTTCCTATATAATTGAGATGTTATCTCTAATCGATCTTTTAGGAATGCAGGTCCAGTAATTGTGGTTTATATGGTTTGGTATGATAGCTTTTAATCTGAGTGACAAAAATTTAGAGATAACTTTATACAAAGTGTTGCAATAAGCAATAAGGCGATAATCTCCAATAATGATGGAATAGTTACCTTTAGAGGTTAATGTGATTAGCGTCCTATTAATTTCTTTTAATAGCTTGCCTCTGTTGAAGAATTCTATTACAACATCCACTACCATCTTATTGGTGATAGGCCATATTTTAAAGAAAAAGTTATTATTGAGATCATCAGGAGCATGGGCATTCTTAGGATGAAAGGATTTGAAAGCTTGTTTGATCACTTGAATGGTGATTGGAGTTGAAAGAATGTTGAATTCCTAACTATAAATTTGATCTTGAACCATTTTTTTGATGAGCCTAGTTGAAGATTTAGCAATGGAGGATGAACTAACGAGATTGGTGAATTGTTCTTTTGCAGCCTTGATGATTTAAACTTATGGATCATGAAAAGCAAATGGAGTGGATTTTGTTAAAAGCATTTTTGGAGGAGATGACCTTATAAAAGAAAGCAGAATTTTGATCTCCATATTGCAGCCAATTAATCCTTGATCTTTTCTTCAAAAGGGAATTATGGAATTTTAAAGCTTGAGAATAATTATTTAAAGCTTATTTCTCCTAAACAATGAGTGAGTTATATGAAGTACTACTATGGAGAATTGATTGAGCAGTGTCTAGTGCTTTCTTGAAAATTGATAAAGTCAAAGTCAATATACTCAATGCATAAGGATCCCTGCTTTATGGGGGCCTGGGGAGGGTCATAATGTACACAACTTTCCTTTTGTATTTTTGTGCTGTTTTTGTGACTTAAACCTGTGACTTTACGGTCATAATGGAGAAACTTTACTAGTTACTCTAAGGCTCACCCTCATGCCCAATGTTCTGCTTGTGGAAAACCTTGATCTCATGCTTTATGGATTGAAGTTTCCTCATGAGAATGAATTAATTGGTAATAGAAATTGGAGTTTTAAAATCCCTCTCTAGTAGTTCATGTAAACCTACAAGACCAATAAGAAAATTGTTAAATATGAAAGGAAAATGTGAGGAATTGGGGCATCCAAGGGTAGTTATAATGGGAGAGTAATCGAAAAGCCTAGAATTGGGAAAGAGTTAATAAAGCAGTGGATAGACTACAACTAGTCTAAATTAGTTAGGCATCTATCAAGTTTTCTTTTGATGGATAAGGTTCCAACTTGCTTATTACTCTAGGTCAAGAAGTTGTCTCTAAAAGGTAAGTCAAAAATTTGAATATCATCAAGGCATTTCTTAAATTTAACACAATGTTATTTTTGGCAACTCCTTAAGATTCATCAAAGGAAATGGTTGCATTGAAGTCACATAAAGTAAGTCAGGGAGAGTTGGTGACAAAAGCCATGTTTTTAAGACTATTCCATCAATCACATCTTTAAAAAGGGTAGTTGAAAGCAAAAGCCAAAGGAACATGAATTTTGGTTTTCAGTTTCAAGATAACAACTTTTAGATGAATGATTTGAGTAGAGGTAAAGGTGTTAAGAGTTAAGATCCTGGCTGAATTATAAACCACAAGGATCCTAACTTTAGGTTGATCACCATAATTATGGATTAGTGGTAAAAGATCTAGTAGGTCACATTTATCTTGCTTTATTTAAGACTCTAGTATGCCTAGCAAGATAGGCCTATTGTTTGACATGAAGCCTCTTAGCAAAAGCTTTTTCATAAGGGAATTAAGACCTTAATGTTTTAAGCTTATATAACCATGATGAGTGTCCTATAGAACATCTATTTCTTCTGTTGGATATCCTCTTATTAGCAGGTTGACATCCAAAATCTTCAATGATTGTATGAGCATAAGTGAACTCTTTTACAGGGGTAGATGATATTTTGTTATTTGCTCAGTATTAATAGGTATTTGAACCACAATATTTTCAAGAATGGTGATAGAATCTTCACTGTTTGTATCTGCAGAAGTGAACTTCTTTATAGGGATAAGTAAACTGATGTGGTGGGCATTGGGAACTTTTGTTGTCCGCTCAGTACTTATGGAGTTTGGATTTGCAATGTTCTCAGAAATGGTGTCATAATCGGCTCAGTTTGCTTGATCACTGTAAGTGTTAATTATATCTCCATCATCTAAACCTAGGACTTGAATCTAAACATTGTCATCACCATCAATATTAATGAAAAAGTCATATTTCAATTCCTTTCTAGGACTTTTTGGATGTAGTATTTGGGATTGATATGCACTCAATTGGTTGTATAATTATTTCATGACACTTAATGATTAATGACATAAAATTGCTTAAGATACTCAATTTGACTCATTTATGGTTTTAGGCACAATTCGAAAGCAAATGAGCTAAAGTGAGTTCAAAGTACTATATTTGGGCCATTTTTCGAAGATTCATTTCCACTTGTCATCATGGAACAAGAATGTGGATGATTAGAACAAATAAAGACAAGAAAATGTGTTGGGTCCGTGTTTTGCGTACCGGGGCGAACTGGGCCCCGCATACCTCAAGTTTGCACGCAACCACAACTTGGTATTTTCCTCTTTGGTACTCGAACTCGAGACCTCAAGGTTTTGTTGCATCTAACTGCACGCCTCTTACCATTTAAGTTGAAACTTGTGTGGATAAGTTTGTATGATTCCCTTCAATTTGTTTAGCCAAAAAAATCCTTTTTGTCAAACCTTACCTAAGCCACATTACAACTCTTATTAAGTCCCTTTCATCTATACATTAGGTTCATTTTGTTTATTGGTGGAGATATGATTCTTAAGCAAGCTTATGGAAATAACTTGCTATGTTTTGATTTAAGGGCTTAATGAATCCTAAACACTTTGAATTGATAGAGTGAAATCCTTATGAGGGTATTAAGTCTTGCTCATTTGATTTTGATAGAATTGATGAGGTGTTATGTTTTAACAATGTTTCCTATAAGTGCTTATTCTCTTGATTCTTATTTTATCTTAACCCATAAATGTCAATTGGCTTTTGGTATAAGAGTTTGTTGTGAAGAATAACCCATAAACATGAAAGGATATGAGAGTTTGTTGTGAAGATGATTAATCTACTGAATTGATGTATGCTTAAGGACAAGCATGAGTCCGGTGTGGGTGAATTTGATAAGATCTTATCTTGACATATTATTTGCTTTATCTCCTTTGTTTTGAATTTATTTTGCTACTTAAATATTAAAATTAATGTTTGTTTTGTTTAAGAGATGAAAAGTGAAGATTGCTCAAATTGGGATACTATTGGTGATAATTACAAAATTTGGATAACGTGAAAAGATTATTGTAGTGGATAAGACTAATCACTTGAAAAGTTGGAGTTTAATTGGGAAACTTCCTTCTATCATTATCTTGTAGGAATTTGAATTTGTTTTAGATAGATATCTTTACAAGTTAGAATTAGATTAGGATTAGATCAGAAAACCCTACAAAAGGGACGTTCTTCACAACAGAAAAAGATTATCTCTTCTTAATTTTCTCTAAATTCTTTGTCTTTCTTTTATTTTTGTTACTAGAGCAAAAGCCATATATGACTAAACTCAGTTATTCTGATTTAAGGGGATTCGAAACTCTAGTTATAACCTTGTGATGTTTTATATTCTTAACTTTTATTCATATTTTAATTTAAGTATTTCTTATTTTGAGTTCTTATATTTGTTGAATGATTAATATGTGATTAATCAAACAATTTAATTTAATATTGATTATTCTATCGCTATCTATGAATTCAATGATCCGTAATTGTTATGAAAGATTGATACAAGTAGCAAATAGGTTATTTATGAAACTGCATATTTAACTTATGATAAATAAGAAAACTAAGTTAAATAATTGTATCTATATCGAGTATTTAATTTAGGGTTAATCTCTTTCACTAAGCTTATTGTTATCATTTATTTGATAAGAAATGTTATCACACCCAGTCAATAGATGATAAGTTTTGGTTTAGATGTTGGATTGAACCAATTAATTTAGGAAAATTTGAGACTTATCACGACTATCCTAATATGTTTCGGACTAGCTGTTTGAATTGTGAAAATATTCTATTTAAACCAATGATCAATGTTATAATTAGATGAGATCTTTCCTTGAATGGGAATTTGGTAATCTTGACTTTATCACTTTTACAGTTGATTTAATTTGATTTCTTATTAATTTTAGTTAATCAGTTACTTGATCAAAAACTCCCTTTTAATTTCAGTACTTGAAATTAAGAAACTACTATCTAGTTCACTTAGGATTTGATCTGGTTCTATGACTACTACAAAAAATTTTGGAGAATCAGAATTATTTGGGGCCTTCGACAACCCGACCAATAACTAAGAGACATTGCCTAAGTATATACTTAAATCTTTAATGAGAATTTAACTCCTTTTGCATTTCAAATAGCTTTAATATTCCAAAGTACATTACTGTCACAATGGCAAGAATTATACCAACTTTAGTAAATAACTTCTTGATCTAAATAATCATTTCCACTAAATGAAAAATGTATTATGACTTGATTAGCAACTAATACTACATTGGAGCCCTTCTAATCTCAAAATCCTATTGTTCCAAGGAAAATATACCTCAGTTAAGATTTATTTTTAAAGTTAATATGCACATATATATATATGATCAACCTAAACACTGACTTTATTTCAACTGTTTCTTCTCTTCATTCTCCTCTTATGAAATTGGATTTTCCAATCTATACTAAGTATATAAATATGCTAAAAATCGTCCAATTAATTAAGTCAACGGATAATTTTTTGAAACATTTAATTAAATATTTATATTATAATAATAATTTTGAATTATATAAATATATCAATAATTCTTAATATCAGATATTTCAAACACTAAACACCTTTAGTATATTATATACTTACTTAGATTAGAATAGGTAAAAAAATTCTTTATTTATATTTATAGATTTAATTCCTAAAATTAAGTTGTTACCTTTTCACATCTAATAAGGGCTACTTGAACTATCTAATTCCTAAAATGTCTCTACATAATTTTATTTAAGAGTACAACTATACTCCTACTAACCTTCTTGTAGACATTATAAATTTATAATTACCTTTAAAACAAACTCATTGAATTAATTATAAAAGTGAATCTTTCAACTTCTTATAGCCTTTCAAATGTACATCAAATGTATTAGCAAACGCACTATTTCCAATTGAATGTATTGTTATAAGATTTGAACCTTTCAATTTTTATCTTACTCTCACTGCTTATCTTAAGAACTATTGTCCTATAAGTGTTCATTAAAACAAACATTTTGTTCGATAGGTTGTATCCAATGTTTTAGATATCTCATAACCATCTATCATCTGATTTAAATCATATTGATCAGGTAGTACATGCTTCAATTAAAACATCACATCTGAAAATTACTAACTTTGAATCTTTTAAAGTCTTACTATTTTATATGTAAAATGAAATCTTGCTAATTAATTTAATTGAAACTTTTGAAGGTAAGTTATCGTACTGGGCTTAGCTATAAAAAAGATAAATATTGCATCATATAATATCTCATATTGTTATCTTCTTATTATACAAATTATACTGTTATAGAATTTAATTGTGTATGTATTCACCATAGAAAATCTCACTATAACAATTTCATTGAAATGCTTTAGTATTCTCAATATTTAATTTATACTCAGATTTAAACATTTTGAACTTTTCAAATGTTAAATCATTATTCCATTTATAAATATGATTGTATTTAATAAATTCATTAGTAAATCTAATTAAATATAATTACTATCCTTTATAAATTTCTATTACATCCAATTTTAGAGGTATCTATTTCAGTTGAGTTGAACTTATAGAATAATATAATAGGATAAAATAAATGAGTTTTGTAAGTTTTATGCCATGAACTTTTTACCGTATACAACCAATAGATGATCTATATAAAATCACATAGGAGAGAATAAAGAAATAAAATCAATATGAAAGAAACTACAAATAAATAAAGGAGGATCTGATTCTATTTATAATGTATCTGACAGAGCGTGTCGAATGCACTGCAAAATTTACCTAACTTTGCACACTAAAAATTTGTAGTTGTAGTGAGTTCAGATTGTATCCACAGGGAATGTTCAGTTAACTCTCGTAATGACAATAATTGATGTTAAGGAAATAAAAAGGGGTTTTCAATTGGACGCAATTGAGAAAACAAAATAAAATTAAACTAATGCAAGCAATTTATTAAAAATAGTCAAAAATGATAAAAGTGATGAATATGTGTGAAACCTGGTTCTCAGATCAATCTCGGCCTACACACTATTAAACACATTTCATTGTTATAATGCTTTCACGCCTCTCCTAAGACCATTAATCGTGGAATAACAACATGTTTTATTAATCCCAATTTTTCCTTAATTCGTGTTTAATTAAGATAAGCTCATTAAGTCAACCTAATTATGAAATAACCTAAAACACACTATGTAGATTTAATTAGGCAGCCACATTAAGAAATGAAAAATGAATCAATATAGGCAGTGACCTCACAAGCTCGGGTTATTTAATCTAAGTTACATGGTCCTAATGATTCAAGGTCATTAGTGGCTACTAAAGAATCTCAAACACAACAATTACAAATTATATTTAAGATTCTAGTAATGGGTTCGTAATAAAACAATATAATGAACATATTAAGATCATCCTTAGAATGGCCAAGTCAATCATTATTGAAGGACAATAACAATTCAAAAGGAGAGTTAACATTAAACAATGGAAATGTATGCTTAACCATGACTCGAGCGTCGATTTCACATTTAAATTGGTGTAGGAAAGCCTAGCCCTCCATCTTCTCCATAGGTCTCCAAGAAATAGCTCTCTTTGTCACCTCTGTCATCTCGAAACCCCAAAAATGAAGAATGAAGCATTTTTTGCATTAACATAATGTATTTATAACAAAAACTACGTTTTTGAGTGAGGTGGCAAAGGCATGACTTGGTGTGTCATGGCTGTGAATGACACAAAAGAGGCTCATGATCATGACACATCTTTGCATGGGTATGACATGGGTGTCATGCCTATAACAAAAATGTCATGGTTCTGAAATGTTAGTCACAGGTATGACAATTTTAGTTATGGTCGTGAGATGCTATACACCATATATACTTAATGTTCTTACATTTTCTTGTCTCTTCTTCATTCTAATCCTTCTCGTTCTTACTCAATAAAGATAATTTAGTGTGAATCTTAAGAAGATGGCTCAACGAGTATGCTTTTGGCTCACTTTAGCTATTATGCTTCCAAATTGTACCTAAAATCAAATATGAACTAAAGTGAGTGTCTTAAGCGTTTTAAAGCATTAATGACTAAGTGTCATGGATTAAATGTATCAATAGTTAAGCACATACCAGTATTTGAGAAAAATTTTAGATTTTTCTGTATTCTATAACTTCTTTAGACTAGACTTTTAAGTCTTTTGACCAATTAATTGAACCTTTCGAATTTATATGAAGTATTAACATTATATTTGATTACAAGGAGATAGTTTATGAACAAATAAAAAAGGACAGGAAATAGACAATTCAATATCATCATAATCCTTTTATAAAGGTTAATTTGGCTATTATTCAGTCCATTAAGTTTTACAAATTTCATATAATTCATAATCAAAAGGATACTATACCTTAAATGTAACTTTATAATTCTTATGTTTATTTAACTAATATGACATAAATTTCCAAAAAAATACATAAAAGATAGTCTCAATTATCTAACTTTGTATTCTTATCCTTTATGTTAAATAAAGGTTAATTTGGCTATTATTCAGCCCATTAAGTTTTACAAATTTCATATAATTCATAATCAAAAAAATACTATATCCTTAGATGTAACTTTATAATTCTTACTTTTATTTAACTAATAAGACATAAATTTCCAAAAAAATACATAAAAGGATAGTCTCAATTGTCTAACTTTGTATTCTTATCCTTTATGTTAAACATAAGTCTCCCTTAATTCAACATATACAAACTCTTTGTATTAATTTAAATCAAATAATTTTACTTGAGAGACTATTTTTATTATGCCTTAAACATTATGATAATGGTGAATATAAATTCAATATTAAATATTCAAAATTATGAATTAGAAATATATATGATATTTACCATATATCATGTATTGATAAGAAAAATCAAGCAATTAATTTTTCTTCTAATTTAACAATCATCATATCTCAACCAATATCGTCAATTATAGTCCTTAATTATACTTTTAGTAGGCTAAATTTGAGTCAAATGATTCCATCAAGGTACCATGCTTTTTAGCTTTACTCCATGCAACTATTTGTGTTATGCTATCTCAGTGTTGATATCAATCTTTCATATTTCCATTAATGTTTATGAGACATTTTTCAATTTAAAATACCATTACATCTGGTCATTTATACGATATTGACATAGCTTTAAAACATTTTTACAAAATCCTTAATAAGAAATAAATCAAAATTATATAGTGGACATACAACTTTTCTTTCTAATTTTGAGCACTCTTCTCAAACCTAACTTTACACACACGCACACACACACACACACACACACACACACACTCAATATCAAATATTCTAAAAACAGATAATTGTTTAAACAAACCAAAATATAAATGTAAGAAAGCAATTAATTAGTTGTGTTTTATGAAAACCAAATAAGATTATAACTTAAATAATTTATTTAGTTACTCCTAGTATTTTATTCGAAATAATTACTCTTATCACTTTTCAAAAAGATTACTCTAATCTCTCTAGTTGACTAAGATCTCATTCAAATTTAGTTGATCTTATGTTTGCTCAACAAACAAAAAACTTTTAGGTAGATAACAAGTATATGAATCACATCTTATATGACTCTTATATCTATTAAGTGACAACTTTTGTCAAAGCATATCTAATATATTATTCCTAAACTTGCTTCTAGATTCATATGATCATGAGTTTGCTTAGAAAAAATTACATAAAATTAGGTAAGTAACCCTTTATTATGGACTAAACATAATTAGGTTAAAGTGGCATTAAGTTTGCTTAACAAGTCTAGTAATAAATAAACTCTATTTATTCTTACAATAATGGAAAACAACTTTTGTTCTAAATAATATTTTTAATAAGAGATTTAATTTTTTTTGTCTTATTAAGCATAAAAAATACATTTCAAAGTATCATCCAAACAAAACATGCAATTCACACATAACATATATATCAAACATATATTAAAACATGCAATTTGTGCACACATAATCAAATTACATACATAAAAATAATTAAGCCATGATAGATTATAGTTATTGATCTTCATAATCTAAAATAATATTTTTAGTTCCTTGGATAACAAAATTAGATTAAACTAATGTTGTGAATATCGTACTAAACCTGGTACCGAATTAAGTTTCGGTATGCTACTGTACCAGTACTAGTTAATATCGAGTATTGTTTTGGGCAATTTTTGAAATTTATGAAATAGTACCTGATCAATCTTATCTAAAAAATCATAATAATTAAAATTTAAAATAACAACAATTTATTTATTTTCTTAATATTATTTTTACATATTCCACATATAAATAATAGCTACAATTAATAGGAAAATGATAATTTTATCATCATACAAATATAAAGTTAAGAACAATTATATACTGATAAATATATATATAATAAGTAATAATTACATCAAAATATCAAATAAAAAATAATTATTATCAATAATAGAATATAATTTCTATCTTAATATTTAATTTTCTATACTATATATATATATATATATATATCAGTATATAATTTTCATTAATAATAAAATATAGTTATATTTTTATTAACAATTGTAAAAAGAAATACAGAAATTTAAGACCACCTAGTTTTCATTTTAACATATTTTAAAGTATTCTTTGTAATAAAATAAAATAAAAAGAGATGATAAATTAAAAATATTTATTTTTAAAATTTTGAATTTATTGCATAATTAAAATTTTAAAACTAATAAGTGATATTTAATTATTATCTTTATTAATTATTTTTTTATTAACCTATAAAGTATAGGGCACAAGTTTTTATTTAAGAATTGACATTACTTCAAGCATAAATGCCTAACCCATCTGCCCCTTCCCTTGTCAGTTGTCTTACTACTTTAATTGTTTTATTTTTCTCTTATGTGCCCTCCTTTTCATGTGCAAGTCTAACTTAATTACATTGTAGATTGTACACCAACTCTCAACAAAAAGTAAAACCTATGGCAACTAAAACACTAAAACAATAGCTACGACCCAGCCTTGGGGTCTTTCCTAGAAAAATTGGACATCAGGTTATAGCTGGAGTTCATCTGGAGATCAAGACACGTGAGCAGATGAGCAAATTGTAAAGCTAGAGAGTGAGGCACAGAGGAAGAGACGATGGGGGTTTGTTGTAAGCTGTGAGGAAGAGACGTTGGTGGGGTAGTGCCGAGTGTGCGGTGGCTGGTGACAGCAACACATGAAGGAGAGTCACTGGAGAGGAGAGGGGCAAGGATTTCTTTTCAATTAAATCCTTCAATTTTTTAAGTTTACGGCACCGATCGGTATTTTAAATATTAGTCAATATTGATGACTGGTACTAATAAGTCAGGTTTTGTATCATTTTTAAATGAATTAATCTCTGGATTACACCCTTAAATTCTTAAATGAATTAAATTCGTACTTAAAATAAAAATAATTTGATTTAAAAATAATTTTAAATTCAAATTTGAAATCACTCCCAGCTTGACTACTTTAATAAAATTAATCAAAAATATTTTTAATAAATTAATCTTTTCACTTATTATAATTTAGAAAATTTCCTTTCTCAAAATTTTATAAATAAGACATTCTAATATGATTAGAGAATTATTGGTAATCTAATTAAAAATATTTTTTTCATAACTAGAAAATTGTTTTCTAATATTAAAGGAAAATTTTTTAAAATTAAATAAATCCTTGGAATTTAATTAAGAAAGCTGTTTAGATTAAGATTAATTTCTTAATTAATTATAAAATTATTTCTTAATAGATTAAAAATTATTTAAAATATGAAAATAAGCTCATTTTTTCTTGATTAATAAATGAAAACACTTTTCTAAATTTAATCAATAAAACAAATACCGCTTTTAATCAATCAAAAAACTTATTACTCAAATTAATAAAGAAAATTTTTAAATAAATAAGATAATAATTTTTAAAATAAATAAAATAGTAAATTTAATTTATTTCGATCAAATTGAAATAAATAAATTTAATTAAGAAAAATTTTTCTTAATTACTTAAGAAAATATTTTCTTTATTGCTTTTAAAATTTTTTTTAATTTTAAGGAGTCTAATTAATTAATTTCAATACATATAAAATAATTATCTAAAAATTTAATTAAAAATCAATCTAATTATTAATCTTAATCAATTAAAAAATAATTTATTTAATTTTATAATTAATTTTAAATTAAAATTCTTTTGAATTATATTTAGAAATTGAGTTAAGCTACTTAAGACTATTTTATTTAGATTTTAGATTACACTAATCCCAAAACTAAATAAACTTAGTACTTAACTTAAATTATATTGTTCAAGGAACCCAACAACCCTAATCTAGTTTTAAGATCACTTTTTATCTTCTCCCCATATAGGCATTATTCTATCCCTGAAATAGGATATCCTTACACATAAACATATTCTTTTTCCTAAGATAACCTAATCTTAAACCCCAGCCTCCTTAATCTTGACTGCCTCTTAATAAACTTCTGCCATCCCGACCTGTTCATCTTCTTCAGTCTCTGGAAGTTTCGCCGTCCATCTCATGGAGCTGCCTCGACAACTACCAGTTCCAGATGCATCTCCTTCTCTACTCGGCAACTTGAGATCTACAGCCATTGAGAGTTGCTGCTGCCTATTGCAACTTCATAGCACCAACATCACCAATTTCTGTTACAAGTCCTATAGGAGAACTAACCCTAAAAGCTAACTTAAAGGGTGGGAGAGCTCACAAGCCTATAAATCCATATCAGCCGCTTTTATTACTGATGTGGGACAATTAGACTGTAACATTTCACCACGCTTTGTAGTCCAGGCACCCGCGGGTTGATTGTGTGCTAGATCTTTTCTAACCCCGGGCGAACACTACTATACTGGCATCACCACCCACGCACTCATGGGTTAGTTATATGCTAGACCTTTTCTAGCCCCGGGCGAACACTATAATACCAGAGTCACCACCCGTGGGCACGGCATGAGGACTTGAAGGAGTGGTATTAGCTCTGATACCAATTGTTACAAGTTTTAAGGTTGGTTCTCCCATAAGACCTATAACAATTTCACAAGGACCCATTGTCGTCATCACTGTAAATAGCAATACCATAGCAGCCTTCAACTTCCCACAAGAAACCATCACTATAAAAAGCATCGCAAATGACGTAACAACCACATCACCCAAAAACAGTTGTTGGCCATTCAACAAAATAGAACATCATACATTGGTTTATCGGAGTCCCAACATGTTACTGCTACTACTTTGTTTCTAGAGACCATATCACTGATTAAAAAAAGGAGGAACAACCACAACACTTCAGCAATTCATCATAAAATCTCATATTCTAAAACCCAATGACGACTCACATATCTTCTCATTCAGCAACTCAACAACATAGAAAGAAACACGTAAGATGGAGTAAAGTCGCCCCATCTTATGGCAGCGATCACTTAGGCTATGTGAGGTTAGACGTAAGGTTTTTAATGGAACAAAATCAAATAGTTTATAATGGAATGGAACGTAAATGGATGTAAAATTAGAAAATTATTGTTTGGGAGGGATGGAAGGGTTCATAATGTAATATAGTGAAATGTTGTTTGAAAAATGGTTGGCATAGAATATAATGTATGTATATAATAATGAATGACTATTCTACCATTGATGGAACAAAATATATGTTAATAGGGTTAAGTATATAATTAGTATTATAAAAAATTATTAAGGGTATATTAGGTTATACATATTTATCATTTTACATTACATCCTAAATCTCCCAAATCAGAAGTAACTCATTTTTACTATTTATGATGGAATGGCATGTAATGTAAAACGCTTCCTTCCATCCTTTTTCATTCCATTCCATTATAAATCCTCCTCCCAAATGACAAAATAATATTATATTTTATTTCATTCCATTACTAAACCCCCAACCAAATATAGCCTTATTGTGAAGAGGCAAACACTTTGCACACTAACTTAAAACCTCAAACCCGATAATAAAACTTAATGGCCACTAACAAGTCACAATAAAAAACTTTATTATTCATTATTTTTGCCTATTCAACTCATCACCTAGAAATGTTGAAATTCCTAGTGTAAAAAATATTTTGACTGTTGAAATGTTATGGATAATTAGGGTTGGCTTTTAAATCTTTTAAAACCTAGTTTTGACTAGTGATTTGAGTAACAATACGGGACTTATTATGTTCACTATAAATATTTCAATTTTCTTTAGTGGTTTAAGGTTTTCAGTTTCTTGTTATGTAATTTTCATATTCCAACAAACTTATTGTTTTTGGAGAATGAGGGTTTGTAAATTTTGCATAATCAAATCCAAATTTAATATTAATAACAATCAAATAATAAATAAAGTCGTAGAAATAAAAGATGACTTTGATACTACTATTGAAATAATAAAGTAGTAGTAGTAGTAGTAGGTAGTAGTGGTAGTAGTAGTCGTAGTAGTAGTAGTAGTAGTAGTAGTAGTAGTAGTAGTAGTAGTAGTCGTAGTAGTAGTAGTAGTAGTCGTAGTAGTAGTAGTGGTGGTGGTAGTAGTAGTGGTGGTGGTAGTAGTAGTGGTAGTAGTGGTAGTAGTGGTAGTAGTCGTAGTAGTCGTA
>JANZXP010000195.1:25363456-25394626 GCA_027576715.1 Erythroxylum flavicans | reverse complement strand
ACAGCAATGGAAATCAAACTAAATGAAAACATACAAAATGAATCCTAAACTACAAAAAAAATCAACAAGTATGCAAAAAACACATGTCAATTACTTAGAAAAACATAGACTTATGCACAACTATCAAAGATACATTTCAAGATGGCGAGGAGGTAACTCATGGGTGTGCTTGAAATTTCATGTCCATATCAAATAAGTCATGGCCGTGACTAACATGCTTATGCCTATAACTTTTATGTCGTGGTCGTGAGTCATTTCCAGCACTTTTCATCTTGATGTTTTCAACATGCACTCGTCATCTTCATGCATTTTCTTGTATCATCTTTCTCTGATCCTTCTCATTCTTTCTCCATGAAGAAAAATGAATGTGAATATCTAAAAATGACTCAAATATTGTGCTTTTGACTAACATTAGCTCTTTTACTTATGAATTGTACCTAAAACCAAATATGAATTAAAGTAAATGTCTTACGCATATCATATCATTAATCACTATGTGTTATGGAGTAAATGTATAATCAATTAAGCATATGTCAATTTCCCCCAAACTTAGCCTTTGACAGTCCTCGGGAAAAACATCAAAATAAAAGTTGCAGACCCAAACATTTGCTCATTTCCCATATTTCTCAAGAATATATAGTTATAAGCAAAGATGAATAACTTTCAAAAACCATAACAAGAAATCAACATTCAACGCTACTAATCATGATCAATCAACATTCATGACATTTAGAAACTAAGTAAAATAGAGGTAAACTTGGACAAAATGTGTTTAAATAAGATATATTCATGGGTACAGTCAAATATCATTTATAATCATAACATTTCACAACTTTGTAAATCATTTTATCTCCACCATCAAGGTTTACATGCATAATCATGAATCAAGGGACTTTTTAATGTTATAATGCAGTCGGTCAGATGTATTTAGGTAAAGTAGCATAAAAGACATCAAAGCTAGTGCGACAAGAAAAACACTCAATATACCATTAACCAAGAAAACCAACGTTCACTCACAATTATGTACGTCAACTATGATGAATGCAAAAACTATGTTTAACTCTCACACCATAAACCACATGAAGCAAAACTAGCTAGAAGGAATCACTTGTACAATTGAAGACAATACATTGAAACTACAAGGAGTGATCCTTTAAAGTCACATTTACCTCATATGCATCATATTCAAATTACCCATTCTAGACAACTTTAGGAGGAGACATTAATTATAAATAAATTTGTAAAATAATTGCCTTTCCTCCTAGATACTTTTTTTAAACATTTTTCTTTTATTTTTTCTTTTTCTTTTTCTTTTTCTTTTCCTTTTCCTTTTCCTTTTCCTTTCCTTTTCCTTTTCTCTTTTCTTTCTTTCTTTTTCTTTTCATTTAAAAATTGAAAGAAGCTACATCAATATGGAAATTTCATTGATAAAACATAAGATGACATTTCAATAATTATAACTACCCTATACATATACACACCCCCACATTTATACTCTTGTACATATATAAACATAAACAATCAACAAATGTTCTACTAGATTTAAGGCATGAATAGGGAAGTTGCTTAGGTTTAAAGCATGTAATTTGGTTAGCAAAAAAAGAAAGGCTAATAGAGCTCAAGGGGGCTTAATAAAGGACAATTCATATCAATGGCTAAGATATTTATCTAATATATCTTATAAAAACAAAGAATTCCTAATCATTTCCACAATAATACATGTGATAAAAATGTGGTCTTGAATAGAAAATGAAAACAAAGTCAGGATGTACATGTCATGAAGATCACACATAAATAAAAGACAATGAGACTGATATGAATATGTCAATCTATAAAAGCTCAGAATCTCAGTGGCTTGTGTCTACCACTGGTCACTACTCTTATAAAGGTGCTGAATATTGACCAATCACAAGAGCAAAAGTACATGCTAAAGTTTCCATGAATTCTTCTAGTTAATTCACACTCTAATCATAACTATATAATCCTAGAAGCAATAGAAAAAGAGAAAATGTTTATTTGTTTGTTTAATGTTCTCTCTCTTTTATTAGAAAATGAAAAACAAGTAAGAACAATACAAGTTAAAAACACACATACATATAAGAAAGAAATGTGAAATATAAAGGAAAAGAAACGAACTTCCCTTGGGTTGCCTCCCAAGCAGCGCCTTTGTTTAGTGTCGATGGCTCGACTCCTTGTTTTTCTCATGTGACAAAATTATAATCTTCTAGTGTCACAGTATGTGCTCTCTCCACATAAGGTTCTTCAGGATAGGCCTCAGTTGATGATCATCCACCTCTAACGTCTTCCCTATCTTCAAACTTCCAATATCTACTGAGTCTATGCACTCTAGAAATATCTTGAATTTCTCATCACCTTTTTGTTCTTCATTTAATTTCTTTAATCTGCTATGTAAAGGTGAAGCGTTAGTCTTAAAAATAATTATGGACTCAGTACTCACCTTCAACCTAAAAGATATATCCATTTATCCTCCGAACTCCTTCTCCACTTTTTCTTCATAAGCAATTCCTTGAGTAGTTCATCTAAATATTCTCGATCTCCTTTTCACTCTATAAGGTCTCTGTACTAACATCTCTTGGGTACTCCTCAAGTTGATATGGCTGTTCCTCTTCGCTTTGTGGTTCCAAGTGGTTGATATGTCCCCATCTAGACATTACATCTTGTTAGAACCATTTCACATCTACTGAAATTGTAAAGTGTTAGCAGCGACAACATTAACTAATTTTTCTAAGGATGTACTTGAGTTTTATTGGATCTCCCAATCTTGGAAGCTATACCAAATTTGCCTCTCATCTTGCTGGAATCGCGAAGTATTAGCAATAACAACATTAACTAAGTCTTTTAGAGATAGGCCCAAGTAATGATAAGAAGCTTCTAGTCTATACGGGAATTACCGTACATCCTACCAACTATCTTGGAAGTAATTTTACTGGTTATCCCATCCATAACTAAAACTCCAAACATGGTTATAGGATTGAGAATATGAAATATAGAAAAATTACTTCCGTCCATGAATTATTATTTTCTTAATAAACAAAAAGTGAAAATATCATGAAATAACTAAAAAGAAACTAAGTATAAACAAATATGCACAAAACACCAGTTAAAATCAAGAACAAAAGCTAAAACATCACACTCCTAAACAATGGCACCAAAATTGACATAGCGCATGGTAACACTACTCAAAATAACTAGACCTACAATTATAACAGTCGTGAGTCTAGGTAGATCCCATAGAGAGTGTGTGTAAAGCTTTTGAAATGAAATCAATCGGTGTTTAGATCATGAGGGTTTGGTTTAATTTTAAATAAGAAAAGAAAAATAATGAAGACAAATTAAAGAAAACATTAAAAAATGATGAAAAGTAATGAATACATTAAGGTCCCAGTCATCGGTTAAATCTCGACTGACACATAATTAAACATACTTCATTGAGTTGTTATCCTTATCCCTCTCCTATAACTATTAATTGTAGGTTAACAATAAGCTCTATTAAACCCAATTTTTCCTTAGGTCGTGTTTAATTAAGAGATGCTCATTAATTAAACCTAGTCATTGATCAACCAAAGATAAGCTCTCTAAATTTAATTGGACGGTTGCATTATGAGTTAGGAAAATAGATTAATTAAGGCAACAATCACATATGCTCAGGTCATTTAAACTAGTTATATTATCCTTAACGATTAAAAGCCATTAGTTGCCACAAATGAATCTCAACATAACAATTACAGATCATATTGAAATTCTAGTAGTGGGTTCATACAAAAACAATCTAATGATAAAAAGAATAAAGATCATCATACCTGAAAACCCAAATCCATAAACATAGGATAACATAATCAATCCCTAAAGAGAGAAAGAATAACAAAGATGGTGAAATATATGCTTAAACAGGTTCTTCGGCTTTGATATCACCTCTGAACCTGGTCGGGAAGCTTAGCCCTTGATGGGTCTCCTAAAGATCTCCTCTGTCATCCCTCTCTTGTTTCCCAAAGCCTTAAATCATTTCTTCTTACCTTTCATCCCATTTCTACCGTCAAAGCAATGTATTTATACTCAAAACTAGGTTTTGGGGTGAGCTGGCAACATTTCACGGGTGTGCTTTGTGGTGTCATGGGTGTGTATGTGAGTTATGGGCATACATGGTGGTGTCATGCCCATGACTTTTATGTCATGGCTATGAGTCATTTCCAGCACTCTTCATCTTAATGTTTTCAGCATATACTCATCATCTTCATACATTGTCTTATTTCATGAAGACAAATGATTGTGAATCTCTAAAAAATGGCTTAAATATTGTGCTTTCAACACACTTTAGCTCTTTCACGTATGAATTGTACCTAAAACTAAATATGAACTAAAGTGAATATTTTAAACATATCATATCATTAATTACTAAGTGTTATGAAATAAATGTATAAAAAATTAAGCACATATCAGTAACCACTACTCTGAAAGATATAATGGCTAACTTTATTCAATAATCAAACATAAGGCATTGGGAAGCAAAGGCTTGTATACAAAATATGGTTAATCGGATTGATCAACTAGCGAAGATATATTTGATGAGATGTAAAGGAGTTTGCCTATTCCTATTGAAATAGACCCTAAAGAATTTTGAATGGAAATCACCTTTAGGAGTGGAAATGAGCTTCCAAAAGAAGACGATCAAAGAAAAAGTCTCTATCCCAGAAGATGAAGTAGAGAAGTGGTGGGAGCTAATTTAAGAAAACAATCCACAAACCTTTGTTTAGGAAGAAGAAAAAGAAGAATGGTCAAAGATGGTTGAGGATGAACTAGTGAAGAAACCAAATAAAATAACTACTAATGAAGCATCGATAACCACCTTAAGTACAGAGAGTTCCCACTTCTCCAAAAACAAACTTTTCGAGTTAGCTACAGATTTAGGGATTTTCATTATCTCTCATTTTATTAACAGTTTATCATTAAAAAGAGCATTAACGCAATTAATAGGATTTATTGATTTGATAAATTATGCTCTTGCTATTATCTTTCAACATATGCCTTACTTACAGGCTACAAAACCCTTATATGGAGAAAAGAGTGGAAGTAAGCCACAGATTATAGACCTAAGATAAGGGTAACGTACAAGATATGTCATGCTAACGATGTTAAACAAATGTTGCATAGTATTGGGTTTAGCTATGGTTGTATGCATCACATGCATGCAAATGTAGCGAAGTGTCGGAATCAAGATTTTGACACCATAATAACTCAAAATTTATAAGATCATACATGCATGTAAGGATATGTATCTAAGAACATGAAATATAAACTTTTTACCCTTTGTATCCCCTCATTTCTTAGTTCTTCTCCTTGTTTGAGTTGTTGCAAGCACCAAACCCTTCCTTGATCACCCAAAAACATGCAAAAAAGGAAGATGAAACAATGTGTAAGGGTGTTAGAACACCAAACTTGATGAATTCAAATAGATGTTCAAATGGGAGATAGAGCAAGGTTATCTTGTATGCTTATTGATTTATACAAAAATTGCATAAATTGCATGAAGATAACTCAAGAACTCTTCTCACTCACTCTAGAACTCTTTTAGAACCCCTTTCTCTCTCACTTGCGTGTGTAAGAAGTGGAAGAAGCTCATGTACATAAGTGAATAACTCACTTATATCATTTTATGGCCTCTGTGGCCACGATTGTGACCTGTCTCACCTTCGACGTGGCCCTATGAGTCACAATCGTGGCCTGCTTAATATGGCCATACACACTATGTTTTCCACCAGTTTTTTATACGTGTGACCCTTATGTTCTAGGTTATTTTAGGCACTTGAATTAACTCTTAATTCAATCAAATCATAAAGGGTTTCATGATGCCATTTTGTCAGAATATAAGTGGATTAACACATGAACTCTTCGATAGTTAATTATCCAACTTATGAAATTTTCCATGGATAATTACCATGCAATTTATCCTTTCATAATATTTTACCCCCACTTGGTTTGGAGTATAGGCTATGTGTCATCTCCCACTAGACTTACTACATCACATCTAGTTCAAGTGATGTTAGTTCTTGTCCTAGGATCTCATTACTCTTATGTGTCATTGAAGACTCTTTTCATGACATATAAGCGTTCTGGCCAGAGAATCCTGAGTAATGACCCCAATAAAAGGCCCTGGGTATCATATCCTTCTATCAGGAGTGGTAAATCCTTAATTGGCTACCCAATTACCTTTGAATACAAATAGTTATACCCAATCACCACCCTAAGAGCGACCTAGTCTTGAGGTAACAAGCAATGATGTCAAAGCACAGGAATTGTATCTAAGATATCCTTAAGTACCTCAAGTCTAAGGATATTTGCGTCATTGCTATGATGAGATTAATCATTAACATTTGATAGATCATCCATATGATAATCTCATAGTGGGTCATCCGATGTACTTATTACTCTTAGTAAGCATCCACATGTTGACTCTAAACTACTCATGTTTATAGTTTGTGAGAGCCACTATTTGATCAAATCAAGGAGTATAACATGTGCTAGTCTGTCTGGATTAATAATATCTTGTCTTATTAATCCTATGACTGGGGATTATTTATGTACTAACATAATTACACATGATATGATTCTCATTATCATGATCTGATCATGATTTCCTTCATGCTATGTGTTGTATAATGGATTTCATTAATTCGATTTAAGATCAATATCAATTCATATATAAACGAATATCAAATCATGAAAAATGCCTTTCGCTTTATTAATCAAAATAAAGTTTGTACAAAAGTGCTAAAGGAGATTGCCTTTAGAGCACTACTCTAACAATCTCCCACTTGCACTAATGCCAATCACCTTTGTATCTAATAATACTATATGTGAGAACACATGAATCATATTTTGTCTAAGGAAGTGGCTTAGTCAAAGGATCAGCGATCTTCTAATCTATGGGCACTCTCTCTGTCTTCACATCACCTCTATTAATTATCTCCCAGTTCAGGTGATATCTCCTAAGTATGTGCTTAGACCTCTAATGAGACCTTAGTTCTTTGGCTTGCACAATAGCCCCATTATTGTCACAGTACAATAATATTGGGTCTACTATATTAGGAACCACTCTAAGTTCCATAATGAACTTCTTGATCCAAACAACTTCTTTTGTTGCTTCTGCAGCTACAATGTACTCTAACTCGATCGCCGAACTTGTAGTCATCTCTTATTTGGAACTCTTCCAATTGATTGCTCCACCATTCAGTGTGAAAACATACCCTGACTGGGAATTAGATTCATCCTAGTCAAATTGAAAAATGGCAGCTGTATGCCCGCTCACTACGAGATCTCCATTTCCATATATCAAGAATACATCCTTAGTCCTTCTCATGTACTTTAGGATATTCTTAATAGCCACCTGGTGACCCTCAATAGGATCCGATTTATATCTGCTTGTAACACTTAGAGCATACGATATATCGGATCTTGTATGATAGTTGTGATTTGCATTGTCTTTTAGGGTGTAATTTGTTAGAAATTTAGTGTGAATTTGAGTGTTGAGTGTGTATTTATGGTTTAATTGTGTTAGTTTATGTGTTTAAGTGTTTTTATGGGTTAGTATGAGTCTTTGAGCTTAATTATTATATTTTTGAGGTACCTTGATGTCTTTGTTAGTGTTTCAGGATTTTCAGGGTAAACGGAGAAGAACAAAGAAGTTGTGAAGAGTTTCAGGCCAAAAACATAGCCTACAATCGTGGCACAATAGGCCACGATCATGATAGAGAGGGACAAGCCAGGATAGCCAGGCCATGATTGTGCACTTTGGGCATAGTCGTGATAGAGAGCTTGGATCCAAGCCACGATTGTGCACTTTAGTTCACGATCATAACAGAGAGGGTTAAGCACTGGCCACAATCATTATTGTGTCGAGTTGATGCAAAAACTCAAGTTTCGTAAGTTTTTTGGTCTATTTTGACCCCAACTTTAACCTAGAGCGTCCAAAGTATAAATACATCATTATGAGACATATGCAGAAGTCTTGGATAGTCTAAAAAGGAGAGCCTTTAGGTCAGCCAATTTTGGAAAAACCTAGAAAGAAATCGAGAGATTGAGGAAGGAGACAAAGGAAGAGAAAGACAAAGAAGAAGTTTGACAGGACGTACTTCCCGAAATAGGTGGTTTCTCACTGTTGCTACCTCTGCAATTTCATTCCCAATGTATTTTTCTGTTATTTCAATTTTTTTCATGTATAGAGTTGAAATAGGTGTTGAGAATAGGTTGTGTTAAATGTTGAGTTTTTGTTTATACTCACATTTGGGATTTTGATTTTTGAGATTAATAAAGTTTGATTGATTGTGTTTTTTTTATTGATTTAATTTTGATTTAATTATGCTCTTAATAACTTGGCAATAGACTGAGAGGGTGAGCCCAGTGAAAATAATCAAATTGGGCTCACAAGAGTTAGGTGATTTGATAGGTAAAGAATTGAATCAAACCGATAGAATCGTGTAACAAGAGATCGAGCATAGGTTCCCGATAGGTTATTAGGCAATTTAGAACTAATTTAGGTTTTGGGTCAATTGTAAATTGAGAGATCACAATTCTATAATTTAAATTAGGGATTATCAATTAAGGCTAAGAATTATAACCCGAGAGAGAGTAATTCACCCTAGGACCATCTAGACCTATTAATTCGATAATTGCACAATTGATTAGGTTTTTATTAATTTCGAATTAAAACCCCCTTTCTCTCACTTGATGGTTTCTAGGTTAGTTTTGGGATTGGTTTGTGTGACTTTTTATCTTGTTTAGATTTCTGCAATTCAATTCTTGAAGTTAATTATTTGATTGGTTTAGTTTCTGTATTAGTTATTCATTTTGAATTATTGTAATTTAGTATGACCTTAGATTTTATGACTTGCTTACCCCTCCTCGTGGGATCAACACCTTAGGTACTACGCGAAATATCTATGCACTTCCGAAAATTACCAAGGTTATAAATATTAAAACTAGTGTAGGTAACCTTACGATCAAGTTTTTGACGCCGTTATAAGGGAGGTAATTTAGTTTTATAGTTTAAGGCATTATAGTAGTTTTTAATTTTTGTTTTCATTTCTTTCATTCATTTTAGGAATCGTGCTCTTGCATGAACACAAGAGTCATGAGAGATTCAAGTCATGCAACGGAGACAATAGATTTAGATATCACACGATTAAAATGAACCCTTAGGAAAGCTCGGTGAGAAGAGGACGAAGAGTTAGGAAAATCATAAATGGCCGAGGAATTTCAGAGAAATATGGATCAAGAAGCTAATCAAGGATGGCAGCAGAGGACCCTCATGGACTTTATGAGGCCAGGGTTCAACCCATCAAACCAAGGAGTGGCTAGGCTGCCTGTTCAAGCGGCCTCATTCGAGATTAAGCTAGCCCTCTTGAACATGCTTCATCAGAATGTCTAATTTTACAAATTGGCAAATGAGGATCCTAACGCACACATCATGAACTTCCTCGAGATCTGTGATACCTTCCAGTATCACCAGATGTCGGAAGATGCTGTTAGGATTAGGTTGTTCCCTTTCACACTTAGAGATAGAGTGAAGGCTTGGTATCATTCACTGAGCCCTACCAACATCATTGCGTGGGAGTAGCTTGTTCGTGCCTTTTTAGACAACTACTTCCCACTGACAAAACCACAAAGATAATAAAGGAAATAACCAATTTCCAACAAGGTGACAAGGAATCAATTTATGAAGCGTGGGAGAGATAGAAGGATCTACAAAGGAAGTGCCCACACCATAACTTACCGAAGGAGTTCCTTTTGCAGACTTTCTACAATGGAGTGAACTCACTTACTAGAGGCATGATCAATGCAGTGTCAGAAGGATCTTTGATGCAGAAGACGGTCAATGAAGCAAGGAGTTGATCGAGGAGATGGATAGTAATAGCTACTTATGTATATGTGAGAGAGGTAGGCAGCCTAATACTTTTTGAGAGCAAAAGGGAGTCGTCATGGTCGATTAAATGATGGAGATACAAGCAAAGATCGACAATTTGACGTGACAACTAAGCAATATGAAAGAATCATCATCATCTTAGGTGAAGGCAGTACAAGTGAAGTGTGAGCTCTGTGGTCAGACATAACATGATACTGTGGATTGCTACTTGATGAGAGAGGATAATCAGGAGCAAGTGAACTATATGGGGGCACAATTTGGACGAAGAGGGGAAAACAATCCCTACTCCAATACTTACAAACCTAGGTGGAAGAATCACCCAAACTTCTCCTGATCAAATAACAATAGAGGACAGTTCAGGCTTTAGAGGCAATCGAGCTTTCAACAAGACAAAGCAAGCTCGATTAAGTCAAAGTTGGACAGAATTTTGGATAAGATCAGAGGCATGAAGGAAGCATATAGGAGGCTCGAGAGCAAATTCAAGCAAGTAATGAAGAACCATGCCACATCTATACCCAATCTAGAAGTCCAAATGGGCAGATAGTGGAGGCAATGTCGACTTAAAATGCTGGAACTCTTCTAAGCAACATCGAGTCCAACCCAAAAAAACATATTATAGTTATCAGTAAGACCCAGGATAAGGAGCTAGTGAAGGTGAAGCATGAAGAAGAAGGTCCAGTGATTAAAGAAGACCCTTCAAGTGAGCCTATGATTGAGTCAGTTAATGCAACTCGATGTGTATTTCCATTCCTTATTGCACAGCAATGAGAGTCATATGCAAAGAGGGAAGCAGAAAAATTATGGGAGATTGAGCAAAATAAAGTCGAGATAGTAACGGAACAAATACAAACAAAGCTCAAATTATAGGAGTTCGTCAAGAAGAAGGTTAAGGAGTGACCACTGGAAGATGACCCCAACATAGATTAAAAAAGGATCCAGGGGACTTTTTCATCCCCTGTAGTATCAATAGGATCATTATAGACAGGGCATTCGTAGATTTAAGCGTGAGCATAAATATGATGCCCTGCACCTTTAGTCTAAAATTGGGGTTAAGAGAGTTAGTGCCTACCAAGTTTTTGGTTAAGACAGACGATAGAATATCGCATAGACAGATGGGAATTATACAAGATGTGCTTATAAAAGTTGGTAAATTTATCTTTCCCACGGACTTCTACATTTTGGACATCAACAAAGATAAGGACACCTCGATAATTCTTAGATGATCGTTCTTGGCCATTATGCACTCAATTATTGATGTTTCTAGGGGCAAATAGGGAAGGAGAAATTGGCATTCAAGGGGTCCATTAGAGAGTACGGAGCTCCTTCACTTCCAGTGGATCTCAAAGAACCCAAACCTTGAGGAGAATGGGAGGATATAGAAGATCCTGGTAATGCTTTTAGGAAGAAGCGCTCGTGAAGGAGATGGCAAGGAAAGGAAAATTGTAAGGACGGTGGTAATTGTAGTATGGTAGCTAAAGTGCAAACTTTGAGATTAATAAAGATGCTACCATTGAACCATTCATTCCAACCACCGTGAGCTTAACGGAGCGTCGAACTACTAATGTTAAAAGAAGCGCTGCATGGGAGGCAACCTATGGAAAAGTATTTCTTTGTTAATTTTTTTATAACATTTGAAATTTTATAGTTAGGTTCATTTTTGTTTAAACAATATCAAAAATGGACTTTGGAATTATGTGGATGATCGTGCAAGCATGAAAGGAGAGATGAAAAAAGGCCACAAAAGAATCAAGTAGTGGAAGTGAGAAGATTGGTGAAAGAATAAAAAAGGAGCAACTTAGAAGTGGTGGTACATCGTGGCCTGCGACTATGCAAAAAAAGGGAAGGGCACGGAAATTTTTAAAACAACTTAACCATTTTACCCTTTTACCACCTATGTATTTAGTTCTAACTTCACTTTCACTATCACTTTCATTTGCACTCTATCTCTCTAGAATTCAAGCATCCAACCACTCTCACCTCTCATTAAAAATTTTAACCTTCTAATTCCTTCTAAATTCTACCAAATCATGCCATGCATTAAACAATCAGCCCGCTGAGAACCATATAGATGACAACAAGTTGCAAGACAGGAACGAAGAAACCGAACAGTGAATTTCAGAGCACCCTTTCCAATTTACACCGAGGAGGAAGGTACTAGTTTTCGTTCCCTTTGTTCTAGACAAATTGTAGTTTCCAAGTACTTTGACTTTGACACATTAGATAGGCTAGAATTGCGTGAGTGGGTAAAAAACCTAGCTGAGAGGATCCAATACGCTCAATTTTTTCTATTTCAATTCCCTGTTTATGAGGAGCTTACATTAGAATTTTTCACTTCGCTGAATCCAAAAGAATTATGGTTTAGATTGGGAGGATGAACCTATGAATTAAATGTTGAAACCATGTGCGAGATGTGTGGATTCCCCGAATCCACCATCATCGATCAACATGATGATTTCCATCCTTCCCAATACTAGAATGAGCTTATGGGAATTGAGCAATTTCATGCAAAGAATGCTCACAACAACATCATATGGTCCTATGAACACTTGTTGCTGCATGAATTTATGTGTCAACTGGTTTTTGATAAAATCGAAACCAACAAGTGTTACACCAAGGAATTCTTTATGTTGTGGTGTATGGATTATAGTATTCTAGTCTGCACATCCACGCACGTACTGAATGCCATTTCTATGACTCAATGTAAACGGAGCAACCATCTCGGAATGGGATACATAGTTTCTGTCATTATAGAACAGTTTGGTGTGGAACAGAGGGGGCTAACAATTCACTCCCCTGACTTCCTCAACCATCATCACTTATTTTGGGCTGAGATCTTCCATTCCATAATCATGGAGTTAAAGGACATCAGCTAAAAGGCAAATGTTAGAATCAAGGCAAGTCAGGCGAGTTCAAGCTCAGCGCCATCTTGACAGGCACAAGAGGAATTCACTAATGAAGAATCCTAGGAAGAAGAGGAAGAAGAACAAGGTTGGAAGAAGGTTTTGGATGCAATTACTGAGACTAACAAGACACTTGTGGAGATGGCGAGCACACAATAATGCCAGAGTTGGGATATCTGACAGATCCATCGGTATTTTAAGTCTCAGGACGTTCAATTGCCACTTCCAACACTATCACCACCTCCATCTCCTTAAGACTTATACCTAACCCAATTTTCTTTTCCAAATTAGCACTTAGTTCTATTTTTTATTTTTATTTTATTTTCTATCTACTTTAATTTCTATTTTTTTTCCTTTTATGTGTTGCGTGTTGCTGTCTCACATTGAGGACAATGTGTTGTTTTAGGGATGGATTCTGTGTTTTGCTTGTGTATGTGATTTTGCATACTGTATGATATTTATTAGGTTGCATTGTGCGAATTGTTTGAATGTGTCAATGGCTTAGATGAAGTGAAATTCATTTAATTTTAAACATAGTCTAGTAAGTTGTAAATAATCATTAGCTCGCAAAATTAGTGAATTAGGGTTATTTGGATAAATATACAACTTAATTAGGAATTACTGTAAATTTAGCACCCTCTAAGTTGTCACATTCATTCGCAATTTGAAGCCCTTTTAATTTAAGTAGCTTAACTAGTATTTTTCATGAAAACGAATAGCTAAAAACAACGTGTATATTTTATTAATAAATCACTATTATGCTGACCTTCGACTTATGAATAAAGCTAGTAGCTAGTTGAAAACATGATAATAGCCGAGTAACCAAATCAACACACATCACAAATGTGTGCCTTCGCGTCAAAAGGCTGTAATTACATTTCAACCAAGCTGTCTAATAAAAGGAGTTAATCAAGTAACCAGATCGGCATACTCCTTTATTATTAGTTGCCTTTCACCCATCTCTTGATCTTCTATTTAAATCCCTCGAGATTGTCTTCAAAGTCCCTTGGAAGTTCTCTTATTCGATGTACGTTGTCAATAAAGGGAGCAAGTTCACCTTTCTGAGACCTCCTTCCTCGCATAAACCAAATAAAAGCAACAGTGAATTAATAAGAAAGTTACTAAAACAACTCAATGAAATAACACGATAAAATTTTGATACATAAATAGACAAAAAAATGATGAAACAATAAAAATCACTTTAGCAAATAAAAGCAATCAAAATTAATTCAAGTTCAAAACACTAAACACCTCCCTAACAATGATGCCAAAAACTTGTTATGCCCAAAAAGTTCTAAAAAGACCTAGGTTATCCTACTCATAAGTATACGAGATTGCTATAGATAATAACACACGGTCGTATCCCAAGGAGGTGAAATTGATCAACTTAAATTAAGTTTGAATTAAGAATAAAAATAAAAACAATGCATTCCTAAACATTTTATCCCAATTGTTGAGTGGAAGATTTTAAGGATAATTGCAAAATTATATTGAAAAGTAGACAGAATCAATTGGGAGCAAAGATAAATAGATTAATTGAATTGGAAAAACTCTTAAGAATTAATTTCACTAATTTAATCTCCTATATATGATTAAGGGAAAATGGTTGGATTTTTGTCTTACTAAAATTATTAGCTAGGTTCTAAATCCATTCGAATAATGAACTAGTCTAACTTTCGTATTCAATAAGTTATTATCCGAATTAATAATGAAAACCTGACTACCAATTACCACTTCAGTTAATATATTTCTAGTTCTTAACCTAAGTGTCTATGGTTTCTCGATCTGTATTAAACTTCATCTCTCGAATCTTTATTTAACACCAAAATGATGCAAATTTTGGCCATTCTATTACATCCATTCAGTTCAGAAATCACAACAATAAATAAGACAATAGATCCATAACCTACATATTCAACTAAATAGCTTCATTAATTCTAAAAAAAGAGATCAACCCATCACGAGTATCACCACATTCATCATCATTAAACACTTTAATCGTATGTTACTATCAACAAAAGTATTAAAATAATAATAAAACAGTGAATAACAAATGGATTATAAAAAGAAATAAGTAATAATTGGCTAAACTAATAAGAGTATAAGTCGGTTAATAACATATAGTAAAATGAAAGAAACAAAACAACAAATAAGGAATAAAATAGGCAAACAAATCATCAGATAAAGAGTTATGGAGATCTCTAGTCCCTCTCAAGCTTCCAGCTTTGGCTCTCACCTTTTGCTTTAGCTTCTTACCCAAACAAATGTTCACTCAAGTTAAATGGGATTCAACTCTAGCTCTCACTTTCAGCCTCTCCCAAACTTTCACCTCTTTGCTATTTTGCTCTTCTTCCCGACTCACTATGTTTCCTTTCTTTGTTTATCTTCTTTTTCACACTCTATTTCCTTTCTCAATTTATCTTCTTTTTCTCTCTCTCTCTGTGCCTCCCATGTCTATAGTGTCTCTGTGTGAGTGAATCAATGAAACAGTAAATGAAAGATGATTCTTTTCAATCGCCACCCTCTTTTACCTTTTTACTCTCTTTTTTCTATGGTTTCGTGCTTGAATGTCTTCAACTGCCACGTCTTAAATTTGCGAATAAAAATTAAAACATTTCATGGTATGTCACGGGTGTGACTTACATGTCACACTCGTGCATGTAAGTAAATTCACGGGTGACTTACATGTCACGCCCATGCTTGTAAGTCAAGAGTGTGACTTACCTGTCACTCCCTTACATTGTTAAATAACATGCATGGTTATGGCTTAAATGTCACAACCGTGACATGTTCAAGATAATTGTTAGGTATGTATTAATGTAAAACCATGGACACGGCTAGTGAAACATGGCTGGATGAGAAGAAACGTTAAGCATGCATAATGATGAAAAGATCCATGGAGTAAGCAGCTGGAAAAATGAGAGAATGATAGCTAGTGTTTCGTGCAATTAACGTGAATGATTAAACATATGTATTAATGTAAATTGCTTGGAGTATGATCGTGCATGCATGGCTGTGAGAATGGAATTAACATGAAGATTGCATGGTGAGATGAGAATGTTGTAGCTGGAAAATTGAAAATGTATGTGTGTGTGGAATGAACACATGTGTGTGTTTGGAATTAATGTGTGTGTGCATGAATTTAAACTATGTGTGTGTATAGGATTAACGTGTGTGTGTGTGTGTGTATGTGTGTGGAATTAACGTGTGTTCATAGAATTAGCGTGTGTGTGTGCATTTAAACTCTGTGTGTGTGTATCGAATTAACGTGTTGTCTTCATGGAATTAACTGCAATTAATGTCTATGACATGTAGTTAACTCGTCACACGCATTTTCATGCAAAATTCTTCTACTCTCCATACAACATTCATAAGATAACCAAATTAACATTCATGCAATATTCACACCATTTTCACTCGATTCATTTCACAGTAGGATCAAAACATAAGGATTTTATAACTAAAATCAAGATATGAAGGTAACTAAGAGCAACAGAAACTAGACGCAACACCAAGCCTAACGGTTTCTTTATTGATTGGTCCAGCCATTTAATAAGTATAAAAGTTGGCGTCACATCTTTTAGCCCCAGTTTCCTAAAAATTGAAAAAGGCATAAGGTTTATACTTGCGCCTAAGTCACATAAACATTTTGAAATTTCTAAATTACCAACTACACAGGATATTGTAAAACTTCTTGGATCTTTAAAATTTGAGGGCGTATGGTTGGTAATTAAGGAGCTACAGGTTTCTGTCATGGCTATTGTTTGGTCATCTTCCCAAGTTTGCTTGTCAGATAATATGACTTTAAGGAACTTTGCATACTTAGGCCTGCATTTCAACACTTCCACAAAAGACAAGTAAAATTTCCGTTTCTTTAGCTTTTTCACGAACTTTGCTAATGGTGCATCCAATTCATTCTTCTGAAGTCTTTGTACGAATGATATTTTTGGTGAGTAAGGTAGAGGAGGAGTATAGGGAGGGTCCTCATTCTTTTCTTCATCCTTTTTTCTTATTCTCTTAGTCTTCTACAAGGCGGGTTTCAGTTTGTCTTTCCACTGGTTCTTTTAGCTCTTTCCCATTCCTAAGTGCCATAGCCTTACATTGCTCTCTTGGATTTACTTCTATATTGCTCAAACAGGTTTTCCACACTTTCCTTATATAATTCCTTAGAAAACTGGCTCATTTGAACCTTTAGGTTAGGAATAGAAGAGGCATGATCTTCCATTACTTCTTATTACATTCCTTCGAGTCTCTTCTGGGCCTCTTCCATATTCATGAGCTTGTCCATAATCTTTTCCAATTTAGAATCCCATGAATTGGACTTATCTTACTGAAATCTTAATGTGTCTTGATGTCCCATATGGGTCCTCACATTGTTAGGTGGACAAAATTTTGGATGGTTCTGCCACCCCTAATTGTACATGTTTAAATAAGGATGATAACTTCCCCAACCAAATTGTGCTCCATTAAAGTTTAATTGCTCCGCACTGTTGTTTTCCACTAGGAAGCAATCAACTGTGATATCGCTCTCTTGTCTATATAACTCGCATTTGTGCTGAATTGCTTTGAATGCAGAGGAAGAGGTGTCTTTCAGGTTGTTCAGTTGATTGGTTACGTTGTCGATCTCAACATGCAATGTTGTCACTGAATCTGTAGTAATCATTCCTTTTGGATCCCAGAAGGTTGACTGCTTTCTATTACGTTTCGCAATTCAAAGACAACTATAGTATGTCATCTCTTCTAACAGATCGTGTGCTGCTTCAACTATTTTCCTCATTATTGATCCTCCAGCAGCTACATCTATGATGCTCCTCAAAGGTGGAGTAACTCCATTGTAGAAGGTTTGCAGTAGGAATTCGTTAGGTAGGTTATGATGAAGATAGCTCCTTTGCAACTCCATATATCGTTCCCAAGCTTCGTATAAAGACTCCCCATCATTTTGCTAGAAATTGATAATTTCCTTTATCAGTCTTGTTATCTTCTTTAGAGGGAAGTACTTATCTAGAAAATCTTGAACCATCTGCTTCTAAGTCATGACGTTGGCTGGGTTGAGAGAATTGAACCACACTTGGCTTTATCCTTACATATAAAGGGAAAGACCTCATCCTAACAACATCTTCCGACATCCAATATGTCATAAGGTGTCACAAATCTCTAATAAATTAGCCAAATGAGCATTGGGATCCTCATTGGCTAATCTATATAATTACACTTTGGTTTGCAGTATGTTCAATAATGTTGGTTTGATCTCAAACGTAATTGCTTGCAATGGTGGTCATGTATTTCCTTGATGATAGGCATTGAACTCTGGTCTCATGAAGCCTATAAGGGTACTTTGATTTATTTCCTCTATCTTCTTTTTTCTTTCGCTTCTTGGTATCTAACTCTTTAGATGCTCGTTCTTACATTGTGATGTCTTGATTGATGTGTCTTCTACTTTACATCCAAACTCCTTTTTTTTAATTTCTTATGATTAAGTACCATTATCACAAGAAAGCGTAACAATTTCTTAGATCAAATAAATTCAAAATGCCCAAAACTATTTCCCAACAATGGCGCCAAAAACTTGTTGAGCAAGTTTTACTTCTAATAAAACCCTCAATATCTGCAACTATACGGATTGTAAACTTGTAATATTAAAGGGGTCGATCCCACGAGAAAATGGTTAGAACTAAGTAAACCTAACTTTGTCTAAGATATCGGGATATGAATTTAATAAATATCATAATGTTAAAACAATTAAATGAAACTAACCAATCAAATAACAAATGAGCTACCATAAATATGTGAGGAATATCAAGGATGAAGCTTATGATTCATTTTATCGTTATTTTGCTACGTAACCGCTATTAATTCAATTATATGTTGATTCTAGATCTTCTAAAGGATTGACTATTCTTTCTTAAGACCTAATTAATTACCCAAATTGATTACAAAATTCTAGATTTTGCAACTTCTCGATTCACAAAATCTACCTAACATTTTCATCTAATTCTTAAGTGATCTATCGAATAATCGGGTTTTCACATAAGATCTCTCTTCGTGTGATTACCAATTAGACATTAGCGAGACTTATTAGGTCACTAACTCTCGTTATCCATCTTAGTCAGATTACTTTCAACTCACTCTCTCGGTTTATTATCGAAGTATTAGCATACCCAAACATCACAACACTGGGAAATTGAATTGAAATCAACAACAATCAGTCACAAAACAACTCAAGAACAAATCCAAATCTGATAATTAGAGCATCCTAAAATGTGAATAACATATTCAAATCCAAGTCACACATCAAGTTTAATGAAATAAAAAAAGGAAAGAAAGAAAGAACTTGATTTGTACTCAAACTTGAAATCTGGAATTTCTGGATTGCTTTTCTTGCTTCTCCTTCTTACTCTCTCACTTTGGAAGATGATGGCTACCCTTTTTGAATGTTTTATGTTCTTAAATAGTTCTTGAGGCTTCTATAATTGTTTCTAGGATTTACCCACTTAATTTGGTTCCAAAAATAGCCCCAAAATGTTAAAATTACAAAAAGAGTGCTAGAAAACCTAAAATTACAAAAAGCGCGCTGGAAACACTGAAATTCGCTGGAATTGCTGTCTGTTCTCTCTTTCATGATCGTGGCAAGACAAGTCATGATCGTGACCTGTTTCCACACTTCCAATTGATGTGTGCTTAATTGATTGTATAATTAATGGTAGTATGTCGTAACGCTAGTCAAAATAAACTACACCTACTACTATAGCAGTGGTGAGTCTAGGTCGATCCCACAGAGAATACGATTAAAGCTTTAGAAATGAAATTAAATGGTGTTTAGGTTATGGGGGGTTGGTTGGTTTATCAAACAAGAAAATAAAATGAAGTTAAACTAATAAAAGCAAATTAAAGAAAACTTTGTAAAAATGATGAAAAGTAATGAATTCATTAAGGACCGGTTCTTTGGTTTAATCTCGACCTAAACCCTAATTAAACATATTTCCTTGATTTGTTGTTCTTTCACCTCTCTTTGAACTATTGGTCATAGGTTAATAACAACCTCTGTTAATCTCAGTTTTTCCTTAGGTCATAGTTAATTAAAAAGAGCTCATTAATTAGCCCTAACAATCTGATAACTTAGGAGATGCTTGCTAAGTTTAATCAGACAGTTACCTTACGAGTGAAAAAAACAAACCAATCTAAGCAAAAATCACACAAGCTCGGATTAGTTAGCCTAGGTTATGTTATCCCTAATGATTACAAACCATTAGTCACTACAAATGAATCGAAAAAACAATGATTACGTATTGTATTCGATTTTAGCAATGGGTTCTTACATAAAAATAATCAAATAGAGCATTCAATCATTTTTACACAAGACCCAACCATTAAACATAGGATAACATAATTAATCCATAAGAGAAAGAACAACAAATAATGAGAGAAATGCTTAACCGGGTTGTTGGCATCGATTGCACCTTCGAACCAGCATTAGGACGTCTACCCCTCTATGGGTCTCTCACGGTTGAGATCTTGTAGCCCTCTTTATGCTCTCTTGAGGCTCCAAAAGCTCTCCCAGTAGAAAACACTCAAAATATTTCGTAAACCTCTCTACCATCACATGTCTATTTATATTAAAAAATAGGGTTTCAAACAACATATGTGTGAAAGTCCCTTGACATGTTGAATCATGGGCATGACTTTAAGTCATGCCTATGGAATTTGAGTCACGACCATGATATGTTATGTCATGGTCGTGCATCATTAGTCATGCCCATGACACTGTGTCATGGCCGTGACTTGCATTCTCATGACTTCACTTGATTTTCTACAATGTATACTCTTCATCTGCATACATTTTCATGTCTCCTCTTGCTCTAATCCTTCTTCTTTTTCTATGGAGACAAGTGAGTTTGAATCTTAAAAAGACAGCTCAAAGATTGTGCTTTCAACTCACTTTAGCTCTTTTGCTTCCGAATTGTACCTAAGACTAAATATGAACTCAAGTGAATGTTTTAAGCATTGTCATATCATTAGTCACTAAATGTTGTGGAATAAATGTATATTCAATTAAGCACATATTAATAATTATTCCATAACACTTAGCGATTAATGATATAAAATTGCTTAAAATACTCACTTTGACTCATATGTGATTTTAGGTAAGTGAAGAAATTAAAGTGAGTCGAAAGCATGATATTTAGGTCTTTTTTTGAAGACTAATACTTGCTTATCGATAGTTTGCTTCAATTTTGTGTTCTAAATTGATTAAATTCAAAACCCCCTTTTTATATTTTCCTTGCATCAATTAATTCCACTACAAAAATTAACCAAACATTCCCTGCGGATTCAATCCCAACTCACCATAACTACAAATTTTAGTGTGCAAAGTCAGGTAAATTTTGTAGTGCACTCACCAATTCTTCTCTTTTCTTTAATTTCATACTTCCATACATTCAAACACACATCACACACCACCTGAAAAATAAAGTTAAGATCCAAATCATGCTCAAAACCACACAAACACTTAGAATATAAACAAACACTAATAATAACATAATTATAAGCTTATATACATGATAATCATCTAAGAAATACTCAAAAACAAATCTATCAAAACATAGTATAATTCACACCTATCATTGGCTAATGTATTTTATAAGACAAAGAATACCTATTTCATTTCCATGTTAATGCATGTGATAAAAATGTGGTCTTGAATAGAAAATCAAAGCAAAGTCAGGATGTACATGTCATGAAGATCACACATAAATAAAACACAATGAGACTGATGTGGATGTGTCAGTCTAAAAAGGCTAAAAATCTCACTAGCTTGTGTCCACTACTAGTCACTATTCTTCTAAAGTTAATACATATTGATCAATCACAAGAGTAAAAGTACATACTCAAGTTGCCATGGGTTTTTTCTAGTTAATTCACTCTTTAATTATAACTATATAGTCCTAGAAGCAATAGAAAAAGGGGAAATTTTGTTTGTTTGATTGTTTGTTTCTCTCTCTTTTTGGTTGAAAACTTAAAAACAAGTACGAAACAAACAAATTTGAAAAAACACATGCATATAAGAAAGAATTGTGAAAATGTAAAGGAAAAGAAATGAACTTTCCTTGGGTTGCCTCCCAAGAAGTGCATTTGTTTATTGTCGTTGGTTTAACTCTCTGTTTTCTTAATCATGTGACAAAGTTATGATCTTCAAGTGTTACATGCGCTTCCTCCACTTAAGGTTGTTCAGGATAGGGCATAAGTTGATTACCTTTCATTTTCAGCATATTCTCTATCTTTAGAATCTCAATCTCTACTGAGTCCCTACACTATTAGAATACCTCGAATGTCTCTTCACCCTTTTTCTCCTCATTTAATTTCTCAAATCTACTACTTAAAGGTGAAGGGTTACTATTAAAAACAATTAAGGACTCAATATTTACCTTTGAGCTAAATAATACATCCTTTTCTGCTTCAAGCTCCATCTCCACTTCTTCTCAGGTGATTCCTTAAATAGTCTTTTTAGGATTTTGAAGCTACTTTCCACTTTATAAGGTCTCTCCACTAACATCCCTTAAGTTCACCTTAGGTTGAGATGGTTGCATCTCTCCGTTTTGTGATTCTATGCGGTTGATAGCTTTCGTCATCTGACCCATCTAGCTTACCAAGTTCTGGATTCTGGATTTTTGTATCTGGCTGGAATTGTAGCATATCCTACTGAAACTGCTTTACACTGTTGAACTTGAATATTGTTAGCAGTCATAACATAAAGTAATTCTTCCAGAGATAGACCTAATTCATAACAAGAAGATTTTGGTCTACACAGGAATTGTTGTATATCCTATAAACTATCGAGGAAGTAATTTTGCTAGTTATCTCATCCACAACTAAAGTTCGTATGATTACTCCAAACTTGGTTATAGGATTAAGAATATGAGTTATAGGAAAAATTTTCCATCAAGAGCATTAATAACATCCAGCATTGATAAACTCCCTTCCATGTGTTCTTTCTCTATATAAAAACAAAAAAAGATAAAGAAATAAATGTAGAAATAAATTAGAAAAAAATATATACAAAATACCAATTAAAATCAAAAACTAAAACTAAAGCACAACACCTTATAGCAACGATGCCAAAATTAGTAGTGTGTCATAACATTATACAAAATAACTAAACCTAAAACTATAACAAGTGATGTGTCTAGGTCGATTCCACGGAGAGTGTGTGTAAAGCTTTTGAAATGAAAAGAATTGGTATTTGGGGGAGGGGGGTTTGGTTTGACTTCAAATAAGAAAATAAAATGAAACTAAACTAACAAAAGCAAATTAAATCAAACAACATAAAAATGACAAAAGTGGTGAATAAGTTTAAGACCTGATCATCGGATCAATCTCTTACACACAATTAAAATATTTCATTGAATTATTAATCCTATACCTCTCTTAGCAACTATTAATCGTAGGTTAACAGTTAACAATAAGTTCTGTTAACCCCGATTTTCCCTTAGGTCGTGTTCAATTAAAACAAGCTCTTTGACCGAACCTAGCTATCGTACAACCTAGAATAAGCTCTCTAAGGTTAAGTTGCCCCTAATGATTCGACACTATTAATAGCTACTAACGAATCTCAACATAATGATTATAAACTATATTGAAGATTCTAGCAACGGGTTCATAATAAAACAATCCAATGAACGCATTAAGATCATTCTTACACAAAACCCATATCTATAAGTATAGAATAACATAATCAACCCCTAGAAAGAGAAAGAACAACAAACACAATGTAATATGCTTAACCGTGTTCTTCGGCATTGATATCACGTCCGAACAGGTTTCGGGAAGCTTAGCCCTCCATACAGTGACAATTCTGAAACATACAAATAAGAAGATAACATGAAAATCTCTCCAACCACTCAGATAAAAGAGAATCAACAACTATCGGTAAAGATAAAATATATTTTCTAAAAAAGTTGATATGATGTAATTTTTGTTAAGTTTTGAATCTAAACTTTAAGTCTGCTAGTATAAATAAGACCCCTAGAGCATTGTAATGGGAGGCAACAAGCAATCTCTATGTATCTCATCTTTGTCATCTCTTTTACTATGAAATAAAAAACTATCCTTTCAGCAAATGTATTTCAAACTTTCCATTTTGAAACCTTATTCTTCTCCTAAAGTCTTTAGTATACACCTTAAGGTAGGAAGCGAAATAAGATTATGTTGGACTCTACTGAAGGAGTGTTAGGGTTAGTTTACCTAACTCTATGATTGGAGTTTAACGTCTCGTTAAAAGACTCGACGAAAAGTTGGTAAATTACGGTCAAAAAACTATAAATACAAAAAGTTATTAATAATATAACAAAAAGTGATAAATTAAAGGATAAACATTTGCTTCAAATCTCTTTAGCTTAGATATGATAAAATCTTTTATTTCTTCTTGTGATCAAGGTATTTGTGTTTGATTTGATTGATATTTATGTTTATGTCTATGTTTTGTCTTTAAATAGTATCAGAAGCATGACAATTTAGTGTACAACTTGTGAAGATATCAATCGGCAGATTTAAAGAAAAAGATATTTAATAGCTGTCAATAGTAAACACATAAGAGAACTAAAAAATTGTTGCTGTAAACTCGAATTTAACTACTTGTTTCAAACGTATACATTTTCTCAACTCTCAAGTAGATTTCTATTTTAATTTCACAAGCAAAAATTTATTTTTTAAAATTATAAATAAATTATAAAAATCATCTTATTTATTAGCATTATTATATGAGAGTGGCAATGAGCTAGCTTAGACCACTCTAAAGTCCAAGTCCAATTCAAAATTTTGAGTTTCAACCTAAATCTAACTTGAAATCTGATCAAGCTCAGGCTAAGTTCGATTATATATTTTTTAATTTTTAAAATAGAAAATAACACTATTTTCTAAAAAAATTTAAGCATTATATCCACCAAACCAATCTTAAGCCTAAATTTTTTTAAAGGTCCTAATTTAAAACGAAACTTAGTCAACTCGTGTCAAACTTATTAACTTCAAACTAAGTTTAGTTGAATTGGGCAAAAACCATGCAAGCATAATGTAATAATTAAATAAACAATTGATTATAAACATATAAAACTAATAATTAATATTTATTAATTATTAATGAAATAAATTAACATTACATATTACATATTATTACAATTTTTAATATAAATAATTATATACATATATATAATAAATCAGTAAATTAATTTGTTAAACATACCATTTATGTAATTTTCTAATTCTTAATAACTATGATGCAATTTTTCATATTAAAAAAATCATTTATGTCGTCTTTTCACGTCCCATAATGGTGAGGACAAGAAATTTTTTTCTTAAATGTAAGACCTGGATAATTTCTTAAATTTTTGCTTATGCCAGACATCAGAGTTTTCGAAGTTTATCCATCGAAAATGACAAGACATACGTACTTCTTGCTATTTATTAAAACACATAACAAATTGTACAATAATTTGAGGAGTAATAATTAATACACAAGAAGAAATAGGGGAAAGAAAAAGGAAAGAGAAGGAAACAAGGTCATCAACAGGTTAGAAGGAGTGACAGAAGTTTTGAGAATTCGGTCATTAAATACAGACATACCCTTCCCCGGAATCATAAAGACAGATCATGACCGAACCCGTGATCTTGTTCTTCTAGTCGACAGATCAATTAAACTCACAACGGATCTTGCCCCTTCTTGTCTATCTTCAGTTTTCTTCATACCTGTTGCTAAAAGGTCGGCCATTTAAAAATGTATTTTTGCATGCATAGTGTATTACAAGCGAACCCCATTCGAGTGACTAATAAGTCGACCTACTAGCCACGAATTGCGAGACATATATTTCATAACTTGGAATGTTGCCTCCATGGGCAACCCCCTTCAAATGCCTGCTCCAGTACATCCTCCATTCTCCTGGCCCGTAAAATCTGTTAAAAAGCTACAAATGGTGAGTCGCCACAGAGAAACAAGAATAACGTATTGGATATCATAGCTCCAATATCAACAAAGAGGCATTCCATTATCAGTTACAAAATGCTCGACTTAATGGTAAATTGTCAACTAAAAATTATTCCAATATTTGACTTGAATAAAGAATCTGTTTCCGGAGAATCGACATAAGATAACTTGACATCCAAATAAAGCAGGTCTCAGCTTAAGATCCTACAAGAAAGAGCTGAGACAATTTCCAAAATGAGAGGGCTACCTCCCCACTGTGTCAGCCTAGTAATGGATTGTCTTATAGTGAATGAAGCACCTAAAAGTTGAAAGACGGGAGATCAGAAATCCATGGAAAGTCTTGAGACATCCTTGAACGGATTTTCAACCACCCAATTGAAGGAAAATCGCCCATCTTTTTAAAGCAAATTTCAATTTAATCACGTGAGAACTCTGTGTGTGTGTGTGTGTGTGTGTGTGTGTGTGAGAGAGAGAGAGAGAGAGAGAGAGAGAGAGAGAGTGAATGAGCAAACTCTAACCAAGCACCTAAAAACTTGAGAACAAGCTTGAGCATTTATATGCAAAATAAATGCATTTAAACAAAGGAACAAGGCATGCAGTATCACAATTCAGAACTAACCTCGAGACTACTAAGTACAGGTGCTGGTACTTCAACCAAGTCCTTCAAATTTCTCTCAGGAAGAATAACTCTCCTGATACCATAGCGATGAGCCGCCAATATCTGCAAGGAAACCACCCAGTAATCTACAGTTCAGACCTATGCATGCCCTCATGTTTATTCAATTATTGTTATAACTTATTTTGAACAGTATAAGCAATCAATTCAAGGAAATCATTTAGCGAATGTAGAAGCTCTAATTCATAGCTTCATAGCTGAGTGCAGTCCTGCTACATGGGAAGACTAAAACTTTATACTTTTTTTAAATAAATCAAAGACCGCAGGATTGCAGATCAGATACGTATATATGGAAAAAAAGAAGATGTATATTAGATTGGCAACAGTAATGACCAAGCTAAATGGGTTGATTTATGACAAATAAATGTCACATTCCGAAAGGGCTCAACAACTTCATCAAGATAATATAGAAAAAAGATTTCAAATCCCAACTCCATTAGCAAAAACCAATGATGATCACTTGTTTTAGGCACTAATTAATAATGCAATGACAGCTGCAAGAAAATAAAGAACACAAATAAAACTTCAAGCATGTGGCATGTCAGGAAAAAAATTAAAAAGAAAAAAGAGATACTTACAAACATGATTCGATCTATTACATTAAACATGCAAAATCACTAGTAAATCTCCTATTTCAAGAGCATCAAATAAGAGATTCCCAATAGCAATTGGCATGAACAGTTAAAAATTGATTATATTGACAAAAATATTCAGAAGTAATATAGTAAACAAGGCAAGTCCATCCTTTTGTATATCGAAGAAAGTGAGAGATCAACCATGTGTACCTTCTCCTTTATGCCTCCAACAGGAAGTACAAGTCCTCTCAAAGTCATTTCTCCAGTCATTGCTGTATCTGCCCTCATTCTTTTCTGACTAAACAATGAAACTAGAGCTGTTACTAATGTTACACCAGCAGAGGGCCCATCCTTAGGAACAGCCCCAGCAGGGAAATGTATGTGAATGTCACGACCCTCAAGAAGATTGATCCCCTCAGCAGCAGCCAACTTAAGATCAGTTGCCCTAGCTCTGACCTATAATCATGGTGAAACTCAAAGCTGTTAGTATCTATAGACAGACCATTCATAAGTACAATAAGATGCTTTCTTACATTACGAGTGAATTTTGCAACTTACATTTGAAATAGTACACATAGTAGAACTTCAAAAATTGGCCAAAGAAGCAATCAAGAGAAATAAGACACTCAGGATTGAAAAAGTAAGTCTATTATTGAAGTAAAAAGTACAGCTTCAACAAGAAAATTTGTATTTCATTTCTTGGAAAGAAAATGAGAAATATAGATAGAACTTCACAAAATTAAAGAAGACTACACTCAATTTCAACAGATCTGTAACATCTTTAAACAATAAATACAAAACATGAATGCTATACTAGACAAAATTACCAACTCTAAACTTTTAAGAAACTTAATAACAAATTTTTTGTTCTAAATTAATTGAATATGAATTTTATATAATGCAAAATGCACAAAAACAGAATCATTACACAATCATAAATATGAATCAAATATTTTTCTTTGATGGAACACCAATCTTGTAGATTACAAATTACCCAAGTCAGTGCTATTTGTGCTGATTCCTTGATGACATCACCCAGTTGCCCTGTGAGATGCAATTCACCCTTTCCTGCCATTGCTGTAGCCTCCACAAATTGAACCTCTCCCCCAAAGGAAGTCCAAACAAGCCCAACTGATACACCTGGATTTGCAACTCTATCTGCTGCTTCTCTGTCATCATACCTTGGAGGCTGCACTATGAAACAGACGATCAAGACTTAAAATCAATTAAAAATTGGGAGGGTCCACCTAATTTCTTCATTGAGTGGAAAAACAAAAGAATTTGTTCTACAGTACACTTGTTTATGATTTGGCACTAGAAAAATACGATAATCATCTATTGAGATCCAGAAACCAGATACCTAAAGAAAGAAGACAAAGTAATTACTCCTTAATTTTTATGTGAACAGTACAAGGAATATATAGGATAATACAACCCTAATTACCTCCTTAAATTAAAAGAATCCATTTATTCTCTAACTAATAAAATATCAACTAATTAATAGAATATCAACTAATTATCTAAAGAGAATCAGTTAATTATCTCTAGAGATAATTAGCTGATTATTTCTATAATAACAACACTCCCCCTCAAGTTGGTGCATAGATATTCAAAGAATTCAAAATTCTGTCTTGGTAGCCCTTTGTGAAGACATCAACATGTAATGTAGGTACAAATGGTATGCAAATGAGTCCACTTTTAAGTTTTTCTTTTATAAAATGTCTGTAAATCACTACATGTTTCGTTCGATCATGTTGAATTAGATTGTTGGCAATACTGATAGCTGCTTTGTTATCACAAAACAACTTCATTGGATGCTCCACTGGTTTCTTAAGTTCTTCCATTACTCTTGTAAGTCAATTTATTTCACAAATTCCTTAAGTCATTGCCTTAGATTCTGCCTCCACACTACTTCTAGCTACCACATTTTGTTTTTTACTCTTCCAGGTTATTAGATTTCCCAACAAATATTTGCAAATATCCAGAAGTTTATCTTATGTTAGTAAGAGACCCTACCCAGTTTGCATCAGTGTAGACTTCAACTTTCCTTTGATTACTTTTCTTGAAGAATAATCCTTTCCCTGAGTTCCCTTTAAGTGTCTTAAGCTTTTGTACACTCTTCCAAGTGTTCTCCAAAGGGAGTAAGCACAAATTGGCTTACCACACTAATAGCAAAGGAAATATCTAGTCTCGAGCTTTCCTACCATTCGTTGATATCGACCTGTATCTATTGAAACTCCTTACTTAACTTCCCCCAGCATTGAGTTGAATTATCTTATGGTTTACATCCACTCATCCCAGTTTCTTCTAAAAGGTCCATGATATACTTCAATTGGGTGACTACTGTGTCATTCTTAGATCTAGCAATTTCCATCCCTAAGAAATATCTAAGATACCCCATGACTTTGACTTCAAACTACATTGAGAGATTCTTTTTAAGAATTTCAATTTCCTCAAAATCATTGTTAGTGAGGATAATGTCATCTACATATACAATTAGAATCATAGTCCTTCCTTCTTTAGAAGTTTTTATGACTATAATATGATCAAACTGCCCCTGTAAGAAACCTTAAGACCAAAAATCTATCGAATCTTTCAAACCAAGCCCTTGGTGATTGTTTCAGTTCATATAAAGATTTTTTCAGTTTGCATATCTTTCTTCCGAAGCTTTCAATAAATCCTAAGGGAGGCTTCATATACACCTCTTCTTCTAAAACTACACTTAGGAAGGCATTTTTACATCCAACTGATGTAGAGTCCAATTTAGATTAACTACAATAGAAAGTAACACTCTCATAGAATTTAACTTAGTAACAAGTGAAACAGTTTCTAAATAATCTATGCCATGGGTTTGTGTAAACCCTTAGCAACAAGACAAATCTTATATCATTCAAGTGATCCATCAGAATTATACTTCATGGTGAACACCCATTTACATCTAACCAGTGTTTTCCCTCTCGGAAGATCAACTTCCTCCCACGTTCTATTTTTCTCCAAACATCTCATCTCCTCCAGGACTGCATCCCTCTACTCAAGAATATTTAGAGCCTCTTGCATATTCTTAGGAATGTAAACATTGAATAACCTGGAAGTAAATGCTTGAAATGATGGAGATAAACCTTGATATGATAAGAAGTTATATAAAGGATATTTGGTACAAGTTCTATAATCTTTCCTAAGAGCAATGGGTAAATCTAAAGCTTCATTCAACTCTAGAATAGATATTGGTTCAACTGACATTGACTCAATAGAAATAAGCTCAAACTCAGATTCACTTGGTTTGTCTCCAATTTTTGGATTTGATTCCAGGTTAGACTCTTCATTTGTTTGTGCTTTTCTATCGTTCTGGATATTTTCTCAAAAAGGCTTTCCCTTTAAAACAATTTTCATCTTGTCTTGCACACATTTTATTCTTTTCTTGAGATTGAATTTGTAAAAGCATTTGGTATGATCCCTAGACATAGATCTAGTTATGGGTCTATGAGAAGGTGATTTCTTGTTACGACCTATGACTACTAGTGTTGATTCATTCGAGAGAACCAAGATCTCTTGATTTTAGAGTTCTTAAAATTCTCCCTTTCTTTATTATTGTGAATACCTTAAATACATAATAGAGAGATGGCATATCCTGACCCACATGGAAACTTCGGAGATTCAAATCTCCAAAAATCAAGGAAAATCAAGGCCTTAGTTGGAAACATAAAATTAGCTGAACAGAATTAAAAATATTCCCTAACTATAGCAATAGATTCCGAAATATTATTGGCTCCTTTAATCTCCTGCTATCACTTCAGCCTTCTGCTAATGTGGTTTGAACTTGCCATGGGTGAATCTCTGATAGACAAGTGGGCTTCTATCATTTCTCCCCCCCTTAAAATTTTGCTTGTCCTCAAGCAGAAAATGAGGATATCGCTCTTTTATTGGAACTTCAGATTCCCAAGAGGTTCAGCTGGTGAAGAATTCTGCCATTGAATTAAAACTTCCTGGTTAGGGTGATCACCACAGCGAGCCAACATTTGTTGTGGTTGGTGCTGTGTTGCTTTAGGGAAATGTAATGGCAATGCTGGTTCTATTTTATCTTCCCCTTCATAAAATGGTTTCAGAAAGGAGAC
>JANZXP010000195.1:25345032-25363356 GCA_027576715.1 Erythroxylum flavicans | reverse complement strand
ATTTAGATTATTTCTGTTTTTATTAGTCTTTTCCAAGGGTACAAAGTATCCTATAAATTCAATGTATTCTATCATAGATATAGATGAGAGAAAATAAAGTTTTCCTAAAAAATCCTACAGTATTCTTCCTTACAGCAACAACCGTATTTATATAAACATAAGTAAACCCTAAAACAGGAACCTTGTACAAATAGAGAAGGAAAGAAATTAGTCCCCAACAATTATGCACTAATAAAGGAAAGAAATTAGGCCTAATAATTAGGTCCTAATAAAGGAAAAATTATAGCAGTTACTCCAAAAATCTTCAGCAATCAACAAAAACATTTATTAAAACACTAAAGAGGTGTTTGAAATTTTAAAGCATTTGAAGGCATTCTATTGATCAAATATGTAGCCGTTAGGATAGCCTCACCCCATAAGTACTTAGGAGTATTAGTCGAAAACATTAGAGATCTTGCAATTTCTAATAGATGTTTATTTTTTCTTTTATGTGATTCCATTCAGTTGTGGGGTGTCAACATATGAGCTTTGATAAATAATACCTTTTTCAACAAAAAAATTCCTTAAAACCTTGTTGAAGCATTCTTTTCCATTATCGCATCTAAAAACATGAATTCTAGTTTGTATCATGTTATAAAAATTTTGATATGACTTCTCATTGAGTAAAAATAACCAATTGATTTTAATGTGGTCATCAATAAAAGTTATGAACGATCTTAGTTATTGTTTTTATTATTGAAGGTCCCCAATTACCACTATGGATTATAGCAAAGGGCATTATGGCCTTATAATGTTGTGCTGGGAAAGATATTCGATGATGTTAGCAATTTGACAAATTTCACACTAAAATGAAGATAGATCTTTATTTGTAAAACGCTTCAAAAATAAATGTCTCGTATAATGAAAACTTGAATGTCCAAATCTAACATGCCATAACATAATTTTATTTTCACAAAGTATTGAAATAGAATTCAAACAAGTTCTCTGGGATTGCATGCTTGAGTCATATCCATTTTCAAAGAAATAGAGACCTCCAACTTGTTTAGCATTGCCAATCATTTTCTCCACATTCAAATCCTAGAATTGACAATCACACGAAGAAAAATTAGCTCGACAATTTTGATCAATAGTTATTTTACTGATTGAAAACAAGTTGCAGGACAATTTAGGAACATGAAGAATATTATGGAGCGTAAGATTATGGGAAAGAACAATTGATCTTTTCCCAGCTACTGCTGAGTAGGAAGCATCTTCTACTTTTACTCTTTGATTTCCTACACAAGGACTATAGGAAGAAAACAATTTAAAGGACCCAGTCATATAATTTGTTGCCCTAGAACCAATTATCAAAGAATGATCTAAATTGGCATTGAAACAAGAGGCAACTAGATATTTACCTTTTGAACTAAAGAACAGGCAAGATTTGGACTAGAGAAATTATGAGACTGAAGAATTTTATAAATTTGCTCTATCTGTTCCTTTGTGAAAGGCTGCATGCTAGAAGATGTATCAGGCTCGGATTCAATAGTGTTGGCTTAGGAAGTACAGTTATCTCCGAATTGTTTTTTCTTCCAATTTTTTAGCTTCCCATGAATTTTCCAGCTTGTTTCTGAGGTGTGTGAATCATGTTTATAGTGATCACACCATGTCTTTTTGTTGTTTTTTTCTCTCTTCCTCAGCCTCTATTCCTTTTGACATGAGTGCAGAAGCTTTAGCCTCTAACTTGGTGTTGCCAATCATCACTTTCCACCTCATCTCCTATCTCCTTACTTCCGAGAAAACCTCTTTAATAGAGGGTAAAGGCTTTTTTCCCAAAATTCAGCCTCTGACTTCGTCCAATTCTTGATTCAATCCTACAAGAAAAACATAAACTTCATCGTTTTCCTCCCTTTTTTTATGTCGAACACTGTCATTCGGACAGTCCCAATCATCTTCATAACATAAGGCCAATTTTTGCCACAAAGTTACAAGTTCGTTATAAAACAATGTAATGTCCCAGGCTCCTTGCTTGGCCTTCCATAGCTTCGTTCTAGTTCAAAAATTTGAGAAATTTCAATATCAGAATACATCTCTCGAACTGCATCCCATATATTATTAGTTCTTGGCAGAAACATATAAGGTTTTTTGATTGCAGTTTCCATGGAATTAATCAACCAAGCTGTCATCAATGAATTTTTGGACTTCCATATTGCCATTTTTGGACCATCTGAAGTCAGCCTTATTGCCATTCTAGTCAAACACCCAAGTTTTCCTCCACCATCAATGGCGAACTTTATTGTTAGCAACCATTCTAGGTAATTCTAACCATTCAACTTGTGATTCGTCAATTGAAAAGGCAAATTTGAGCCAAGAAGATCATAGTTACGTTGTAAGTTACTATCATAAGATCGGGATTAGTCACACTTGAACTGTTGAAATCATCATTGGAGGATGAGGAGTTTCTCCGTTGGCCAGTCATCGCTAAGCGATAGTCCTTTTAGGACTGATTTGAATGAAGGAAAAAGTATTGTAGAAGAGTCGTGATTCTGATATCATGAAGAAAAAAGACAAAAGAATTCTTCCTTAATTTTTCTGTAAATAGTACAAGGAATATATAGAACAATACAGCCATAGTTACTTCCTTAAATTAAGAAGAATCCATTTATTCTCTAACTAATAAAATCTCAACTAATTAATAGAATATCAACTAATTATCTAAAGAGAATCGGCTAATTATCTTTAGAGATAATTAGCTGATTATTTCCATAATATCAACAATACTAAAAGCATTGGTTTACAAATTCTGCTTCACATATGCTAAGAAGGCCCAACAGTAACTCTATACCCAACTTATCACTTTTATGCACCATTGAATTTAGGTGGCTCTTCAATCTAGTTCTTTACAAAAACAAGTACCCCTTGTTTCCAAAAAATGAAGTATCCCTTCAATATAAAGATGATATCATGATTGTCGCATCCCTAAAGGAGCTTTTCTCAAATAGAACCAGTTTAGAGCTCCATTCTGAAGCATTAAAACTTAATTTCTGGTTAAATCAGTTCTAAAGACAAAGTCCACATTGGATAAGCACATTTAAAGCAATCAAACAGCTCTCACCACATTTTGATTAACTAAAAGTGTTTTTTCTTTTTCTCAATACAATGATAAATTAGTTAGGACCTAAGGATTTTCATTTCTGCAAGCATATCTAAGCCAAACATTTTGAGAATCAAATGAGTCATCATCCAAGTGTTTCAGCAGTAAACATATCCTCGCAATTAAGTTCCAGAAAGACAAAGATAATTGATCCTTAAGTACAACTCTTAACCATGCACCATTAGTTCTCGTTTCAAAAACATTGAGATGTGTTAATGCAAATTCAAAGCAGTCTACTACAACAAAAACAACCCAGTAAAAATCTCTCTGACAAATACAAGGCATTCTATTTAAGGGAAAAAACAATTAAACATGAGAATACTTACCCCCAGCACTTTCTCCAGCATAGCTTCATCAACAATTAGAGGTGAACGAACCCTAAATGTGCTGGAGATTTCATGACTGTTTTCACCCATGGGGATGACTTCCATTTCCACCTCAGCCCCACCAGCAAGTCTGTTCTCCAACAATGGGGAAGTAATTCGATGAATATCTTTACTCAATGGAGTAGCTTGTTCTTGTTCTGCAACTATTACAGCTGCAGCACGAGCTAAGGAAGCCAAATTTCTTTCTAGATTCCTCACACCAGCCTCTCTAGTATACCCCTGGATGATAAGATTCACCATAGCCTACCACAACGAAAACCATTCATGACATTCATGTGGAACATGTGAAAAAATAATCATTCATGACATTCATGCGTAATGTGTGAAAAAATATGTAAAATTTACAGTAGTTTGCTTCTCAGAGCATGGACCTAACTTGAGGAGATATTTTTAAGTGTATTATATGTAAGAAACGCACAGCTCAAAAACATAAACATGCAACCAAATAATGATAGAAGTGAGATAAATATGAAGAACAAAAACTGAATAATCATTCTTTTCAAGTAATTAAACCTAAGCATCAAACTGAATGCAGGGGAAGTTAGGTTCAGTGGGTGACAAAGAAATGCAAATCCGTTGTCACATCCCTATTTTCATGTTTAAAGCATTATGATGTGGCTTTGTCACAAATCTGTGGCATAATGATCAAAAGTCAAGATCATAAAAACATAAGAACACGATAAATGCATCTAATCGTGGAAAGACGACCTACATATCTGGTAAATATCCTACTAAATGTCCATTTTTAGCTTTCAAAAAGAAAGTCATGCTAGGTAATAAATTGATGAGCATTTCAATCATTAAATAATAGGAGAAACATTCTCACTACAATTCAAAGTACTTTTCAGTTTGACTCACCATAATAAGGAGATAACTCGATTTTACATAAAAAGAAGTTAGACTACAACAATTTGTTGTGAAGGACTAAATTGATATACCATACTAGTTTTGTACCTCTGGGATTTGAAGGAACTCAGAGCTCAATCCATGCTGATCCAAAACTCGTGGAATCAAATGCCTCATGGCTATTCTTAGTTTTTCTTCAGGTGTATATCCAGGAAGCTCAATCACTTCCATCCTGTCCAAAAGTGGAGGAGGGATAGGCTGCACCCTATTTGCTGTTGCAACAAAGATTACCTTTGAAAGATCAAAGGGTACATTTAAATAGCTATAGAAATTAAATCAAGGTAACACTGTTGCAAACATGCTTATGACAATGAATGGTGAAATGACCAATGTAATCAAATCAAATCAAACAGAAAGCTACATATATGAACCCGTAACTAATGATTCCTTCAGTGAAATTGTTGGGGAGATTCAGAAATTAAAATAAGATTCATCAACTAAGATAAAGGTGATGCATATTCTTAATAAAATAATGATTATCTAAAACATAGTGCAATTTTACCCCAAAATTAAGACTACTGAAGACATCCAGTAGAAAAAAGGATACTGATCATTAAATGTTTTATTCTGCTCAGGATCAAGAACCTCCAGCAGAGCTGAAGCTGGATCGCCACGCACATCACAGCCAGTCTTGTCAATCTCATCTAGAAGCATGACTGGATTGCAAACTCCAACTCTCTAGAGCAAATAGGTCATAAAGAGATACATTAATGCGTCAACCTAAACAACCACACAAAAAGAAACTGTGCAACAAATATCAAGTAAGTAACGAAGTTTACATCATTGGACAAATATTTCCCTAATTGTATATATTTCAAAATTATATCCAATATGCCAAGCTAATAAACTTCAAAATTTTCCAATTACCATCTAATCACAATGTATCAATGACCAAAAGAAATACCCATCATCACGAATTTGGTTTAATTATGTACAAGGTCTAGGCAACCACAAGGAAGTCAGTGTCCACGAGGTAAAGTAAAGATAACTATGAGAAAGAGGAAGTGAAATTACTAATGAAAACTTTAATATCACTACCGTGCATTCTAAACTGAAACCTAACCAAATGTAACAATATTTATTTAGTTTCAAAAGTAAAAATACAAGTCGTGAATCTTACAGAGAGACATGCAGAAATTCTAGGGCAAAAGTAAAAATACAAGACATTTGAATCTTACAAAGAGACATGTAGAACTTCTAGGTTAAATATAAAAAGGAATTGTTTATATTTATACCACAAATGACCTAAAGATTTAGACTTCAGACTTAATAATTGGGGAAAAAAATGGCACTAACAAAACTTGAGATTGAGAAAATATTTTCTATATTATATTCTACAAGTGTACAAGAGGGTCAGTTATACAAGTTACCCTAACAGAAAAAAAGAAACAAGAATAATAAGATCTCAGGATCACGGAATATCCTAACTAAATAAAAAATATATATATAATTAGATCTCAAGATTATAGGATATCCTAACTAAATAGGAAATTACTAGCCTAATTACAAAAAATCACCCTGCTCCCTTTTTCTGCAACCATAGTCTTTACCTTGATCTCGTACACTTAGGTTGTGTCTTTAACCTTAGAATATGTCTGATGGAATGCATCCCAAATATCTTTGGTAGTGGGCAAAAATATCCAGTGACAGAGAGTTCTATAGCACACAATAATTATGGAATCTTCTTCATCCCATGCTTCAAACCAAGGATCCTCTAGTTTTAGCCTCGTACTTATGAGATGGTTGATCTTCCCTTTCCCTTTTAGTATGTTGCCAACGAGTTGAGATCATTTAAGGTAATCTTTTCTGTTCAACTTCTATGCAGCCTGGATTTTTATGCAAGTCAATAAAATGTTGATATTGAAAAGTCTCCTCTAATCATGCTATAATTGTCATCTCTACTACTAATCTCTAGCAAATTAAGGTTGATTGCTTAAGGAAACAAAATACCAGCAATGAAGGTTGTTAAACATCACAAGACTGTCGGCAATGAAGGCTAGACACTCGGATTAATTTTTCCTAGGAATTCAAAACCTTACAAATTTGATAACACGATAGAATTTGAGATTTGAGAGAATATTTTCTGCATTGCTTGCTGATAAGTGTACAAGAGGATCAATTATATACATGTTACCCTAACAACTGAAAAGGAAATAAAAATAATAAGATACCTAGAATATTATAACCAAATAGGATAATCAGATCCCACCATTATGGGATATCCAAACTAAACAAGAAATCATAAAAGGATACAAAAATCATAAAATAGTCGTGTTCTTTTCCCACATAAACTAAATAGGTAACTACCTACTTACAAAACATCCCAAAAAGATAAAAAATAATTAATTTATCCATAAATAATGTTTGCCAACAAGCACCAACTAGGCGACAATTATATGTCCTTTATCAAAGCTAGTAAACATTATTGCGTCTTGAGGGCTCAATATTATTGTTAGTGAACATATAAAATCAATTAAGTTAGCCTCACACAACAGCTTAAGCTTTTGTGGTGAAACGGTCGCTTAACATGGTATCAGAGCCTCTGTGAACAAGTAGTCATGAGTTCAAATCCTACCACCCACCTATTATTCAGCACAAGGTAGAGTAAGTCTATGCAAGTTTCAAGTTGAGAGGGTGTATTAGTGAATATATAAAATCAATTAAGTTGGCCTCACACAACAGCTTAAGCTATTGTGGTAAAACGGTTGCTTAACAATTATAAATCATAATAGTCTTTTCTTATAGAATGAAAGATGTCAATAAAGGACTAGGTAAAGAAATAAGTCCACTTTCCTGCAATGATTGTAAACCTAGAGAATACTCCACCTGATGTCAATACAAGACTTAAGTAAAGAAGTAGGTCCACTTTCCTCTAATGAGTGTAAGCCTAAAGAATAGTCACACTTGGAAGTAGGTGGAGAAAAAAAAGACTGGATAAGAGCTCAATAAGCATTATATATGAAACAAGATCTACCTTTAGTCCATCAATGAGGCGTCCTGGCATGCTTCCAATATACGTTCTCCTATGGCCTCTTATATCGGCCTCATCCTTGACACCACCAAGGGATATTCGAACAAATTTTTTGCCCAAGGTAGCAGAAATAGATGATGCCAAAGATGTTTTCCCAACACCAGGTGGGCCAACAAAACATAATATTGGGCCTCTTGCATCTGGTTTTAGCTGCAATAGTAATATCGATTCAATGAGTACAAACATCAATTGAAACTGACATTAGAGATATTTAAGGAAACAACCAATAGAATAAACTCAACCTTTCGAACAGCTAGATATTCAATGATCCGTTGCTTAACCTTGACCAGACCATAATGATCACTGTCAAGACGTTCTTGTGCAACTTTTAGATCCAATTCCTCTTCTTCAGTAGCCTTCTGCCAGGGAAGATCAGCAAGAAGCTCCAAATAAACACGTGAACTATTGTAGCCAGGTTGTTGAGGTTGCATTTTCTTAAGCCTCCTAAAATTCGTAAAATCCATCCCAGCAGAAATCATTAGCAATACTAAAATAGTAATAGGTATGAGATACTTTATTATCTATCACATCAAAGTAGTGCTCCAAGAACAAACACACAACCTAACAAAGATTATCAGCACAATTCTTTTATTACAGAAAATGCATTCAAAACATAAGTAGAAAAGAATATCAGCACAATTCTTTTATTATAGAAAATGCATTCACAACATAAGTAGGGTTGCTAACTATAGACCGAATTTCTTCACATTCTTTTATAGATTAACACAAGGCAGACTTGTGCTACTACCCTATCTACATAGGCTAAAAATGATATACCTCTGTTAAGAAAGAATCTTCTACACACACTACAACACTACTTTCACATTCACCAAAATTTGCCATTTATTAGTCACTAGAAGAACAGCATGGACTGAAAGGAAAAAAACAATCTGAATCACAAGAGTGGCACAAATCTAGCTTACAAACAAAACACTAGGTGGAAGATCATTGATCAGACTATCGATCAAGATGAAATGGATTGACCAAGATATGTTGGAATATATGTTGATAATAATGCAAGGATTTTTTGCAACCATGCACCCAATGTAGCACTTCTCCAATTTAAATCAACCATTGGTGTTCAAGTTATTTAGAGAAACTGCTAAGTTGTTGTAGATCTAAATAGTTTCAATAAGGTTGTTGTCAATTGTATACTTTTCACCAATGCTAGTAATTTATTGAAAGTATACAACTATTAAATGGATTCCCAAGTAAACATCGAAGTATCCGTCCAAGTTGTAGTCCTTCTTGCTCTTTGAAAGTAATTGTTGTTTTGTTCTTTTAGGATTACTTCCAAATCTAGTTAACTATCCTGATAGTCTAATTGTTTCATAAAAGTTTCTTGCAATTCTTCATGCTACAGATATATTGCCTTTGATAAAATATCAGCTACCACATCTTCTTGTAATATTTAGAATCCTTTCTACTCTAAACAATACCTCAACTCTCTCTGAGCATGCTTCCAGATATTTGAAGGCATTCCTGCACTTTGCATTTTTCTTTCTATGGCAGCCACATCATCCTCATCATCGTCATTGTCACCAAGCTCTTCCTTTATAGCCCTCATCTAGAATATAATTCAAATGGATTGGCCCAAAAAAGTGGAATAATTAATAGCAACCAAATTTTAAACTAAGAAAAAACCAAACAGTAGATCTTAAGCATCAAGGCATCAACAAACTTCCAAGTCATAAAAATGTATATTGACACATTTATCTATAACATGAACCTACCACCAAAACCTAGTTCAACTAAATGGACATACTTCCATAATACCTCATGACTGAAAAAAACCATCAACATCACCTCTTAGTTAAATGAAACAATTACAATGACAAATTTGAAGCCCATCAATCAAATTTGTGTGTTTTAGTATTTCCATATCAACAAAAGCTCAACATTTTTTTCCTTCATTCTCTATTCCAAAGCTAATATAAAAGTATACACTTAACCTCCTAACTTTCTAAGGACAAGAAAAAGGAGATCCACAGGAATTATTTCTTTTTTCTTAAAATTATATATCCAACAATTGAACAAAAATATAAACAGATGATAAACATATGCTTAACCCAAAAGAGAAAAGAAAACTTTGAAATTACTATAGCGACATATCTAAAAGTCAAAATGGCTTCAACAAGTGACTATGTGCTAAGGAGACAGATAATGTTAAAGTCACAAGGAATAGAGGTCCATGATTTATACACCCTAATAGACCAACCTTTTTCGAAGAAACTGCCAAATAGAAATCCTTCTTAAAAAAAGATCACTTCTATTGTAGGAAAGTTACCTGCTGACGTAGAAGGAACTCTTTCTGTGATTTTGATAATTGTCCCTCAACCTTTTGTGTTATCTTCTCTGCCACACGTATTGACTGTCACAAGTAAAAGTGTCTCCATAAAAACTAGGCCAGGGACCAAGATACAGTAGATACCTAAATTTAAATGCCACAAAGATTAGCTAGCAGTATCAAAATAACCACCTGTAAATGCCTGTCAACCAGCTCAGTAGCTTTTGAGAGCCTTACTTTCATATCAACAGAATCTAACATTGCTAGCTGCTCTTCAAAGCTTATCTCAAAACTAGCAACAAATATATCAGCCAATTTGTGAACAGGAATAGTTTCCAAAAGAACCTTTGTCTTGCCGCCAGTTTTTTGCTTCTAGGAAAGAAAGCATGAATAAATAAAATAATGGCAACTTAAGCATCAAAGCTATATGAAATCAAAATTTTCCAACTAAGAAAAGAACATAATTAGATTCTAAACAAAATTAGTTTTTTGTAAATCACAATAGAGAAAGAAATGATAAGAAAAGAGTAAGTAGTTATGCCATATGCATTTTTCCACTTCCAATACATAATAAATACGAGTATTAGGTCCCATATTTAACAAAACATATAGGACCTAATACCCAAGAAAGACCATAAAACTAATTCTTAGCTTCTCAAGATTTTTTCTAACAAAACAACAACGCACATATAAATTGGTTAAAGATCATTCAACTCAGGATATTAGCTTTTTCCTACCAAAAGAATTTTAAACAAATTAAAATGGGATTACCATCAAGTTGTCTATTTGCAATGCATTAACATTCTTGTTTAGTTGCAGAGGGCATATCATATAACAACATCAAAGCAGAGGCTTCATAGCCCATAACTATCTCCCAATCAAAATTATAGTTTCATGATACCCAAAAATGGGATTTCTTTCCAACAACAAAATTGAACTAAACCAAAAACCTATGGCATTTTATATACCAATCTACATCAAAATAATTTCAAATTTAAAGGTTAAATACCATAATTACAAATGTGCTCCATGTTACTTTTGCAGGAATTCATCAACAATAGCAAAGCTACACACATACCATTTATATATAAGTATCTATCATCCTAAAAAGGAAGCCACATCAATGTTGAATAAACAATTAATGTCAATAAAGAACTCTAAATATTTTACTTGTAGCATCATAGAAAGAGAAAATCAGAGAACACATATGTAAAAGCAAGATAGTTCATTAGTGAAGTTGCGAAAAAAAAGAACCAAGAAACTAGAGGTAGAAATATGAAATTTTTGACACTCTGCTCCAAAATATAAAGGTAACCACTTGCAAAACAAAGAAATATATAATGCAATCCAAAATTTCATCTTCCAACAATCTCAACATAAAACTACCTGCTCTAAGACAGAAATAAGCTCCATTGCAGTTGATTTGAACTGACGAGAGAGTGCCATGAAATCAGGATCTTGCTCCACTTGCTCCATCTCTAGAAAAGATGAGGCAACAATGTCAGCATGCTAAGAAATGAAACCACTAAGCAAGCTTTAATATTGCATCTAAACTAAACAACAAATTTTAAATTAGATACCAGTCTATCAAGTAGAAATTATTTGAGCTATGTAGAAATGCATGCATTAGCTGCCATTAAACTACAGCTACTCACCCCAAGGTTTTAGTATGAAAAAAAAAAAAATTAGGCTTGTAATTAAGGCACGTACCTCCAACATCACTAAAAGCAAGACCTCTCCTATTTAGCAAATTAATAAGAACTCCCTTTTCCAAATGGTTGAAACATATCCAAATATTCCTTTCAGTATCAACCCTTATATTCACACCTTATGTAAGCCCCGTGACACTAGTTTTAAAATAATTGACCCATAATCACTCTTATATAATGTTCAAGGTAGAGTTCTCAACAATAGTACTTACTGCTTATAATAAGACAAGAGTGTGATCAGGTAAGAGTTGAGTTTCACATGTAACTCCTCATATACAGACACAATAAAGGCAAAGTCTAACAACAAATAGTTTCCATAAATGCAAATGAGTTAATTGGAAACCACAAGGAAAATTGGCCAACGAAGATACATATCATAAAATTAAGATGAATCAGATTTTATCTTATACAATGTTTATCTAAAGTCAATTAATCAAGAATTCTAGAATTTAAGCAGTTTCAAACCACCAAAACACTCTTTTGTTGCCTAACGAAAGTATCGATTTTCAAGCTTACCAGCTCTAGTCATTTCAAGTGGAGATATCCGAGCAGTGTAATAAGTCCCTCTTGTACTAAGCTCCTGAACACTGAATCTGCACAAACCTTCAAGAACGACTATGTAAGTCACCCTCCCACTTGGCTTCTCCACCCCTCTTGACAGATGCAAAGCTCGAGCTGCTACCCCCCTACCAAATCAAATAAAAAACATATTAATTAAGATTACAAAAGGTGGCCAGATTCAAAAGTCAAAAGATAATATGAATTAAAGATAACCTGTTGTGCCAATGAATAACTTCCTGTTGATTTTTCCCATCCGACGACCCCACTTGAATTCTGGAGGTTTTGTCACCAGAATCACCACCACCACCACCACCAACACCGACACCTAATCCCAAAATTTTCAAATAAGAAATTAATAATAATTCCAACAAAGTCAACGAGTACAGTGAAAACACAAAATACACACACACACGTATGTATATTTACTTTGTGGTAGTAGCGTGGACGCGGAGGATGTCACCTCGGCAGCAGAATCTCGGACCGGTAGAATACCGATCATACCCTTCTCCTCTCGCTGCCATAGCTCTTGTTCCACCAATTTCACACTGAAATGTTTTAGATCAAAACACGAAGAGATCACTAACAACCCCCTCCTCCGCAGTGGAGGGGGAAAAAAAAAAGACCGAATACGTGTAATTATTAAGAGGATGATTCATCACCTGCTAGGAGAAGTACAGCGAATACGAATTATAGCTCCTGGTAAAAGAACCTTATTTCTAAAGGGAAGGATTGCGAGTCGACTTGGTAGCTCTACCAATTCAGCCATTTACAATTCAACCAACAAAAGAGGAGCAGTAAATCTGATTTTCTTTCCACAAACAAAGAAAGGCACAGCAATTGCTCACAGATAACACTTCTATTATCTTTTTTATTATATTTTTCTTTATTTATTGAGCTGTATTAAAACTTAGCAAAACAAGAGAGGAAGGAAATTTCGTAATTGTATAATTGATCGATGGTGTTATATATATGAGTGACTGAAAGAGTTTGGTTTGGCTTTGACTTCAAAAGATTTACTGGTTTGTCACCTATGCCAAGCATCCTCTTACCATTTCTCAGTTACATAATCTGTTCGCCTTTTTGTTGGGTCCTTCTCTTTTCTTCTTTTTTTTAATTTTCTTTTCTCCTTTTAACATGTGTTACAATCAACGTTTTTTTGTTTGTGGAAGTGGAACTGCCTTTAGTCCTTGAATTTTCTTTTATTTTACTTTTTGGCCCTTTATATTTCGTTCTCTTCATTCCTGGTCCCCACTTGCTCGCATCTTTTCTTTTCAATTGGAGTTCATCAACAATTGGGTTTTGGAAAAAAAATTAAAATTCTAATATATGTATAATGTCAAAATCTAGACTTTCTGTTTCTATCTATTAAAAACATATTTTATGAGAAAAATAATATTTCTCTTCACAAAATTTTAAAATAAAAAATGCATTTATGTAAATTTGTTAGTATTTTAAGATGAAAATATGACAAATTACTTTTAAATATAAAAGAAATGGAAATATTTCATAAAGTATTTTATTTTGAACAAAATGCTTAAATTTATTTTATATATGATCATTTCCATCATACATTGATTTTAAGAATATATGAACAACCATATTGCTTAAAGAAATTGATTTAAACTTGAACAAAACAAGTTAAATTGAAAAAAAAAAGAGTGTTATTAAAGAAGTGAAATAAATAAGAACGTCAAAGAAAAAAAGTTAAAAGACAAGGACCAAAGCTTTCCCTGGATCTTTTGACATTGTATTATTTTGATTCAAAATGTTTCCATAAATTGTTAAACATTTAAAGACTTATTTTTTAAGTCCTAAAAGTTAGTTACTATTTACTAATCATATGAAGTGACACTAATTAAAAATATATTTGAAATTACCACTGTTAAGTAAATATATATCTCATTTTGTTCTTTTTTATTTAATTTGACGTGATAAAAATTTACATGAAAAATTTAATTTCATATATTTATTTAATAAAAGTCATATATACATCAAGTTTCATCTTATTAATTAACATTAATTAAGGTTTAAAATTGAAAGGATTCATTTAGTCATTTAACTACATTTATATATAATAATGAGCATCACATATACATCATTGAAAGGTTATTTTTCTTATAAATTAAAGAAAATTTCATTATTCAAAAGGTTTCATACAAGAAAAATAAGTTGCTAAGGGCCTGTTTGGTCCTATTTCTTCTTCCTTTTTTGTTATGGTTTCCAACAAAAAAAAAAGAAACAAGCCATTAAAATGTGTTTATTTGAGTATCATTGCCATTTTTGTTTTTAAAAATAAAACCACAATAATTTTACAAAAGCATAGAAAAGATGTTTTTAGGCTTGTTTGGTAAACAATTGATAAGCTGTTTTTTAGCTGACAGACCCAAATCAACTGGTCGACTTTATGAAAAAGCTAATTTTGAAGAAGCCTCTTCACAGGAGGGTTTGAAGGTAATCAGCTGATAGTTTTTTGTTTAATGTTGATTTTGCCTTCTTTATTCTTTACTCTTAGACCATCTCATTTCGCATTTTCTCAAGAATCTTCTTCTTTTCCTTGGCTCTTTCCTTGCATCTCTCACATTCCTTGCATCAAGTTTGTTTTCTGCAAGCCCACTCTCGCAAGTTTACCGAAAGGCAACGCAAATGCAATCTCGTTCAAGTGTGTTATCTTTCTTTCTTTTCTTTCTTTGTCTCAGAGAATACCCAACAATATCGATAAACCAAATACTTCAATCACAAAATCTAAGATTGTTGATATTCTTAGTACTGACCCAACATATCATTCTCTATGTTGTCTCCTCTTGGTCGGATTCATTCCATGAAAGTATCTTTATCCATTTCTTCGGCTAACTCATTCTAATCTCTAAAGCTCTTTGCTTTCTTTTTAGGTCACTAGCTCTGGCTCTAAATCTTTGCTCAAAATTCTGTTCTTTTTTTTAATGGGATGTTGTAGTATTTCATTCTCTCTCTCCTTACCTTTCTGTCTGTGCCTCTGGGAGATCATTTTTTATTAGGTTTTCTTCTTAATCAAGGCTTTAAATGTATCGGCAACAAAGACAGATGCTAGTGGTGTTGTGGAGGAAAAAAATGAGGAAACCCAGAAGGAGGAGCAAATAAACTGGGATAAAAAAAACCTAAAAGGGAGAGGAGGAGGTCTAGACCAAACCCTCGTCTGAGTATTCCATGCTAGAATTTGCACGACGAGCAAGTGGCAGTAGGTTGGCCACCCTGGCTATCTGCAGTCTGTGGGGAGGCACTCAATGGTTGGATCCCACGACGAGCAGACTCATTTGAGAAAATTGATAAGGTTAGGTGCCATCTTCCAAATGTGTTTTGTGTTCTCCTATGGTGATGCTGTAGTAATTACAATGTGATGGTCACTATTAAGATTTTCAAATGCCATCATGATGCTTAGTCTTGAATGCCTAATGCAGATATTTTAAAAATGATCCATTATTATAGACAATTATAATTTTAGTACGTTTCATTCCTGTGGAAGGACATATGATGGGCAAAGGCATTTGAGATAGGCAGATTGGATCTAGGATATATAGCAATGTGTACAAAACTAGAGATATATTAACTCGAAAAATGGTCACCCTGAAAAAGGTAAGGTTTGATAATTTGGAACCTAAGAGTGTGAAGTTCATGGCCAGAGAGATCCTCATTTTGCGAAGACTAGACCATCCAAATGTTGTAAAGTTGGTAGGTTTGGATACTTCAAAGATGTCATGTAGTTTATATGTGGTATTTGAGTGCATGGAGCATGATTTAGCTGGACTTGCCACAAGCCAAGCAGTAAACTTCACAAAGCCTCAGGTTTGCGTGATACCATCTCAGGACTTAGCTTTATAAGGAATTGTATCTAAGATCCTTTGTAGGACTCTTAGAGCTACATGATATTGCACATAGGGCTCAAGACAACAGATCTGCCTAAAAAGATCTATTTGTGTATCGACGTACATTTGTGTTCATAGTAGTCTTTAACTTAGTGTTCTTGAATTTGTAATTCTTTTTCCTTTGTAGACTAGGAGGATTGGAGGTTCAAATTGAGATAAGCCTCCCAGATGAAAATGGTTGGTTACAGGTTCTTCAAATTTATACAAACAAAATGGAAGAGAATTCTTTTCTTGCTCCTAATGTCAACCTTCAAGAGCTTGGTATGTATCTTATGGATCATAAACGTTCAGATGTTCATCATAAATGGAACATGTTAGTGTATTTATAATACTGCAAGGTTTTGGTTCATAAACTTCTTTTGTTTGTTTATAGCTACTCGTGAAAAAAACTATAGTGGGGCACAACTTAAAGGTGTTGTAAAGACTGTAGTATCATTTGGCTTAATAGACAACTAAGTCTGGATCACCTCACAAAGCCAGTGGATGAAGAGAGTATTAAAGTTACCATGGATGACTTTCTGCATGCACTTTTTGAAGTTCCTCCTGCATTTGGAGCTTCCACTGATGACCTTGCACGATGCAGGTGTACTTGAATAGTTCTTATTGCTTTGGGTTTGGTTAAGTCATCATTTGTTCTATTCAAGGTTTCTATGCATTGAAAAGAGAACTACAAATAACATCCATGAAGTAGGTTTAAGTCCATCTATTTATAATAATAAGGCAACACAAGCTAATATTAATATTCCAAAATAGGATGAAGAAACTATTCCACTATAGATTTTATAACACACTAATGTCCACCTCTTTAATATTGAATAATTCGGATCAAATCATGTGTATACAGAGTTTAGCATTGGCCGAAAATTTCTATAGAAGCTAAAATTTGGGATAGGTGATATATTAAACCTACGAATTTCTTGATATTAAAGTCACGCCTTGCAACATGATATATAGATTGAATGGCATGGTGAACTGTGGGGATCAGCATAAGCAAATCAATCAGAGAGTTATACTATTGGTGGAGCAAGTTAAAGTCAACAAAGGTAGTCCACTTCTTACTTGCCTACTGGAGGGTTCAAGTGGAAGGTAAAGTTTGTGTTTATGTTATTAACAGTTCATTTTGCACTTTGGTTTGGCAAATTTGATACAACTGAATTATTGTGTTTGACAGTGGTAAATGTGCACTAACAGTCACCGTTGGCATTGGCAGTGATTTTCCATATGTCAAGATAGTAAGCTCGACTCTCAAGAAACTCTACCCCCGAAATTTATATTTTTTGACTTCTTAAATTGACAGTTTTTAGCTAAAACAATGATTGGTCTTCATGAGAGCACTAAGTGTGCACAGATTGTTAAGGTTTGTCATTGGGAGTCTATAAATTCCATTAATTCTAGGTAAAAAGCTTCGGGACAGTATAATTCTTATTCAGATTTTCCCATCCTTGCAAATTTTCATTTTACTCTAAACATGTGTTTATATTTGCAATGAATAACTTTTTATTGGAAATTGCATTCAGTGTATATTTATCAGTTTTGTTCAGATGTGGCTGGTAAATTTAGGCGCATTTTATCAACTATAATGAGTTATACAAATGTATCTAATATGGTGGATTTTGTAGGTTTTCAAAGATGCCTACAAGTCACCATTGAGCATTGTAATTCTTGATGACATTGAGAGGTATCTACTACTGAATCCCTTCAGGCATATTATGTATTTAATGAATAATTGTACCTCTTACTATTCAATACTTGATTTACTAAGGTAGATTATTGGAGTACGCTGTCATTGGCTATCCAAAAAAAGAAGGATATTTGACACCTTACTCAAAGACAAGGTATCATCAATTAGAGTTTCGTGGTGCAAATCCAAAAGGAACTCGAGAAGTTTTTAATCGAGCTCATTCATCATTGAGAAGTTGTATGGAGAGGGTTTTAGGTGTTCTTAAGGCTAGATGGAAGATATTGAAGAAAATGCCTAAGTATTCATTGATGGATCAAAATAGAATAATTTGTGTAGCTTTTGCGTTACATAACTATATTAGAAGAAGTACAATTAGCGACTTGACTTCTAGCATCATCGATCAAGATCCTAAATTTATACCTCTAGATGTATTTCAGGATGTTGAAGCTAACTCTATGCAAGAAAGCATTGAAGAATAGAGAACTCTAGAGATGACAACTATTCGTGATCATATTGCTTTTAGTTTAATTGCAGTTAGACGTCATTCTTAAATTGTTATAAGCCTTTGGTTTAAATGATGGTGTTTATTTCTTTTGCTCTCTTTGAATTGTGTTGTTAAATTTCATTTGGATTCTTATATTTTATGTTTGGATGTATGATGATGATGATGATGATGATGATGATGATGATGATGATGATGATGATGATGATCATGATGATGATTATTATTA
>JANZXP010000195.1:25323695-25335516 GCA_027576715.1 Erythroxylum flavicans | reverse complement strand
AACGAAAACACGTGTTAGGGTTAGGACGTTATTTGATAACGCCCTAACCCTAACACGTGTTTTCGTTAGCAAAGTGGTATCAGAGCTTATAGGCTATCCCCATGGTTCTAGTTTCGAATCGCCCCAATAACTAAGGGCTTTCGCAGAAGCATGGTGGAGACAAAGCTGCGCCAAAGCGGTGTCGTAATGATCTTATGCCTGTAGAAGCGTGGTGGGCTTATAAGATTTAATAACGCCCTAACCTTAACACGTGTTTTCGTTAGCAAAGAGGTGTATAAATTGATTTGAGATATGTTAACGTCAACACGTGTTTTCGTTAACAAAGTGGTATCAGAGCTAGCTATACAAACACTACGTCAAGTGTTCAAATCGCAGTAATAACCATTCTGTGTTCCAACATGTCTGTGGATCGAGTACCCCAGAAAACTGGGATCCAACGGGTGCTACAAACCCCGAGTCATCAAAAGCAGCAGAGGCGTGGTGGGTGTATAAATAGATTTGAGATCTGTTAACGTCAACACATGTTTTTGTTAGCAAAGGTACATATACATATATTCATATATATATATATATTTATACATATACTTAGGTCTCATCTAACTATATGTATATATGTTATATATATGTATATGTATATATACATATATGTATATGTATATAACTCGAGAGAGAGAAACCCATCCTAGGACTATCTAGACCCGGTAATTCGATAATTTCATAATCAATTAGATTTTCATTAAAGTCGTATTAAAATCCCATTTCTTTCAATTGATAGTTCCTAGGTTGATTCTTAACTGGGTTATGCAATTTGCTATCCTGTTTATAATTTTTGAATTTAATTATTGATTTTGATTGCTTGATTGATTAATTTTCTGCATTAGTTTGTTATTTTGATTTATTGCAAATTTGAGTCCAGCCTTAGATTTTAGGATTAAATTACTCCTCCTTGTGGGATCGATACCTTATGTACTATACGAATGACCCGTGTGCTTGCGGTATTATCGAGGTTATAAATATTAAAACTTAGAATACGTAAACCTGCGATCAAGTTTTTGGAACTGTTGCTGAGGAGGCGATTAGTTTAGTTCTTTAATCTAAGGCTGTTTCACTATCTTTTGTTTTTAAATTAAAAAAAATTTAGCGCGTAAAGTAGAGACACAACAAGTCATCTTAGAATGAGAAATGAGACATCTGAAAAGCTAGACTGCAAGAAGAAATGGAAAGAACAATGACAGAAGATATATATTATAGGGAGCAAGGAACATTTGAGAGTCACAATGAAGCACATTATGGTTAGAGAAATTATGATCCTTATTGGATCATGTACACTTCGGGGTGGCAGAACCATCCAAATTTCTATTGGTCAAACAATGTGGAGACTCACTTAGGACATCAAGGCCTATTAGGAATTCAGAAAGATGAGTCCAGTTCATGGGATTCTAAATTGGATCAAATCTTATATAAGCTCACAGACATGGAAGAGGACCAGAAGAGACTAGAAGAGCAAATTGAGCAAGTAACAGAAAATTGTGCCTCTTCTATTCACAATCTGGAGATTCAAGTAAGACAGCTTTTCCTTAAATTCTGTGAGAGAAGTGTGGAAGACTCTCTGAGACATATGGAATTACATCGACGAGAGTAATATGACGCTATCACATTTAAGCATAGGGAAGAGCTAAAAGAACCAGTGGAACACCAAGTTGAATCCTACCTTATTGAAGACCAAGAGATGAAGAAAGAGGATGAAGAAAAGAATGCCAACCCCCCTTTTATTCACCAGTTCTTGATATACCATATGTGAACATTGACAAATCTTTAGTAGGTGTCCACGAAAAGCACCTTATCCTTCAAATTAATGATGACCAAGTGATATTCAACATGAATGATGTATTAAAGAATCCAAAGGAGAGTAGCTCATTCAGGATAATTGATGAGTTCGAATCTTCTAAAAAATAAAAGGACGAAGAACAGATGACAACAGACATTGAGTTTGAAGAAGCTATGAAAGTATCTATTCGTGAAGCAGAAGAAGCAGAGGAGACGATGGTAATTACTGAAGAAAGAGAGAAACTCACTTTCTTATAGGACAAACAGTTGGATTCGATGGAAGATTTAGGGAGTTTTGTTGTTCCCTATTTCATTGATAGTTTGTTAGAAAAAGGACATTACTGAGCTTAATTGGTTTTCTCAACTTTATTAATATTGTCCTTTTGATCATTTTGCAATTTGTACCTTACTCACAGGCTACAAAACTAATGTTGAATGAGAAGGGTCGAAGCAAGCTGTTTATAATTGATCCTGGCTGAGTTTTAAAGGATTAAGGTCAAGCTAATGACCGTAAATTAACACATTTAGTAGTTAGTTTTAAATTATTGCGTAGTTAAATTTGTTTTAAATTTCAAAATAAGTTCTTAAAATTTGGAATGTTTTAGAGTGCTAAATCTCTTACTTTTTTTTTGAAGCATGTATAAGATAGGGCAGTAATCATGGGCATCAAGCACAAGTGATCTTCGTCTCTATCACCATCAGCACCTCAATCAACATGACGGTTTCGTGTTCTAACCCTTTTCTTTTCATTTTTATTAGTATTTTCTTCTTATATTTTTTGTATATTGTCTTTATTTCCCCCCGGGTGTGTTTATGTACCCTTCTCACATTGAGGACAATGTGTTGTTTAAGTGTGGGGAGGGTTGTGTGTTTTTACCTTAATAGTGAATTTTGCATTTTGTATGATAGTTTGTTTAGGTTGCTTTTTGTGAATTGTTTGAATGTATCAATTTTTTAGATGGATAGAAATTAATTTAATTTTGAACATAGTCTATTAGGTTGTGAAGAATCATTAGCTCACAAAAATTAGTGAATTGGGGTCTTTGAATAAATATACAACTTAATTAGGATTTAGTATAAGTTTAGCACCCTATAGATTGTCACATTCATTCATAATTTGAGGCCTTTCAACTTAAGTAGCTTTACTAGTATTTTTCATGAAAACGGTAGCTAAAATAACAAGGTAGGCAATAAAAAATGTTTGTTAAATAAATAACTATTCTGCTGACTTTCGGGTTATTAGTAGAGCTATTAGCCAGTTGAAAACGTGATATAGCTGAGTAATCAGATCAACACGCATCACAAATGTGTGCCTTTGCATCAAAAAGCTATAATGATATTTCAGCCAAGCTGTTTAATAAAAATAACTTAGTCAAGTAACCAAATCGACATTCATCACCAATGTTTGCCTTCGAGTAAAAGACTAAGTCCTTGCTTAAACAAATAAATTAAAAAAATGTCTGTGTTCTTAATAAAAACCTATCAGACTTGTAATAAGCTTGACTTTTTATGAAAATATACTTAGGAACAGTTACAGAGTCTGAAGGGTCAAAGAATTATTAATGTTTGTGTAATTGAAGAGGGTAAATAAATTAACAGTTGGATCTCAATTAATTTGTATATTTAGGTCAAAGCCTTTAGACATAGATTTTGGATGTTAATGATTTGATATAACTTGTATGACTGTGTTTAAGATTAAATTTATTTCACGAAGTTAAAGCCATTGCCTTATTATTGCATTATGTGTTGTGTGTTTGTTATGTGTTTATTATTTTCTTTTCTTGAAGACAAGCAAACGTTTAAGTGTGGGGATGTTGATAATTGTGATTTGGATTGTGTTTTAGGGTTCAATTTATTAGGTATTTAGTGTTAATTTAAGTATTAGGTGTGTGTTTAGGTTTTAATTGTGTTAGTTTATGTGTTTAAGTGTTTTTATGGGTTAGTATGAGTCTTTTAGCTTAAATGTTATATTTTTAAGGTACCTCAATGTGTTTGCTAGTATTTCAGGGTTAATGGAGAAGAATTGAGAAGTTTCAGAGAGTTTCAGGCCAAAACCACGGCCCACAATCGTGACAGGAAGATGTGAGGTACCAGGAACTAGGCCATGATCATGACACTTTAATTACAATCGTGACATAGAGGTTTGAACTAGGCCAAGCCATGATCGTGACAACAAGGGATGAATGTTAGCCATGATCATGCAGGTAGGGCCACGATCGTGGCCTACGTCGGGCGTACATGAAAATAGGTGAAAACAGCAAAGTTCGAGGAACTTTTCGGATCGTTTTGACCCTGAACGAACACTAGGGCTTTCAAGGTATTTAAGGAACATAAAGAACAGACAAAGGAGCTTTTTGCATTGGCCAAATTCTCAAACCCTAGAGAGCTTATTGAGAGATTTGAGGAAGGAGACGAAGGAAGAGAGACACAGAGAAGAAGCCTGACACGAAGTACTTTCCAGAACAGGTGGTTTCCTGCCATCGCTGCCTCCATTATCATCTATCCCAAAATATTTCTAGTTTATTTCGTTCTTACAATTGTATAGAATTTGAGATAGCCATAGATGATAGATTATTGAATGTTGAGCATATTATCTAAACTCACCTTCGGGATTTGTCTTTGACAGTAATGAAATTTGATTTATTGCAATTTTACTGAGTTATTCAGGATTCAATTTATGTTCTTAATATTTCAGTAATAAACTGAGAGGGGTGAACTGAGTAAATATCATCAAATTAGGCTAACGAGAGTTAGGTAGTTTGATAGATAAAGAATTGAATCAAACCATTAAATTAGTGTAGTGAAAGATTGTGCATAGGTTTTGATAGGTTATTAGACAATTTCAGAACTAAATTAGGTTTTGAGTAAATTGTGAATTGAGAGATTGCAATTCCATCATCTAAATAGGGATTATTAATTAGGATTAAAGATTATAACTCGAGAGAGAGTAATCTATCCTAGGATCGTCTAGTCCTGGTAAATTTGATAAGTTCATAATCAATTAGATTTTCATTAAAGTCGGATTAAAACCGCCTTTCTCTCAATTGATAGTTCCTAGGTTGATTCTTGATTGGGTTATGCAATTTTCTATCCTGTTTATAATATCTGAATTTAATTTTTGAGATTGATTGCTTGATTGATTAATTTTTTGTGTCAGTTTGTTATTTTGATTTATTGCGAATTTGAGTCAAGCCTTAGATTTTAGGATTAAATTACTCCTCCTCGTGGGATCAGTACCTTAGGTACTTTGTGAACAACCTATACGCTTGTGGTATTATTGATTTTATAAATATTAAAACTTAGCATACGTAAACCTATGATCAATGATCGCTAGTGTGAACCTATGCTCACTTATGGAAGCTAATAAGTTGACTGGACCCAAGTTCCTAGATTGGCTTAGGAACTTAAGAATAGTTCTCAAGTCAGAGAAACTAAGTTACGTCTTAAAAGAACCACTTCCTGATCCCCCTGTTGCTGATGCTTCTGATAGTTATTAGAGGGCATACAGAAAGCATCTCGATGATAGTGAGATGACTAGCTGCATAATGTTGGCCAATACGTCACCAAAATTGCAAAAGTAGTATGAGGCTATGGATACTCATACCATATTTTATCATCTGAGGGAGCTATTTGATGAGCAAGCTAGTTTCGAGACCTCGAGGTTGCTCTTCCACTCCAAGATGGCTGAGGGGACATCTTCAGTGCAATATGCACTAAAGATGAATGACGATATTGAGAGGTTAGCCTCCTTAGGTTTTTTGATGGATCATAAATTAAGTATAATCTTAATTCTAACTGGTTTGACTGATAGCTATTCATAGTTTGTGCTTAACTATCAGATGAACCAAATACCCACAACAATTCGTAAGTTGATCAACTTGCTCAAAACAGTTGGGAGTAAGGCTGTGATGTTGGTGGACTTTTTTAGTTCGAGGAGGAAGAACCAAAAGAAGAAGAAGTCCATAAAGACTAAGGAAGGTGTAGCCAAGAAGAAAGTTAAGGAGACTGCGCCTAAGGTAACATGCTTCTACTATGGCAAAGATGGCCATTAGAAGAGGAATAGTAAGGCCTATCTGAAGTCACTGAAGCAGAAGAAGGCATCAGATGCCCCATCTACATCAGGTATGTTTGTTGTTGATATTAATGTTGTTTCTAATAACAACTTATGGGTATTGAATACCGGTTATGGCTCTCACATATGTACAAATATACAGGGCCTCAAGAATAGTAGGCAACTCAACAAGGGAGAGTAAGACTTGCACGTGGGAAATAGAGCAAAAGTTGCTAATTTAGCCATAGGAACTTATGTATTGACACTCCCTAGTGGGCTTGTATTAGAATTGGATTATTGTTTTTATGTACTTGTATTAACTAAGATTATTATTTCAGTTTCTAGTCTTAATAAAGCTGGTTTTCACTTAAATTTCAGTAACAATGGTTGTTCTATTAGTTTGAATGGAACATTTTATGCTATTGGTATATTATGCAATGGAATATATATATTAGATATGTCCAATCCAGTTTTAAATATCAATGACAATAAAAGACAAAAACGAGATAATATGAAATCATCTTACTTATGGCATTGTTGCCTTGGCCATATAAGTGAGAGACGTACGAATAAACTACACAAATGTGATAGTTTATGGTCACTTGATTATGAATTATATGACACATATGAATCTTGCTTATTAGGCAAGATGACAAAGTTACCCTTTAAAGGAAAGGGTGAACAAACTACTGGGCTATTAGACTTAATACATTCAGATGTATGTAGTCTGATGTCTATAAACCTCAAAGGTGGTTTCATATACTTCATTACCTTCATCGATGATTATTCACGATATAGGTATTTGTATCTAATGAGATGTAAATCTGAGGCCTTTGAAAAGTTTAAAGAATTAAAAAATGAAGTAGAGAAACAATTGGGTAGAAGTATTAAAGCACTTCGATCAGATCAAGGTGGTGAATACTTAAGCCAAGAGTTTCTACGTTATCTCAGAAATAATGGGATAATATCGTAGTGGACTACACCTTACATGCTGCAACATAATGGTATGGCAGAAAGGAAAAATCGAATCTTGTTGGATATGGAGAGGTCAATGATGGGCTTAACAAATTTGCTAAAATCCTTTTAGGATATTCACTCGAAACTGTTGTTTATGTGTTAAACAAATTCCCTTCAAAGTCAGTTGATGATACTCTATATGAGATATAGACTAACAAGAAACCTTATCTTTCTCACATGAAAGTTTGGGGTTGTCTAGCTTATATAAAGCGGATTTAATCAGATAAGCTAGAAGCTAAATCTAACAAGTGTCTTTTTATAGGATATCCTAAAGAAATGGTAAGATATCAATTCTACAATATTTTGGAATAAAAGGTGTTTGTTTTAGAACATGCTATCTTTTTAGAGAAAGAGTTTCGTCTAAAAGAAGATAGTGGGAGCAACATTGAACTTATGGACGTTTAAGATGCTCAAAAAGATATGAATCAACTGCTTGAACCCAATACTGTTGTTTATAATGATGAAACAATTGTTTATTCTTCTTATACATAAAATGTTTGTAGGACAAATAGGATATGGAATTCTTATAAGTGAAATAATGATGTATTACTTATAAAAGACGATGAGCCCACTACCTATGAAGAAGTTCTGAAGAGTTCAGAATATGAAAAATGGCTTCAAGCCATAAAATCCAAAATGGATTCCATGTATGAAAACTAAGTATGGACTTTGGTTGAACTACCCGAAGGGATAAAACCCATAGGGTGCAAATGAGTTTTTAAGAAGAAAACCGAAATGGAGGGTAATGTAGTTACCTATAAAGCTAGGCTTGCAGCTAAACGTTATTGTCAAAGACAAGGAGTTGACTATGACAAAACATTTAGTCCAGTAGTCATGCTTAAATCTATTAGGATACTCCTGATCATTGCTGCTCGTTACGATTATGAGATATGGTAAGCGGATGTGAAAATAGCTTTTCTTAATGGAAAGCTAATCGAGGATGTGTACATGACACAACCTAATGGTTTCATATCTAAAGATGGTGAAAAGTTATGTAAGCTTTAAAAATCTATTTATGGGTTGAAGCAAGCATCCAGAAGTTGGAATATTCGATTTGACAAGATAACCAAACAGTTTGGTTTCTCATAAAATTTAGATGAACCTTGTATGTATAAACAGGTTAGTAGGAGTGTAATCGTATTCCTTGTGTTGTATGAAGATGACATACTACTAATAGGAAACAATATCTCAGCTTTACAATCAGTCAAGATTATGTTGTTCAAGAATTTCTCCATAAAAGACCTCGGAGAAGCAACTTATATTTTGGGTATAAGAATCTATAGAGATAGATCTAAGAAGTTGTTTGGTCTTTCTCAGTCTACATATATAGACAAGATGCTAAAGAGGTTTAGCATGGAGTAGTCTAAGAGAGGTTGTCTTCCCATAATGCGTGGGATTACACTCTCGAAATCTATATATCTAAAGGCACTAGATAAGAGGACTTACATGAATTTGATCCCTTATGCTTCAGCTATAGGATCAATCATGTATGCTTTGTTATGTACGAGACCTGATGTATCATATGTACTCAGGCTAGACCATTTGATTAAAGAAATCATGAGTAGAAATGATGTTAAGATAGAGACAGTGCCGACTGATCACAATATTATTGATCCTATGACTAAATCGATTCCTCAAAAGAGATATAAATCTCATATAATCGCCTATGGTAGTAAATACAAAGGCGATTGGCTTTAGTGTACGTGGGAGGTTGTAAGAAAAGTGCTCTAAAGGCAACCACCTTTAGCACTAATTGTACAAATCTTTTTTATTAATACAAGTTTTTTTTGTTAATTTGATGTTTATGTTCTTTATGAATTGATAGTGATCTTAAATCGAATTAATGAAGTCCTTGATACATTATATAGCATGAAGGAAATCATGATGAGATCATGATAATGAGATTCCTATCATATGTAGTTCTATTAGTATCTAAATTATCCCTGGTCATAGGATCAATGAGATGGGACATTATTAATCTGGATAGACTAGCACATGTTATACTCCTTGATTAGATCAAGTAGTGGATCTCATAAGCTGTAAACATGTGTTTTTTAGAGTAGTAAGTACATTGGATGACCTGCTATGAGACAATCATATAGATAATCTATTCTAAGGTCAATGATAGTCTCATCATAGCAATGGTGCAAATATCCTCAGACTTAAGGTGCTCAAGGATATCTTGGATACTAATCCTGTAATTTGACTCCATTCCTCATTGTCTCTTAGAGGTTGCTCATAGGGTGGTGACTAGGTACAACTTGAGGTATTCGAAGGTCATTGAGTAGCCAATAAAGGATTCACTAATCCTAATGGAAGGAAATGATACCCATGACCTCTTGTCGGGGTCATTAATCAGGAATCTCTGCCCAGAGTGGAAATATTATGAAGATAGTCTTCAGTGACATATCTTATTGAGTAATGAGCCTTAGGGATAAGAACTAACATCACTTGGGCTAGATGTGACGTAGTCAGTCTAATGAGAGTTGACACTTTGGCCATACTCTGAACCAAGTGGGGTATAGGTAGTAAAAGGATGAATTGCACGGGAACATTGTCTATGGAAAGGTTTGTAGTCAAACCACTGACTTTTCGGTCAACTGGGGGTCATGATGTGTTGTTAGATACAACTCATAACTTGTTTGAATTAAGTGTTAATTCAAACGGCCAACATAACCAAGAAGCTAATGGGTCACACACATTGAAGATGCAAAAAATGAGTAAAATGGTTTTAGATGGGGATCCAAGATATGAGAAATGCACGACTAAGCTACACAAGTGTGGTAGTTTAGGGTCATTTAATTGTGAATCATATGACACATGTGAATCTTGCTTATTAGGTAGTATGACAAATTAGCCTTTAATAAGCAAGATGACAAAACTACCATTTAAAGAAGGGGTGGAAGTTTCATGCTATTAAAAGCCACTTAATTCCCACTAACTCTCCATTGATGTTGGGGGTTAGAGGAAGGCCAAAGGGTGTAAGAAACATCAATTTTTGTAGAAGTGTTGTGTTAAAACAAGAGACTTTTTTGGTGAAGTATTCATCATCTTCTCTAACTGTCTACAAAAACTATCTCAAAGAATACATTAAAAAGCTGTGTTCTAGCCATTCTTCCTAAGAGGTTTCAGGCTTTGCTCTTCTTGATGATATCATTAGAGACGTTGTCCTTTAGTCGTTATGGTTACAACTACCTGAAGAGATGAAGACAATAAAGAACGAAGGAGATTGTAAGGTACATATCTTAAGTTCATGTTTTGTTAAAGTCACATTTAACTGCACTTAAAAAGTTCTTGGATTTTTGGGTTTTGTTTTTTATTTTTGCAGTTGTTTTCTATTTCTTATGCATGTGATGCAGTATCAAAACCTAACACTAGTCACTTAATATATCTTTTGATATAGAAGCGAATTTCAAAAAGCTTTGATTATCTTCTATTTACTCTCTATAATTTGGTTCATATAATTAATACGTCTATCTTTGTAAGCATATTGAATCTTTAATTGAAATGGAAGTGGCTTGTTCCCCCTTTTTCTTTTTATTTCTTTATGCAAAAATTAACTTTTATTTAATTTCTCACCTTTACTCTTCCATCATTTCCATAAACTTATATTAGACTATAGTTGTCTCATGATTATTTTGAACCATGTTTAGCATTGAATACTTTATAGAAGTTGTTGTGATTGATGTCACTTATATGTAATTACATTTATTGATATAAGCCTCGACCAATATGTGTTGAGCAAGTTTTATAACTAGTAAAAGCCTCAATACATAGGTATACAGATTATATCTTGTAGTATATAAGATTATTGTTCCTAAGAGGATTATGCAAGGTTAAAAATTTAAATCCTAACTTTGTTTAAGGTGATTAGAAATTGATGTAAATAAAAATAAATAGCAGAAATTGAAATAAATAATAAAACAAAGTAAATAATTATAAAGCAGTAACCTGCCAATTAGTTTATGGGTTCATCAAGATTGAATACTTATACCTTATTATTTCCTTTTTTTCTTTAACTATTATTGATTCAATTATGTGTTTCTCAATTCATAAATCTATCTCCAACTTATTCAATTAAACATGAACCTATCGTTTGGATAATTAATGTCTCACATAAGATTTCTCTTTGAATGATTATTAATTTGATAATTGCGGGACTATTAGACTACCAACTCTCGTTGTACAATCTAATCTAATTAATTTTAGGTTACTCTTTTGATTTATTGTCAAGTATAAGCATGCAAAATTATCACAAACACCATAATATGTATTGAAATCAATAATGATCAAAGTCATAAAATAATTTCAGAATAAATCTTAATTTAAAATTTAGGACCTCATGAACATGTTAAACATCTTGGAATTTAGTTTACACATCATGATTGATGAAATAATAAGAGGAAAAGAAGAAAAACTCTATTGGAGACTTGATCTGGAAAGTTAGAATTCCAGGTTCTTCTTAATCTCCCTTGTTTGATCCACTTTTTGGTGTTGCATGCTACATTTTTATGTTTTCTCTTATTCTTAAATAGTGCATTCAGGTCTTAGGGGTGTAACTAGGGTTTTCCCACTTTGACCGGTTCAAAAAATAAATCCAAACCTTAAAATAGATGAAAAAACTGACATCTAGAAAGTGTCTATCATGATCGTGACTTAGGGATCACAATTGTGACCCTGGAAATTTCCTCTCCCATATCACGATCATAACCTGCTTCGTTTAACCTCCATCTTCTTTACTCTTCAATTTCCTGCTTTCAAACATGCTAATGGACATTTTGAGTGACTGTTTAGAACTTAATTCATAGTCATTTACATATATTTTATGTTCATCTATAGCTGGTTTATTATGTTTTAGTATTATTCGAGGTTCGTTGACGTAAAATGCATAAATGAAACAAATAGACTCGAATTGCACTGTTTTTG
>JANZXP010000195.1:25280259-25312875 GCA_027576715.1 Erythroxylum flavicans | reverse complement strand
ATTACTATTAAATTCTTCATTATTATTAATAATAGTTTTTATATTATTATGAAACCTTGTTATTATTAATTTTCTTCTTATTGTTATTATTATTTATTATAATTAATCGTCTAGTTACTATTGTTCTTATTCATAATACTTTTATTATTATTATTATTATTATTATTATTATTATTAAATTCCTTATTCCAGTTAATTTTTACTATTAGAGCAACCTATAGCATCCTTAGTGGGAAGTGGCATGTAGATGTTCCTAATTATTTTATTTCAATTGTAATACAAATAGCACTAATGTGTTTGTACATTGTGGCATTTCGAAATGGTACACTTCATATCATGTCAGTCGCTGCATTAGTTACATGAAGTTAAGCCTATACCTGAAGGTTTCCTGCTATTTCAATGACAAACAATGCAATCTGCACAGCATAAAGTGCACTCTCGTCTCCTCCCCATCACTTCCTTCCTTTCACGTCAGTTGAGCACAATTCAGAGCAATATTAACTCATTTCCTCAACCAAAGTGACACAGAACATGTAATGTGGCATTCTATAACTAAAAGATAATTATAGAATGCCATATGAATTGCATTCCAGATACCAAAAATTATCAACACTTATATCTGTTATGAATAGAACACCTCATATCAATTGGCTTTTGGATGTACTATGATCCTTTAGACAAACATTAATAAAGATTCGGTTGACACAATAAATAAGAATTTAACAGTTCATACACAATGAATGATACTATTGGCTTTTCTATTATAAGGATTCAATCATGTCGTAATCAAAGATGTCAAAGAAAGCGAATTTTCTTTCACACCTCATTCATCATTGATTCATGTACCAGTAGTAGTTCAGACAATTGTCATCGTGAATTTTGTGGAATTGGTAAATCCAATCTTTGATGTTGTTGCTACTGGTATTTGCAAGCTAGTTATAGATTAGCCTAACCATGAAGGAATACTTATAATTGGTCTCAAATTCTGACCAAAAGAAAGTGTCATTCATCTATCACAATAAGTTAATATCCTTTGAAGGCAAGTCCAAGTCAATTAGTTTAAGCATGTGAATATATTTATTCATTGAAATTATGCATTTATAATTTCAATCTAGCTCATTGAAGAATCAAACATCTGTAACCATTAAAAAAGAACACAAACAACATGTATCATAACAAATTAAATAACAGGTCTAAGATGCAAACAATATTGAGTAAGACAAACAACAAAACTAAAAAACAATTTATAACAAACAATGAAAATAGTAAATGTAAAAGATAGGAATACAATACTAAGATGCAGATGGACGCTTCCTGGATCGAGGAATGAAATTCGCTAACAAATTCCTAATCTCCACAATATTAACCTCAATGTTGGCCAATCTGTCATTCGTCCGGTTCTCTGCTATATTGGCCTCAATCTTGTCCAATCACTCATTCGTTCGCCGTTCAAATGCAGTAAGTTGGTTAGCCAACGATTGATAATCAACCGAATTAGGTGCATTGTTCAAACGCGTACCTTCATGTGGCAAAGCGTCATCCTCTTCTGTCCCTTCACCTACTTCGCCACAACTCTGCGTACCAGTTGAAGCTTCTACTATCTCGTTATTAACAAGAACATAACCAGCACCTTGTCGCCTAACAATATTCATGGACACCAAGCAGTGGAAATCCAAACTAGAATTCCCAAAAACTAACTACATACTTGTTCTCTCATTAAGTAATAATACTCTGCAATTTGGGTCACAAATGCCCCAACAACTATTTTGCCATAACTTTGTTTCGCCACATCCATCATATGCATGGTTAACCACATACCAGCATTAAAGTGTTTACGATGCACCATGCACCACAAAACAAACAATTCTAGTTTAGAATTGCATCTTGACTATCTCCTCTACCAAATATCGTACTAGTTAAAAACCTATAAAGATAACAAAAGCTAGGGTCCACTAAAGAAGACGATTTAGACCTACTTAGAGAGAAAACATTTGTAGAGTTTGTAATTTCATTCCAAAATTCTTTAAGCCTAAATTCATCATGATATCCATATAAATCGCTGCATGGAAACCCAAACATACCATTCAATTCATGTAAAGAAAGAACACACGTCTTATTCATCAATCTAAATATCAAATTCATCACACTATCATCTGCGTTGAAGATTAACTCCAAAGTTGCCAAAAATTCTAACGTTAATTCAAGATATGTATTTTTCTGAAATTTCCAAATTTGTCCCATCCTATGTTATTCAACATTTCATTAGCTCGCTCTGCAATTCCCAATTCAATTAATACTCCATCATCAATAAATCTATTTGGTATGATCGGACGATCTTTTAAGCTTGCATACCTTAATTGACTCTCACGACTGTTAAATTGAAGGCAAGGATTGACGTTTGCTTCAGAAGATGAAGACCCTGGTAATCTCATATGAGGACGCATAATCTAAGTAACAATCAAAAATCAGAAAAAAAAATTACATTATCATAAAACAAAGGCGTACTAAAGATCCAAACCAAAACAAAACTCTATTATATTAAACCAACAAATTGTTACATTAAATTCATAAAAAACCAAATACCAACATATGTTTAACGATATAAACATTACCTATATATGTAAACAGCTTGCAACAAAGGCGGCGACAGAAGCCAACAGATGGCAATAACAATAGAGAACAATACGCAAAAACGACAGCAGACGTCAACGACCGAACTCAAGATCTACAGTCTGAACTTTGGATATGAAGAAATGGAAGATTCTTACACTTGGGTTATTCAACAACTCCTTCACTAGACGACAAATCTCGGTGGAAGAAGAAGATGAAAAAGTAGCGGTGAACAAATTTCTGTGGAAGAAGAAGATAACAAAACCGCCGTCATTTAATAGGTTAACTTCATATTCTAAACATAGGGTGTAAATTTCATTTTTAAATTTAATTTAATTTTTTAAACTATTTTACAAATTTTAATTATTATCATTTTATATATAATTTATAACGATATAATTCCTCGCAGCACTCACAGGCGTGACTTTTTAACGCACGTCGTGAGCTATATGTTTTTAGGTTTTTACTTACTTATTATAATATGTTATCAATTTATAAGAACCACATTACATTGTCCATTTTCTAAACTTTTTTTATCATTCCAAATTTTTAGTATCGAATTTTACTTATTCGTTTGTAAAATTTTGACTAACATAATTGTTATTATTCTATCATAATAAGAAGAATAATAACATTAATTAAATCAATGAATTCAATAATAATAATAATAATAATGGAAATAAAATTAATTAATAAATTTAATAATAATAATAATAATAGTAATAATAATAATAATAATAATAATAATAATTAATACATTTCATAATAATAAGCATTTAATAATGTTATGAATTATAATAAACATTTTTCATAAAAATAATACATTTATTTTTAATAAGTAATATACTGAAGTACAAAACTAATCATAATAATAACATTAATTAAATAATTAGGAGTTATAAATTTAACATTAATTAGCAGAAAATTTAACATAATAAGGAATTTTATAATTTAAATAGAAAGAAATGTATTTAAATAATTAAATAATGATAAGAAATATAATCATAAAAATGAAAATAAGGAATTTAATAATAATAATAATACTAAATCTAATAATAATACTTAAAAAATGAAAACAGATATATATTTCTCATTCTCTTCCGAGTTTCGGAGTCGCCATCGTGCTACGGAACGATCGCGATATCCCTTTTTTCCTCAGCAGAGTCGCTCTCTTTTTTTTAGCATAGTCGCGATCGTGCTGAGGAACGATCGCTACATTCCCTTTTTCAGCACAGTCGTGATCGTTGTGATCGTTCTGAGGAATGATCGCGACTTTCCTTTTTTCAAACAATGTCGCGATCGTGGATCATAACGATCGCGACATCCCAACATACATCCAGTAGAGTCGCGATCGTTATTCAACACGATCGGGACCTGGTATGTATGTTTTCTTCCTTTTCTTAGTTTCTTGTCATTTTTGACCCAAAAACACAAGTTTTCAGAAAACACTTTTGTTAATCAAATTTTCCTCTATGTCGTCTTAAGTTTCTATTGACACCTTGTTCATTAATAATAATAAGGAATTTGTTAATAATAATAATAATAAATGTTGTTAATAAAATTAATAAAATTATTAGTCATAAGTACATGTACTCAAATAGAAATATAATAATAATAATAGTAAACAATAATAACATTAATAAATTTCTCTTAAGCAGAATAATATATTTCATAATAATAAAAACAAAATTAATAATAATAAGGAATTTAACTATAATAATAGAAATAAAATTTGATTTTGAATAAAAATAATAACAATAAGGAAATTTACTATAATAATAGAAATAATTTCATAATAATAATAATAATAATAGCAATAATTTAATATTAATAATAATAATAATAATAACAATAATTACAATAATAATAGTAATATTATTGTTAATTTTATTATATTAATTATAAATGGATAAAATATACAAACGAAATATAGATATTCTTATTCTTATTAATTATTATTATTAATTTTCTACTTACTGTTAACAATTATTATTATTATTATTATTGGTAATTTAAAATTACTTATTATTATTATAAAAATAAATTTAATAATAGTTAGAACAAAATTAAAAATAATAAGGAATTTAACAATAATAATAGAAATAAAATTTGATTTTGAATAAAAATAATAACAATAATCAAATTTATTATAATAATAGAAATAATCGATTAATAATAATAATAATAATAATAGAAATAATTTAGTATTAATAATAATAATTAAAATAATAATAGTAATAATATTGTTAATATTATTATATTAATCATAAATAGATAAAATATAGACACGAAATATAAATATTCTTATTCTTATTAATTATTATTATTACTTTCCTGCTTATTGTTAACAATTATTATTATTATTATTATTATTATTATTATTATTATTATTATTAAATAATTAATAATTTGTTATTTTATAAATTATTTTTACAATTATTATTATTATTGCTAATTTTATATTCCTTCTTAATATTATAAATTATTATTATTTTTCTTAAATTATTTTTATAATTTAATTGTTTTTATTATGATAATTATCTACTTACTATTATTCTTATTATTATTTAATTTCTAATTTATTAATTATATAAAATAATAGTATTAAATTACTTATTATTATTAATTTTTTTCTTAATAATAATAAGGATAAAATTATTATTCTTATTATTATTTAATATTTTATTTATTAATTATATTAAATAATATTATTAATCCATTTTTCTAATTTTGTTCTTAATAATAATGTCGATAAAATTATATGTTTATACTCATCATCGGTGGAAAGTGGAATAATTGAATTTCAAACAAAAATCCAGAAGTGCAAAAGTCATAGGCGTGACAAAATTTAGTCACGCCCGTGACAAATCGGGCTATTCACAACTAAATTTAATAATAATAATAATAAGGATTTTCATACTAATAATACAAATTAAAATATTTTGTTATTATTATTATTGTTATTATTATTATTATTATTATTATTATTATTATTATAAATACAATTATAATTTTACGGTTATTAATAATAATAACAATTATAATAATAGATATAATTAATATATATATTAAGTAAACTATATAATAATAATAAATAAAATTAAAAACATTTAATAATAATAATAAAATTAAAAATTGTCAAAAATGACGAATTGAATAATAATAATAATAATAAATATATAAAATTAATAATCATAATATTATTTTTAATAGTAACTAGAAAATAAATAATAATAAGACTAATAAAATTATAAATAATAAGAAATCGAATAATAATAATAATTAATAAATAATTTATTACTAATTATTATATATACTCAAATAAGAAATTAATAATAATAATAATTAATAATAAGAAGAATAATAGAATTCATAAGAATAATATCATTATAATCATAAATTAATGTTTATTAAAATTTATACTACGAAGTTGATTGAAAAGAAGATGAGGAGTTTGTTGTGGCTCGGCGCAAAGGTGAATGGTTCTTTTTAATTAAAACGTCGACGTATTAGCTGCGGCACAGACTAGGCACAGGATTAGAGGAACAGACGATCTGACTCCATTATGCTGGCTACCCGATCGCCGACCAAGTCAACTCCTCAACCTTGTGGGCCTATTATGTATATATATATTTGTTTTATACACTTTTCTTATTTTTTTTAAATAAAAGGAATGTATTAATGTAAAACGTAATTATTGTGAAGATCAAACATAGCAACAAAAAGACTAGCCAAAGATCTAGTGGAATATTTATGATTATTGATATTTATGGATGCACAAAAGTATAAGTGTGAAGGTTTACATATATGCAGTTTTATTAGAACTAATAGAATGTGATTTTTATTACCTTCCATCGAGTTCAATCGTTGATGTAGTTCCTTTCAATTTTTATTTTTGACCTAAAAATGAGAATAAAAGGAAAGAAGTATTCATGAGGAAATTTATTTGTTTTGCAAAGTAATTCATGTTAACATTTCCTCCTAAAATTGTATGGAATGGATGAATATATTATGATGAAAATAAGGGATAACTTGTTATGAAGGGTCACTCCTTATGGTTATAGTTTATTGTATATCATCATTTTTTGTGAGTGATTTCTTCTAACTGTTTATGCTTTATGTGACTTATGGTGTGAAGGCTTAAATCTCAGCTGTAAGGTAGAGTTTTTATGTTCATCATAACTAATGGTACATAGTTTTGAGTGAATGTTAATATATGCACTTGATACTGTAACGAGTGTTTTGCCAACTTCACTATTTTTACTGGCTTTTAAGCTACATGATCTAAGTACTTCTAACCTTAAACTTTGGCCTTATTACAACATTGAAAAGTCTTTTGGTTCATGCTTATGCATGTGAACTTTTAGTGGTAGAGAGCGATATACAAAATTGCAGAATGTCTTGATTATAAAAAGTGTTTGAGTGTACCTATAGACTTATCTTATTTTTAAACACAAATTCAAAGTCTACTACTAAATTGCTCAGTTCTATCTATTCTGAAAAAATATGAAAAAGTAGGAAGTATTTTGTTTATAAATTTGATTTTACTTTGCCCGAGGAGGGTTAAAAGCTTGATAAGTGCTTAATTATTGATATATTTATTCCCTAATGCTTAGTTATTAATGTTATGTTGTGCTTAAGATACTTATTTTGATTCATATTTTGCTTTAGGTACAGGTTGGAGGAACAAGAATAAAAACAAGCTAAATCCAAATCCTTAGAGTCATTCTATTGATGCCCGATCTTATTTGCCTCAGTAAAGCAAAGAGGAGATGAATTAGGGTAAAGTCAGGATAAAGAATGGAAGAAATTGAGTTATCGTAACTTACACGGTTGTATAAAGGAATGCGTAACCCACTGGAAACGTGTACAAACTTGAAGACATAAGTTCAAACAACCTTAAGATTTACATGCCTATGTGGGGACTTACATGGTCGGGTAAGTGAATTACATGGTCATGTAAGTTTGCATGTATATCTCTCTAAGACTGTATAACTCTACAATTTCTGCTAAATTATCATATATGGTCACCTATATGCTTGTGTATTTGACTGTGTATAACCACATAAACCTAATTTTGCACTATAAAAGGGATTTAAAGGCCAAAAAGGGTATGAAGAGATTAAAGACTCAAAAGGAGGTAGATTCCTTTCCTTTTTGAGAGCTATGAGGAGCTAAACTTGATCTTTCCAATTCAAACGAGATATTGAGGCCGACGAATATATTTGGACATTGATTAATCCAATGATGTTTTTTTAACTCTCTTTTGGGATTGACTATGTTGCTATGTATTTAATGTCTTGGATTTATGTATTAATGATTTAGAAAGACCTATGAAATTATTCATGTATGGATTTATTGCTAGAATCTAGATTTCAATACATAATTATTGTACATCTAATTTATTTATGGTAAACTAGTGTCAAGCATGATTAAGGATAACATAACATGATTTAAAGGACCTGAGCTTATTTTGTTGTTGCTTAGATTAAAGTGTTTTCCAGTTGTCATACTAAATCTAAAGAGCTTATTCTAGGTTATTTGATAGCTAGACCTAATCAAAGAGCTCTTTTTAATTAAATACAACCTAAGGGAAAACTAAGATTAATAGAGTTTTTTGTTCATTTACGGTTAATAGTTTCAAAAACAAGTATAAGAAAAACATGACAATTGATTGTGCACATTTGTGTGAAGGTCAAGAATGATTAGCGAACTAGAGGCAAAACCCATTGGTTAATTCTAGCACAATTCCTATACACTGATTGATTCATTACAAAAGCTAAAAACAAACTCTTTGTGGATACAATCCTTTCTTACCATTAGTACAAATTTAGTTATACAAAGTTAAGTTTTATTTTTTGTTGTGTTTGATGCACATCACATATCTTATAACAATCATATCAAAACGTATGGGCTCTTCAATATCGATGTTACTACAATCCTTCCTCTGATGGTGGCGTCCATTGCAACTCATAATCCTTTAAACTATCACTTTCATATTTTGGTATAAGTTCTTATAATAATGACTAGGTATAAACCTCTTCCACATCACTAACTTCATCTCTTCCTACGACCCAATAGGTCCTACGCCTACTAATCATAATTGATCCCATAAAATACTAACTTAATCCATTGTTGCATGTTTTACCTTGTTTTTGTTGGAATAATTATGAAAATCAAACACATGTTCTTCCTTCCTCTCCCACTCTAATTTTTATAAATAATGATTTCTTTTTACCTTAAAAGGTAGGGGTTTTCAACTTAGGTAGTTTCAACTTAATACTACCTAAGTTGTTATCTTTCTTCGATACAATCTTTTTTTTCCTTTTTAGAACTAATCTCCTCACAACCAAAATTCCCCTCTTCCTCCTCCTCAACAAAATGTCTCCTAGAGGATTTAGATTTGAATAATGATTTTATATCATCTAACTTGGTGTTCAATGCTTTAAATTGAACTTGGACGGACTCCACAAACAACCTAAGGTCAATGCCAATACTATTTCCACAATTACCTATGTTTTTGTAGACCTACAAAAAAATTGAAATAAAAGAAATGGTTTTTCCTCTATCACTCCCTTACATATTTACATTAGAGATTCTTTAAACATTCATGTTCCACTCAATTTGGCTTTTCATGATGATGTTCTCACCCTCTTGCCTTACAACACCAGCTTTCATCAGCTTTCACTTATAAATACTTTAGTAAGAACTTAATTAATGTTCATGCCTAAAAAACAAACAACAACCAAATGGAAAGAAAATTAGTAAGAATTTTCATTGATATCCAAAGGTCAAGCAAAAGCAAACGAGGAATAAGTAGCAAATTAATGGTAGCAAAAGTCAAACATGAGTAAACGAGGATTAAACAACGAGTCAACTAATAAATAAATCAAGAATGCTCCAAAAATAGCCATCAATCAAGAAAACAAAGCTTGACATATAATATCATTGAATGAGCACCTTTTTTCTTTCTTTTTTGGATTTTGGCTAGCATAAATCCTATTTAAATTAAAATAGTAATTGAGTGCAATTTACAACTCTTTGAAAAGGATCTTGAGAATGTTTGGATATACGAACTTGACCTCCATAATTTCCTCTGTCCTTAAAAGAATTTGTACTTGAATCACCTGTATCATATAAAGCTAAATTAGTGATCTTAAAAGTAGCACTCGCATTAACATAACTACTTGGTAAGTCAAGCTTGTATCTCTTATCACCTTTTTTTTCGTTCTTAAAGGAATTGTATATTCTCTTTGCAAGATAGTACTTTAATTTTATCATTACTTTTATAAGACCAAAGTAATTTGTTGGATTTGCAAATTTTGAAATGAAATGATATGTTTAAGCAACATAAGAAAAGTTGTTATAACTTACATGAATAATCAATGAGACGATCCTCTAAATAAAATATTAATCTAAAAAGTTTCATTTTGTAAAAGGATACTTATAGAGCAACGATAAAGAAATTCACAATCAATATTAAGACAACATGATATGGGAGTCAATAATCATTCTCACCATCACCCTATGACTATAAAAAAGAAATGAATTAGTTAGGGTAGTAAAACCTTAAGTTTGGCAAAGTTAAACAATCATTAGATGGAGTGCAATGGAATTATCTATGATTAAGAAATTGATTCTGCATTTAACATTTTTATTCAAGTATTCCGTCTAATTGTTTTATTTTCTTATTTGAAGCATTAGGTGATTCATTTGTCCCAAAAAAAGGCAATATCATAAAGAATGGTGCATGATAGGCAATCGAAAAAAGACAGTATCTTCATATTTACCATATGTTATTAAATTACTATACAACTTTGAATATCACTTATGCATTATCAAGTATTCTTAAAAGCTATTAATTCGATAAAATTATCCCTCCACATTCATCATCTTATTATTAACTTTTGCTTATTGCTAATGATTTAAGCTTATTTAATTACAAGCATATTGATCTCAATCCTAACCTGGGGAGTATATTGGATCAAAAATTAACCACATTCCTTTGAATTTGACTTTAAAAAGAAACATTCATACATCACAAAACAAGTGGAAAGGGCCACTGAAATCAAAATCAATTTAAAGCAGTTATTACGACTTCAAAAGTGCAACATTTGCTTTCTACTCTTTATTGTGATGTAATTATAACCTAACTTCTATTATGTGTTTATTTATTTTTCAGAATTAGTAACTAAACTCGTATCTTTACTATTTAATAAAGTTTTTTTATGCTTCAAGTTGTTAAGAACCTTAACATAAGCTCCATGTAGTTTTGTTTTTAACTATGGATTTGGACTCATGTTCTCAATGATCCAATCTAAAATTGAAGACCAAAAAAAAATCAATTTTGTTGCATGCTTAATAATTTATTTGAGCTCGGTTCAATAGGATCTTTATCAAAATGATGATTTAAAATTAATTGAGCAATAGATTTGATTCAAAAGGAATACACCTTGGTTTTATAAAATGTACTTAAAGGACGGTCTTCCAAGATAAGTGGCGCTCCTTTGTTCGTCACTATAACGAGGATAAAAATATGAAACATAAACCTAAGATCATTAGTTCCGTTTAGAGATGACAATGGGCTAACCTATAAGTTAACCCCGTCAATTTTTTAAAAATAATTTTTTAATTAAAAGTAAAAAATGTCTTGTTTTTAATTAGATTCGGGCTTGAGCTGTTCAAGCTCAAGCTTACTTGAGACATAACTTTTCTAAACAAACTAATATCATTTTGTTTAGAATAGTTAAGTTTCATCTTAATCTGAATTTAGACCTAGCTCATAAGTCTGCGTATTGAAAATACGTAAATTTGGGTCCATGAATTTGCTCTTTATCATCCCCTGTTCTGTTGACTCCACAACATCCATAAGTTGATAGATGAAATCAAATGAAAGCTTGATGAGGTTCAATCATCACATTCCATTGACTCCTTGAATGATCGTCCCATCTTCCACCAGAACGTAGCAGCCTAAACACCTCAAGGCATGTAGCACGGAAAAATCATATCTCAAGTAAAAATCAAGAACTCATCAACTTATGGACAGCAATGGAAACAATATTTTTTCCTTCAGCTACATAAATTCCTTCTCTATATGATGATTCTAGCGCTTTAGTTATAGCAATTGGTAGTATCAAGTTGATGGCTTCGACATACTTCCAAGATGTCATAGGTTCCAAAAGACATCTCGTCTCTCACCACCATCTTAGCATTTGGAATCCCCCGAGATTGATTAGTTGGAACTCTGCTGCTTTAACTCAACCTTTCTCCAAATCTGACATCCATAAGGCTTTCCTAAGCTTTCATCAAAATAAGGCACCAGGTTTCGATGATTACATTACTCATTTATTCAAAGAAGCATGGCCTATTATTTGGGCATGACCTTGTCCGAGGAATACAATGTTTCTTCTATAAAGGGGGGATGCTTAAAGAGCTTAACTGTGTACTCTTATCACCCTTACTCATAAGGTTGCTACTCTTACTATTTTGCAGGACTTTAGATTCAATGATGCAAAAATTGTACCGGAATTAGTGCCAATTTTTACGGTAAAACAATGCGGGGTCAATACTTGTCAACATCAAATAGCAATTTGAATAATTTTTTAATTTACATAGTTAAAAATTATATTATATTAAATTTTATTTTTATTAGTAATTATATTAAATAGATAAATAGTTTTTATCTATTTAATAATAAAATTAGATTGTGAAAAACTAAAATAGAAAACTAATATTATTTCATATGCTATAAAAATAAATTAAACCTACACAACTATGTTAGAAAAAAATCATCATTTAAAATGAAATTAAAAATATAAAAGGCAATATCGAACAATAAAAGTAACCAGGAAACATAAAAACTACTTTTAATTATATAAAATTTAGTCTCATTTTATAATTTAAATTAAAAAAAATCCAATTTAGTCTCATTTTCTATCTCCTTTTCTCTTCATCCTGAGCATGGAATTACTCAGAAACTCGATCTTAGTAAGATTAGTAGTGCTTCAGCCTAACTTCAAGTAGCATTGGAAATATTAAAGTAACAAGCTAATGCATTTACCCCATTGACCTTCTACTTTTCTGTCATGCTGACCCAATGTACTTGCAAGTTTTCATCGAAGCTTTATGTATGCTCGAAAACTTATCCGGTCTCCAAGTGAACTGCAACAAGTCTTCCCTTTATGCTTGTACCAATTTCAACAACCTAGGCTCTCTCCGGGAAGCTCTTAGTGGTTATACACTCCGTTCGCTCGCCAGTAGTATCTTGGACAGCCAATTATCTCCTCATAAGCTTTCCTTTACAGATTAACAGCTCTAACCCGAAATAAAGACAAGAATTATGACAAGGGCTAATCATACCCTCACTTTTGCTTGTAGGCTCTAGCTTATTAAATCAGTCCTTAGCTCTATGCATAGGCATTAATCTCCCCCTCATTGCTTCCTTAAAGCAATTGAAATCAAGGTGAGGAAGTTTCTTTAATTTAGGAAACTCCCTTAAAGTAAATTGGCAAGATGTTTGCAAACCCTAAGATGGAAGGGGGGCTCGGAATCAAAACTCTCAAAACCAAAAAGTGAAATTGTTAGTCCAGAGGATATGGATAGTCTTCAATGACTTGCATGCAATGTGGGTCAAACGAAACATATACATCTTAATGGGTAGAGCTTGTATCAAGTTCGTGCTTAGACATGCAATTCCTAAAGATGAAAAGAGTTCAAGAACCTCAGATCTCATTATAGGGGCACATCATACACAAGATATCATATGGTGTGTCACAGCTTTGGTTTGACCATTAAGGCCCCCTTACTTCTTTTGTCGATCTTATTCCAACAACTACTATCCATTTTATCCTCTAAGCCCTCTCCCCCTAAAATCTCTGCCATTCTGCAGAACACCACATGAACAGAAGAGTGCTTGGATCTTCAAACAGAAAAGCCTCTGACTTAGCAAGACATTTCCTCTCCAAAAATCACTCAGTTGTAGATGGAAGCTGTGATTCTTTAATAGTTTAGCATACTCGAAGCTGTTAATCTAACATTCCATCCATGAAGTTCCCAAATTTGTCTAATTTATTACTCATATTTTCTGTCCTAAGCTCACTTGTGGCCTCCTCGAGGAGCTTCTTTCTTGTTTAGTAAAACCTCTGGCTAGACCTTTAATTTTCATCGCATCTCTTATTTACCAAAAATAAAAATAAGAAGTTTTGAGCATATTCTGTATCCACAATCAGTTGATTATTATCTAGGCATAAAAGCTTGATGTTATATTTGCTTGTAAGTTCAACAGAAATAAAAGTAAAAAAAATGCTTGAGAGAGAGACTCACCCCTCTCTCTTAAAAACACCCCTTATTTTCCAAGCTGAACCGTCTCTTTCCCAATTCGGTTACTTCTTTTGTAACCTGCCCATAACACTCTTTTCCAGCCCGCGACTTCACCCTGGCAGTTTACAGTTAATGGCACACTGCAACCAATCTACAAGCTCACCGTCAACCAATCTACAACCTTCCTTTGTAACAAATCAGACAAACCACACGAGCTCATCCTTCCATGCAACTCCAAACACTGAAACAACCGCCCATCACACAGAGGAAGACTTTCCTCCACTACCTAGAGCTCAATCCAGGCAAACTCCATATCAAACATAAAAATTCTAATGAAGTAAGGTTGTAGCATACCCTGATGTATTTGGAAAGCTTCACTATGTCCCGCCTTTTACTAGCCAAGATGTAGTTGCACCACCAGACAGAAGTTCTTAACCAAGGAGCCAAAAAATGGAATGCCTATCTAGTTGGAGGATTTATGGACAAGAAACTGTCTTTCCCAGTTGTTAATCACTGGGCTAACACAAATTGGAGGAAACTAGGGTTGAAAAATACTGTACCACTAAAGATGAGCTCTTCATTTTTAGATTTGTCAATGAGGATATGGCAAGAAGGATACTAGGGACGGGACTATGGCACATCCAAGGAAGGCTGATGATACTTCGAAAATGAGAACCAGGTTTCCATCTTGACAGGAATGAGCTATAGGCATTATCAATTTGGGTTGATTTCCACATAATTCCTCTCGAATAATGGTTCTTAGAAGATCTTAAATACCTTGCTAGCACATTGGAAGACCTATATCACTGGATGACAATACCACCAACTTGAAGACTTGAAGAGGATAGGATTCACTTGCATAAGCATTGAAGTTAAGCTGGATAAGGAGCTCCCTGATGAGTTGAACATCAAGAAGCTAATTCTAGGAGACACTTTGGTTAAGGACCATGTAAAGATTACATACCCTTGGAGAACACCAAGGAAAGGGTTGATCAAGGTATGGAGAACTAAAAACAATATTGGTGCTGACAAAAAAGGTGAAGAGGTGATAGCAACTACTCATGGAACAAATGTTGAACAGGATATTCAGGAGGATCAGGTGGAAGTAGTAGTTACAACTACTATGAAGATGCTTAACCCTGAGAGTGTTATAGAAGAAGAGCTCAACAACATTGAGACACCTCAAAAGCCAAATTAAAAAGACAAGGAGATTTTGTAATAAACTTCTGGAGCTCACTAGGTAAGTCCCACTTCCAATGCTATGACCTCTGAAGAACCTAGTTTGGCAGATGAAGTTCTGGATCCTAGTAAAAGCTATTGCAAGTCTAGGAGAAAGAAAGCTAAATCCAGGCTAAATCCAGAAAGGGATAATGGACTTGATAGTATGGAACATAAGAGGGCTGAATTCCCCCAATAAACAAAGGACTTTGAAGGAGATTTTTATTTCTAAAAAGCCTCATTTTGTTGATCTTGTAGAGACCAAAATAAAAGCAGAAACAAGCAACAAAGGTCTGAGTTTTTTGCACAGGGATTGGATTAAGCTTAACAATCATGGTTCAAATCCACATTGTAGGATAATAGTAGCATTTGGTCCTAACTATTTTGCATTATCTAATTGTGATCAGTCAGAACAAAATATTCATTGTGAGATGACTATAAGACATTCCAATTGCAAAGTAGCTATCACAGTCATTTATGCAGGGAACTGGGAGTTTTAAAGGACAAATTTATGGAAGGAGCTGTTTAATCTGGCACCTAAAATTAACTCAACTTGGATACTTGTTGGGGACTATAACTGCACAATGTCACTCAATGAATCCGATGGGATTCCAACTCACTCCAATAGGAAGTTTCATGAATTGATTGAACTAACATCTAGGATTAGCTTGGTGGATCTGAAATTCACAGGACCCTTATACACATGGAGCAATAAGCAACATGATAGAAGGTTCATGCAGAGAAAATTTAACAAATGCCTAGTTAATGTTGAATTTCTCAACAAATTCCAACAAAATCATGCACATTTGGGCCAAGCTTTATATCTGACCATTCCTTGATTAAGTTCACACTTGAAAATCACAAAGATACACGGTAAGCCCCCTTTAAATTCTCTACTCCAACACCCTGATATGAAGAATGCAATTACCAACAGTCTCAAAGGACTCAAAGAGGCACCTAGGCATTTAAAATTTATTAGCTTCCTCAAACATCTAAAAACTTAATGCAAATAGATCTTAAGGCACAACTCTGATCCTCTTGAATTAAAGGTCCAAGTAGAACATAATAGAGACCCTACCAACACAAGCTTGAAGGAGAAGGAAAAGATGGAGTTATTCAATTACTATACCAAGCTGAAAGAATATAACTCACAGCTTAGAAAAAAATCAAGAATACGATGGCTGAAACAAGATAGGAACTCCAAATTCTTTCGCAATATAATCAAGGCTAGAAGAAACAAGACAAATATAGTATACCTGAGGGGTCCCCATGGCATAATTAGTTAATGGCCAAGAGAACATGAAATCATTCGCTCAAAGCTACTAAACAAATCTGCTTGGAAGAAGTTGCAGGGTTAATTCAATTCCATAAGACATCCAAGGTATCTTAAGGGGCACAATCTCAATTCCACAGACTGTAGAACTAACAAGGAGTTTCACCCAAAAGAGATCAGATACACTTTTTTTTTTTTCTCTTAACCCTGACAAAGCCCCAGGTCCAGACGGCTTTAATGCAAAATTCTTTCAGTCCTTTTGGAGCACTACTGGTTCTTTATCCATCAAAACACTCACAGGAATTCTTTGACACCAATTTTATGTCTCCTGAGTTAAAAAAAACATACATCAACCTGATTCTTAAAGTTTCTAATCCAAAAAAATTGAGACCAATTTCTTGTTGCAATGTCAGGTAATCGCCAAGGTATTAGCTAAAGGCTCAAGGAAACTCTCCAAAGTTTCATCAATCCCGATCAGGGAGCATATGTCAAAGGAAAAAACATTGGTGATAACATCTGCATAGCTCAAGACGTCTTCAGCGGATATTCCAGCAATAAACATATCAATAGTGTAATGAAAATCGATTTCACCAGGGCATTTGATACAGTAAGTTGGAAATTTATATTGGATGCTCTTTAAACTGTCGAATACCTTCAAAGGTTTGTAGACTGGATCACTGAATGCCTAACAACAGTCTCCTATGCAGTGATAATTAATGCTGAACCATCAAATCTCTTTAAAGCAGGAAGGGGACTAAGGCAAGGGGACCCCTTATCCCATTCATTTTCACTATCGCAATGGAGGTACTGAATAGAATTGCCAACCTTAACATCAACATGAATCCAAGTTTTAAGTTCCATTATAGATGTAAGGAACTCAAGATTTCACACTTGCTTTTGCTGATGATTTGCTAATGTTGTGCAGAGTGGATAAGAAGTCAGCTGACATAATGAAAAACTCCTTAAACTCCTTCAAAGAGATCTTAGGACTGGAGTACAACCCCGACAAAAGCTCAATATATTTTTCATTCAATGTAGGATTTCATATTCTTAAAACTGGAACCCTAAGGCTAGAATCACTTCCTTTGAAGTATCTAAAAGTTCCCATCTCTTCAATGAAAATTTCTTTTAAGGATTGCAGGCCTCTTATCAATTCTATAGAAAGAGGAATCAATTCATGGAGTAACGAATGTCTTTTCTATGAAGGAAGAATTCAATTCTCAATCAGTGTGCTTAATAGCTTAAGTACACACTAGTCTACATAGAGCTGTGCTAAAAAGTATAGACAAGATGATAAGAGAACTCATATGGAAGGGCTCAACAAATTCCTCTAAAGTTCCTAATGTAAAGTGGAGCATGTTATGTCTTCCCAAGAATGAAGGAGGTTTAGGTTTAACCCCAGCCAGAACAAAATCCAAAACATTACTTGCTAAGAGGCTTTGGCTCATCTGTACAGCTAAAGGCAACCTGTGGGTCAAGTGGATCAATGAATTTTACACAAAGAACGAAAGCATAAGGTCCCTCAAAGTTAAAACCAATATGTCTCACACAATGTAAGGAATCCTCACAACTATAAGTTTTATGCAGGATCATGTTAAACACAACATTGGAGATGGTTTGAGAACAAGTTTTTGGTATGATAATTGGCTCTCAATTGGCCCATTATACAAATTGCACGACCTTAGTACTAAAGTCCACTATTCCCCCCTCAACTAAAGTAGCTCGCATGATCCTAATGGTAAGTGGCACTGGCCATTTCATAATTCTCCAGGCCCATCTAGAGTTATACAACTGTTGATTGTGTGCTCCGGCAAACAAACAGGAATGATTAGATCATATGGACAAAAGACTCCACCAAGTTATTCACCACCCCTTCATGTAGAAGACTTATACAGGATTCTGGCTGGAGAATTAATTGGATAAATTTAGTCAGGGATACAGCAACTCCACCATCAATCTCCATCCTCTTATGGCTTGCAGTGCTCCAGGAACTTAACATCAAAGACAAGACAAAGTTTGAAATAGAAACTAGAATGTGTGTGTTGTGCAGACTATCTCAGGAAAATCATAACCACTTGTTTTTTGAATGCTCTTACTCAAAAATGTTATGGCACACCGACTTAGACATGTTCAGCATTTCTCCACTATCTGTAGACTAGCCACAGATCAACAATTGGACCACTGCACTAAACTCCAAATGGGACAAGAAGGCGTTCATTCTCGGGTTAGGAACAATCATACAACTAATATGAAGGACCAAGAACAACATGATATTTAATTTAATGGAAGAAGCAAAAGAAAAATTTCTCCATGAGATGAGACAATTGGTTATAGCAAATGACTTAAGGGATAGAATTTCATCAATTGTACAACTAAAGCTCTTCTAGATGATTTAGTGACTAGCATTTTGATATTGGCTATCTAGGTTCCTTTCCACTGTTATGTTTATACATTTGCATTACTTAGTTCAAATTAAATGAATCAATTACCTTGCAAAAAAAAAAAGTTCAAAAGAAATAATCTATAAGTTGGAACTCCATGAATATGTCATATAAAAGAACATACGATATGATAAAACTTGCAAGAACGTGTGAGGATATGGACACACTAATTGTCCAAAAACCAACCTCTAACATCAATACCTAATAGATCAACTTCTATATCAACTTGAAACAAAAAATTTTCAACAAAATAGTTCGATTTACTTGGTTAATATTCATATACTGTCTTGTAAGTATGCTGCAGTAAACACAGCCAATGCACAGATAGATAGAAGTAGTAAAGGACCCGCAGGTACAAACTTTTTTGCCGCTGCCAGTCGTATACCTGCAATAGTATCATATCAAACAATAAAGGCAAAGGAATCAAGATACAAATCCCTAGTGTATAACAGCAGAAACATTAGATAAGCTAAGCATACCGTAAAACCATAGACTACACCAATCCTTATTGACATGGCAATACTCATAATAGTTAATTTGTGATTTGTGTATAACATACCCATTTGCTTGATATACCGCATAGCACATAGATTTAGTTCAGAAAATAATTTTCTACTACATACAACGAAATCTAAAAGATGCCCACACTTTGGAATGAAGATGGCAAACACATACCAAATACAGCAGAGAATAGGAAGGCGGATCCAAATCCAAGTGCATCACCAATAGCTTTTGTCTCCTGTGATTGCATTAGAAAGTAGGCCTACAAAGAAATTTAAATCATGTTATTGAGCAGACAGAAATTCTAGGAGGCAAGAGACCAAAATTTGTTAAATCACTGAGATTAGTTAACCACTGTTGTTCACAGTTCGCAAGATCAACATGATGTGATCAACTGATCATCAATATGTAATATGTTCACAAGTTAAAAATACAATTCCCAAATTTGTTCTTCATCATGATAGTAATTTGTCATGATCATATGTTCAACTGGATCATGATTTTCCCACTAATTATCCTTGACTGAGGAAATGCTAGAAAAAAAAAATCTTTTTACTATAGATGGAATCTATTGATTCCAATATCTACTGAATTAAAAGTGGATTATGGTTAAAAAGTTGCAACCTAGGATATTCCACTGTCTTCCCACGCTCAAAATCTTGGGGCATCTAAATTTATTTTTCCATTTTTTTCTAATCAACTGTTTGGAACAACCACATATAAAGACCAAAATACAAAGGCAACAAAGAAAATAAACCTTTTTCTAGATATTTTTTCATCATTAATGAACTAAGCCACTGCATATCCTAGGTGGTTATGTTAGGTCCCCTATAACAATCTTCCCAGAAAAAAAAAATTCATTTCTCAGGCATAGAACAATCTTTGCACGTGGCAAAACAGGAAGAGCATTCAATTTCTTCCACTTGGGCCTCATAAAATTTCACTAGTTGAGAATACAATTTCCAAATTTATTCTACATCGTGAAACAAAATTTTCATTATCAAATATGCCACTTTATAAAGAGAAGATAAAGTGAAGTTTTAGAATATAAAGAATTGTTACTCAAAGTTTAAGAAACAAAACTCTAATCCGTTGGTTTTTTGACTTCTTTACTTCTTGGCTGCGTTAACTTCATTTTAAAAATTAGATAAACTAGGAGTACTCTCAGGTATAAAGGAAAGAGCTGCAGATATTAATTGCTCTAAAAAACGAGTTCTAAAACCGTGAAACCATATGCTATTATTAGGGAAATTTGATTAGTTAATCTAGCTTCTGCTTTATAAAAAGAAATTACTGTTATCTTTTAATTTCTCCAAAAAATAAAATACTGTTTTACTCTTCATTTCCTTCAAAAACTACGTAGCAAAGTAGAAATTTATGAAGTTATATGATAGGTCAAGTTGTTTTATTTGCTTTTTGAATAAGTGCCGTTATGGCCCTTAAGAATAGGAACTAAGTAGTTTCCATTATCTTAGTAACTTCCATTTACGTTAGTAGTTTTAGAATAGGATTAGTGGGTTGCTAAAATCAAGGAGCAGTAGTAGTTATCTCCTTGTATTTAAATGTTTGAACTAATTGAATGAAGGGAGGAGAAGTTTAATTAAAACACTTGTGGTTCATTCTCACCCTAAATAGAATTCTTGTGGTTTAATTCTCACCCGAAGCAGAATTTTATATCTTCATTGTTCTTGATCCTATCATTTTTGTATAGCTTTTGCCTAATACACACACATACATATAGCAGAAGAGTGACATTGGTTAGATCATTCTAAGCCACAAATACTACAACTGCAATTGTTGAATTTTCAGCAGTATTAATTGTTGTAACTGTCCAAGTCTTAATTATTGACTACTGTCATCGCCTATCATTTCAACAATATTTAGCCTTTGTTCATTAGCGTGAATAAAAAAGAGAAATATTGAATTGTATATGATTGCATAATTGTTAAAATTAAGATAATTGTTAAGAATAAATAATGTGAAAATTGCCCAAAATTAAGATAATTGTTAAGAATACATAATGTGAAAATTGTCCAACTTCACTTGTGACCAAAAAAAAATGATTGTATGAGATATTCTTTAGCTGCGTCAAAACAAGATGATTATAAGGTTCATCTTTGCTTTTCCTAAAAATATGTTATTTAGAAGTGTAAGTCAAAACACCAACCAAACCATGTGAGCATAACAAAACCGTTGATGGGACCCGCGCACTGACCGTTGATGGGACCCGCACTGACCGTTGGTCTTCTTCTTCCTATACCACAAAACTGGCAAACCCAAATTCCTCTCCATTAATTATCACTTCCTAGCCAAATTCAAACCCTAACCCTAACCCTACTCCTAATCCTAATCCTAATCTTTATGTTCCACTCCTCATTTCAGCTTCCTCCAGTTTCCCCGACGATGTCTTAATCATGTCCTGTTTTAATTGGTGTTGCTATATAGTATATAATGATAATATTAATATGCGTTCATCAAGGAAGGAGTTGGTATTATATAGATCTTTAATCTTGACCTTTCTTATATATCTATTATACTAGGCTAGTTTAGGTGCTTTGTTAAATTTTGAAGGGAAGGTAAAACGGTTAATTGATTTGAAGAGGATGTCGAGTTATGTGGATTTCAATCAAAAGATTGATTATGTTTTCAAAATTGTGTTGATTGGAGATTCAGCAGTTGGGAAATCACAGCTTCTTGCACGTTTTGCTAAAAATGCTTTTAGCGTTGATTCAAAGGCCACTATTGGGGTTGAATTCCAGACCAAAACTCTTTCTATTGATCGCAAAACGGTCAAAGCTCAGATTTGGGACACCGCTGGCCAAGAAAGGTGATTGTCACTTCCCCTTTAACTTTTCCTTCTTCCCACAATCTCCTTATATATTAATAGGCATTCTGAATTATGTGCATTTAGGATAGTAGGAAAATGGGTGATCATGCTGTATGATTATTACAAGCTAATTGGTTTCGAATAATATTAAGTGTGGGTTTGCTGCTTTTTATTTGCTCAGCTTTCCTGAACAATGTTTTGAAGGATATATATTAACTCTGGTCCATCTCTTCGCATTCCCAGGAAAATGATGATATGAAACTGACAGAATACAGCATAGATTATGGAACTTTTGTTTACTTAAAGCAAAAAATAGTTGCTTCTATTGTTGTTGATTTAGGGGTAATAGTTTATATTCAAAGAAATAGAGTTGTCTTAATGATAACTTAAAAGAACCTGGGTTGTATAAATGCACCTCCTGGAGTTGTTTAAAACAGGTGTGAGAGGATCAGAACTTCGTATAGATGTTTGAGCTCACGATATCAATTATGCTTAAGGTCCTACTACTGGGCCTCGATGCTCATGATATAAGGAAGAAAACATTATTTAGTGCTCAGTGAGAGCTAAGAGTAGACGTGAATCAGGATTATGTTCTTCTAGAATTGCTACACAAGTTATTTATCGGAAATTGGAAATAATATCTGGATTCTGTTTTGTGGTTCTGGATTAAGAAAAATGGAAGTGAAGAGCATTAGTTTAGTTGTATGGAAGGTAAAGAAGCTGAAATGGGTGGGCTTTACTCTCTTAACGTTAAGGTTCTGAATGCAGTAAGTTTATATTTTCTGTTTGACATCATTCTGTAATTATTAGTTTTTACTGAAAAGCATTTGACTAGGTTGCAAAAGTTCTTATTTATTTTAATGATTTTCTCTGTTTTGCCTTTAGAGTTACAGAACTCTGCCAAGATGATAAGATCCATCACCAATCTGTACCTCATTTAATTCTGTTACTTTAAGTCTAGTTTCAGCAAGAAATCTATTGTTCCAATATTTTTTATTTTTACTGCATAGTTTAATGCAATATTAGCAAATTCTCCTTGTTTGAGGTATATATAATAATTTTGAAGACAATTTTATTTTCCAGAATATCTCAATCTTCATGTAATTATCTCAGGATATGCTTCAGCTGATTGGAACATCAAAAGAAAAACTTAAGGTGTAAAATTCTTTTATATACAAGGCTTATATCAAATGTAAATCTGCATATGCGTTCTATTTTGGTTGAATGTCTGAATTTCTCAATCAGCTTATGCTCTTCCTAAACTATAGCTAACCTCAAATACAAAGTTATAGAACTACTATTAGCAGGCTGCGGGATGCTAGTTATTCAAATAGAATCTTATGAAGTATTCCTTCCTTAAAGATTCTTCTGTTTCTCTCTCTCCACATATGATAGATTTCCAAATAGCAAATTATTCTAACAACTGCTACTGCATATCTTTTTTTATAGTTTAAATCTTTTCCTAGTTCAGATCACCATTGCTGTCAGTAATCTGCCTGTGTCCACTCTTCATCGACATAACTTTCCACATAGAATTTGACTATGAGCATTAAAAAATAGGTGGCTTCTTGATTTTCTCCTCCTGGACATGGAATGGAAAGAGAGTCAACTTGCTTCCCTCTCTTTGGAAATCTGTCTTTTAGGGGAGTCTCTTACTATTAGCCATGTAAAAAACTATGCCTTTGTATCAGATCAAACATAGTAAATTTCAAGAAATCAAGAACATAGTAAATTTCAAGAAATCAAGTTCTTGATCTTTCCTGCAAACAATTTCACTAGGTGATTTTAGAGAATAAAATCCATTTTGTTTTGGCAGCCATTTTACTTGATCAAGTTGATTTCCTCTAGTCACCCCATAAACAGCAGGCTAACTCTTGCAACATTTCTGAATCCCTTGTTAGTTACCATTGTATTTTCTTGACACAATGCCCTGAACAGAGTGAATTTTCTTCATGGAATATTTGCTTTGTTAAGCTATCCCTCATCCGTAGGCATCATACAGAAAGATATTGCAGGGAAAACACATGACCTTAAACCAACATTAACTATTGTCATACTAAAAGACATTCTGATCAGTTTGAATAAAAGAACGGATGGTCCAAATGAAATGGGGTCAATGAAATTTCTTTTATTGCTATGCTCACTATGAAAGCTGCTCAGAAGCAACATTTTTGTGAATTTAATGCCATTTTTAATGACATATATAGAAGATGCTTTTCAGTAAATGTGAATCTCTTTTCAACCAGAAAGAGAAGATTTAAAGATGCTTTCTAAAGCATATATGTCATTCATAGCAGTTGATGTCTTGTTAAGAAGCTGATATATCTCGAAAATAAGTTAGCTTTGGGCCCTTCTCCTAAAAGTCATTGAGCACCCATTACAGTAAATTGCATGGTCAGAAAAACTTCATCTGTTTGGCTTTGGTTTTCACGATAGTTTCTGCTGTTGGTCCCTGCCTTTCATTAGGCTCTATAAGAGATGCGGATCCAAGATCATAAGCTGCACATTCCAAACTAATTAGGATGAAATAATGTTATTATTCATTAGTTTTCTTTTAGTTTACTATCTTTAAACCTGTTTTGTTTTCTCTATTCATAGGTATAGGGCAGTGACAAGTGCTTACTACAGGGGAGCAGTAGGAGCAATGTTAATTTATGATCTGACAAAGCGTCAGTCATTTGATAACATGGCAAGATGGCTAGATGAACTGAGAGCGCATGCGGATAAGAATATTGTGATAATGCTGATTGGAAACAAGTCCGACTTGGGAAGTCTTAGAGCTGTGCCTCAAGAAGATGCCCAAGAGTTTGCTCAAAGAGAGAACCTCTTCTTCATGGAGACATCAGCTCTTGAGGCCACAAATGTTGAAACTGCATTTTTGACAGTGCTGACAGAGATTTATAGGATAATGGGCAAGAAAACTCTACTTGCTAATGATGAGCCTGGTGTGAATGGAAGTTCAGGCCTTCTCAAGGGAACTAGTATTATAGTTCCTAGTGAGGACCAAAATTCTGGAAAGAGAGGTGGGTGCTGCGGGTAATCCTAACTCATGTTTTTCGATTTCTAAAAATGTTTTTCTTTTCTAGGCTCGAAACTTAGCAAAGTAACATATCTATAGTTTTAGAAATTGATTATTCTTGTTGTTTAGTAATAGTGTGAACCCTGTATCAATCAAACTGTTGTTTGTAACTATGTTATGACATGCGTTCTGGTCAAATTTTGACTGGAAGGAGGCCCACCAGTCTACCTTGATTTGGTCTCCGTTGTCCCAAAGTAAGAATATACAAGGACTCGGCTGCTTCTCTTCACTACTTTTGGAAAAATAATAATCTATCGCATGGCATCAGTGGTCAACTCTCTCTCTACACGGAGTGACATACTTGTTACGTAAGAGAATTATTGATTTGTTCTCAAGACCAACGCAGACATTTCTTAGCTATAGTAATTACTGCATGGGAGGGCCAAACTAGTTCAGTATTTATCCAACAGTAGTTTGAGTTTGAGATATTTGTTGAAATGTAGAGGACAGTCGACATGACTACTGTTTATGAGTAAGACCTTGCAGAGGAGACTACAATTTAGATACCACTAGTTATGTTTGGAGTTTGGAGGTTGGACAACTTTTTCTAAACTGAGTTACGAATTTGTATCTAATTACATTATGAGGCTATTTCATGGCAGAGTTATTCCCCCAACTGTGTAGTAACATATTTCATATTTAGAACTTGACTGGAGTAACCATTGATTTGCTTTTTTTACCTTAACAGCAATCGACGTATGATTATTTACTTCTTTTCCAACGTAACTCCTTTGTGTACTCGTATAGATAAATTATTATCTTAACGATTTAATTAAATGTGAGTTATGATAAAATAGCCTCGTGAATTTATAGAACACTTAATTATATAATATTATCTTAAATTTTAATTATATAAATATCATTATATGTTTCCAACAAACAACCTCTCTATTATTTAAGGGTAAGGCTGTATACTATTAGACCTTCATAGATCTCAAGTATCAACGAGATTTATACTTAATGTTGTTGTTGTTATATATTAAGGGATCCAAAATCTTTATATAAAAATATGATATAATTGTCTAAAATAAATTGGTTAAGCATTTCTATAAAATTTTATAATTTAATCTAATTTTATAATACTTATTAAAAGAACAAAAGTTTCAAATTAAATGATAAAAGTTTCAAATTGTTGCAAATACATCTCACTGGTAACTCGGATCGTTGTTGACATAAACCACTATAGAAGTTGGACTCATTCGTATCAACTAATTAATATGAGAAACCCTAATAAATAAATATTTAATAAATTAAAATTTTAAGATTGTAGAGATGTTCGTGACATTTATGGATGAGTATATAGTTGAATTTTTCTTATTTTTAATCATTTATTTTAAATTTAAAATATAATAATTTATTTATTTATAATATTACATGTACATTTTATGTGAATAAATCCAACTTATATGACACTTCAATCAGCAAGATTAACGATAAGGATTAACTTTTGAGCTATATTCATAATAAATTAATTTTTTACATTTAATTAATATATTTTATGCTTTTGTTTGGTATTACAAACTTAATTAAAATATTAGATTTAAAATATATTTTATACTTTTTTAGTATTAAAAATTTAACTAAAACTTCATAAACTCTCTCCAAGTCTTCAATGACCTCTTAGGACTTGCAATTAATAAAACTAAGACCCATCTTATTTTTTTTAGCTATGGCTCTAAGCAGCAAACCCAATAGTTTAGCTCAATCTTAAGAAAAGTGTAAAAGAGCCACCATTCAAGTATCTACAGATACCTATTACCACTATGAGATGATTTTGTTACGCAGGAAGACTCCAATAATTGATTATCTCCATCTCAAGCAGTATATTAGAGTTTTTATTTCATGCTGTCTAAAAACCTTATCAATGAGATTGAGAAACCGATGAACTTCTTATGGTTAGGGACAATCCAAAACCACCAAGGAGAAAAAGTGAAGTGGCAAGAAGTATGCTTGCCTAAATTAAAAGAATAAGATCAAATTGTGTAATGGCCAATCTCTTGCTATATAAAAGAACAAAGCTAATGACGAGATCTTCAAACTAGGATTTGATTACTCAGTTTACAATTTGGAAGGGAAGGAAATGAAGGATCTTTCAAAATAAAATTCAGGGAAGCTTAATACTAGTATGTTAGGACAATCACTTGGAGTGGACAGATCGTCTTCATCAAAACTAAAAAATCTCACATAAGCTTGGAAAAGGCCAAAAGCTAGAGTACTATTCCTCACAATTCAATAATTCTGAAAGCTAGAGAACCTAATATGTTCAAAGCTCTAGCAGTGTAGATGGAGAGTGCTTTATCCCTAAGATTTAAGAGACAATGAAATGTCTTCCGAACTCTAGCTCATGGCATTATTAGGAACTAGAACGGATGGCTAGCAATAACGATTATTCTCTAACTCTTGTAATATTCTTAATATCCATATGTCAAGGAATTTTTATAAGAATTTGGTCTCTTTTTTTTGGAAATTTATACATTCTTCACTCTTTTAAAAAAAATAAACCTTAAGATGAATTTTTTAGTTCGATTTGATATAAATTTAAAGACTTCTATGGTGAAGTCAGCAAAAGCACAGGTGACGAAACTTCGTATGTGATGACAAGACTACATCATGTCTGTCGATCGTATGATCAGGGACAGATCTTCTGTTTCTCTAGCTTCTGCCACCATGTGTCTAAGTTATCTTAGTCATTTATTATTGATGGGTAGGATTGCTTGGATACAGCGTTAAGGAACAGACGATCTCCGTCTGGTACATATACTATCTTGATGAAATTGTCATCCTTTCTCTTTAAGTCGATATGCAACCTTTGTCTATTCACTGGCTCTACCACACCATTAGCTGACGATGGCACGTGATAACCCTCAAAGTTCGTCTCCAACAAAGCAACATCTTCAACTGTCGCCCCCAGAACGTGCCAACCCCCATCTTGTCCACTTCTTGGACCAGATAAATGACCATCAACATCATTTGTTTACGTCACTTAATGAGAATGGAAGCTTATGACTCGATTTGTAATCGTTAATCAACGTGAAATATAGATGAACATGTTGAAATATAAGTGGGACTTCGTCTCACGTCGAAAGAATATATAACCTTGAGCATGTATATAAACTTAATGAGTTACTCCTTTTAGTGCCAATTACTTTTAGAATGGAACCTTATGTGAGCATGTATTTGCTTAGTTTATTTAGGCTCAATCATATAAAATTTAACATAGAATCAGAGCAAGTTACTCATAGATTATTCGTCACCACCTCGTTATGATAAACTGTGGCACGTGTTGGGCCGTAAATTAGCCCACACGTGAAGGAGGCATATTGAAGTATAAGTGGGACTTTGTCCCATATCGAAAAAATATTTGGCCTTGAGTATGCATATAAACTTAATGAGTTACTCCTCTTAGTACCAATTGGTTTTAGAACGGAACCTTATTTGAGCTTGTATTTACTCAATTTATTTAGGCCCAATCATATAAAATTTAATAGAACCATTTCAATACTCAACTCTTTCAATCCATCCATCTATATAAGAGCTTAAATTGTCCTTAGAGTAGTACATCAAAGGTGTGAGATATATTAGACTGCTACGTAAATTGTGTTTCTTTATAAATATTTGAACACCAGCTAGTTTTCAGTTTCCTGTTGAGTGCATAAAAATGGTGGTTAAAGTTTATGGCCCAGCCACTGCTGCTTGCCCACAGAGGGTAATGGCTTGTCTTCTTGAGAAGGAAGTAGAATTTGAAGTTGTGCATATTGATCTTGGTTCTGGAGAGCATAAGCAACCTGACTTCTTACTCAAGCAGGTATTTCAATTGGCTAGCTACCCACTTGGCTTCTGTTCACGTATATATATATATGCATGTCTTTCTGGACGTTCGTTTCCTTGTATATATAGCAACAGGGTGCAAAAGAAACATATAACATTATGTATATATATTCATCTTTAGTTTCTGTATCTTGAGCCTTATATTTTATTAGAATACACAATATTATACGTTCAATCAGAATACAAAACATTAAGCTCAAGACATATTATGTCATACATCGTGAGCGTGATATTTTGTGTTCTGATTGATTTGCTTTTTATTTTACTGATGGGTTATCTACTGCAAACTATGATTGATTTATCTGCGATGATCGATTGTTCTCTTTTTTTTAAGCCGTTTGGGCAAGTTCCTGTAGTGGAGGATGGCGATTTCAAGCTGTTCGGTAATATCATTGCCACTTCACCCTCTTGAGTTTATTGCACGTATATAATTATTCTTAAAGATGTACTTTATCTCATGCCGTGAACTTTCAGAGTCAAGGGCTATCATGAGGTACTATGCAGCAAAGTATGCAAACCAGGGATCTAACCTACTTGGAACAACTCTAGAAGAGAGAGCTCTTGTGGATCAATGGCTCGAAGTGGAGGCACACAATTTCAATGACTTGGTTTACACCCTGGTGTTTCAACTAGTTATTTTGCCTCGAATGGGACAGCGTGGAGACCTGGCTTTGGCACGGAGTTGCGAGAAAAAGCTAGAGACGGTGTTTGAGATTTATGAGCAGAGGTTGACACAGAGTAAGTACCTAGCTGGAGATTTCTTCACTCTCGCCGATCTGAGTCACTTGCCTGGAATTAGATATCTCATCGACGAGGCCGAGATGGGACATCTCGTTCGAGAAAAGAAGAAAGTTAACGCTTGGTGGGAGGATATATCTAATCGCGCTGCTTGGAAGAAATTAATGAAGCTTGCAGGCTGTTAATTCATGTCTTCTCTTTGCAGTTGCATTGTAGATTGTTCCCTCTTAATTAATACCCTTTCTGTCGGTGTGTTTAAAAGCATACAACTCATGTACCAATCAACAACATTTAGAATGAACCCACCAAGTGGTACCTCATACTATTACAACAATATTCCATCACTGTCTTGTTATATAAGATTGAAGTTCAAGCACTTGTGATTGCATTTGATTGTTACATTTGTAATCATTGTTTAATACTATTCCTAAACTTGTGCTGGTAATGAGGTGGGGTTTTTTTAGATTGATTTTTTAAAAATTAAAAAATGGATACGTGATTTATGAATGCTCCTTGATAAAAGCTAACAGAAATTGTTGCTGCGAATGTTAAGAGCATAGTAATAACTGAGCAACCTAAAGGGACAAATCCTTATACATAAGTGATCACTGTAATTAATCAAGTTTTTCATCTCTAGTGCAGATCGTTGGTATTACTAACCAATTCTTTATTTAACTTAAAGAGTAAATTATTCGTTGGTTAATTGTTGCTTAGGCACTTAACAGACTTCAGAGGGGTGTTTTTGTTGTTAGATATTCCAACTTGCTGGAATTTTGGTGCTTAATAAGTTCTCAACTCCTTTAGTTAACATGATTTCTCTTATCTATTAGAATAGGTTATGAAAGAAGGTGTGATTGACAGTTTTTTCATCTTTAATTACCTTAGAATTTTTTTCTTTTAATATGATAGTAGTTAAGTGCTAATTTGAATAGATTGTTGTCCCCTTTAGTATGAAAGTGTTGATTATATAATATCTCCCAACCAATCTTCCTTAAACTATATAGATCGCAAAGTGCTTAAATCTTGGGCCATATCTGTGAAGTATAAGTGATTATGTATTTTTATCTCATTGTTACATAATAAATAATTTGGGTTGATTGAGAGCATAAATTTGGTTTTATCATTTGTGCTAAACCTTTACTTGGTAGTTAGCCACAATATGAATGTTGCACTTGGGTGATTGGTTTTGAACTAAACCAACTTGTGCTAGGTAATAATTCTCAAAGAAGTTCTTATGGATTTCGTTTAACTGTTGTTGGAATAATTTTCTAAGTTATGCCTGAGCTATATTATTTTGTTATTCACCTCTTAGCTTAGGGTATAGCTTGGTAAGGTGTTTATTATAGAGAAAAATCTTATAATATTGTTAAAATGGGGTCATCTCTATGAGTTCTCACCAGCTATTGCTTCTGTATTGGTTTGTTCAAGGATGTTTAACATTAGTGTTATGGAGTTCGATAACATACATAAGAGACCTTGTAGGTTCCAATTATTGAACTAGAATTAGGTTTCTTTCCAAATGTTTATATTCCTCTTGATGTTAGGTATGTTGTTCTCCTTCATTTTCATAATCTACTTCATAGACCATAATGTGCTCCTTTTTTATTTAAAGGAATTTCTTGGAGTGTGTTAGATGAATACGATATATTCACCAAGGTAAAGATGGTTATATTTGACTCATATAAATAGTTGCAATTTTAGAATATCTTGAGAAGAACATAAGCTATTTCATATAATTCCTTATGCGAATACGAACTATGAAATGGATATGCCTACAGCGTGTTTAGTTTTAAAATCAGAGTTAGGTTCATGCTAAAGATACAATTATATTTATATGGTTGAGGTATTTTTGTAAAAGACATGTTATAAATACAATAGTGTCACAGACCATATCTAAGTATGCAAAGAACCAAGATGATGCGTGTTAGAGACTGTGTCATATTCTGAAAAAAAAAAGATCTATGATTTGGGATATGGTCGTCACTCAGTTCATGTTCACAATAGATAGTCCTATCTATAAATACATTTTTAGTTGAATTCAAACTCTAAAAGAATTATAAAACTTGTTATAATCATGATTAAGTTAGGTTGAGCATAATAAAGGAACAAGTTGTGTTGAACTTTACTAATTAGAGTTTGTAATTAACTATACTTATATAAACCTATTCTTCATATAAAGGAAATCCATAATCTTCATCTAGTATAGAGTTATTAATCAATAGTAAATCAGTTGCTCTTATCTCCTAAGAATATAAGCATATTTAGTTGGTTGAACCTCATTAAAAATCTTGATCCTTGTTTATTTATTTCGTTCATAAAACTTTATTCTTGCTAAACACACCTTAATTTCTTACTAAGTGGTATGAAAGCATCATTAGGGCAATAATCACTTTGCTTATAAGGTTTGAAGTAAGGAAGTACAATGGAATTGGGAACTTTAGATTTTGAAAATCAAGAGTGAATAAATTGTTAGTCTATAGGAAATTAAGCCAAAAGATATATATGATTTCCATTGGAAGGAGTTACAAGTCATATAGTATGTCACAAATATTACATCCTCTGTTGACATATAGAAGAATTTACATATTTTATATATGTAAAAATCTCTCACAAACAAGTTATATTTAAAGTAGAGACTACATACTCAATGAACTATTAGGGCTCAAGTTGAAAAATGTAGATGATGATTAAGCAATAATCAATTTTCTTTACCTCTTTCTTATGATATCTGGTGACCATATTCATAATTGGTAAGGAGATAATTATTATTGAGGATGTCACT
>JANZXP010000195.1:25253529-25277137 GCA_027576715.1 Erythroxylum flavicans | reverse complement strand
AAATTGTTCCTTTATGCCTTAAGTTTCTAATGAAGCTAATTTCATGCAATTTTGGTTCAATATCATTCAAGTTATAACAAAAAATCCACAAACTATTTTCACACTTTTGCAGAACACAAATATCATCTTCAAGCCAAATTTCTAGACTCTTAAGGACATATTTAGAATTCAATTCCTTCATGAAAAATGTAGTTCTATGTCTCTAGTTTACTCTGAATTTATAAATTTCATCCAATTTGGATATTCACAGATCAAGTTATGCCCTAAATATAGACTTATGTTCAGTAAAATTTTGTATATCTCATACTCCAACTCACTTCAAACTTTCATCTAGTTATTCGTATCTCTAGATCTACTTCTTCCGTCACCACCCACACATGCATCAACACCATTTACACATGAAGCAATCCACAAGCATGAAAATGTACTCCATTTACGTATACATCCAATTACAAACATTAAAACCTCATCAGAAATCATTTACACTATCATAAAACTTACTTGATTAAGCTTCTCTCTCTTCAGAAATTTTCCAGAACTTAGGATAGCAAACAACTGATTTTGGTGATGGATAAACAAGGAATTTTATGCAGCAATTAAAACCTATAATGACAAAAAACTTCACAAGGTGTAGCCTTGACAGATAATCCAAAAGCCAATGTTCATAAGTGAGCAAGATGGTGTCTTCGATGATAGAAACTTTTGTGAAGAAGAAGACTTTCAGTGAAAGCAAGGAGAGGGCTGCAAAAACATTTCTCCTAATGCCTAGGTGTCTCTCTTTAAGGCTTGGCACATGTAACTCTTGTATGTAGCCCATTTGTCATCAATGTAAGGCTACCACTTTTCACTTAGTAATTTATCCAAATGTCACACATCATTGATCCATTTATCACTCCATAATTTGTCTCTTAATTTCTTTAGTTTTTTAATCTAAATTGCCTCAAATTTTCAATAGCTTTCTTAAATATCCTAAATGTCTTCAAAAATGTGAAATTTATTTTAATACACACCAATTTAATTATATAAGACAATTAATCCACAATTCATCAAAAATTTCGAAATAATAACTATTATCATTATTTTAATACACACCAATTTAATTATCCAAAATTCACACTTTAATCACATTAAAAATTCACTTATACCAGGAAAAATGTCAGTGAATGCATATTATTTCATGAATGACAACATTATTCACGTGCATGTGTATGCCATATAATGCATAAAATGCATTTCTAAAGTCTCAACAAAATCTTATTTATAAAGCATCCTAGGTTTTAACCCTAATCATGGGATGTTACACTATAGGTGATTTTTAACAAACAACTAATATCTCTCTTCACTATTTGGAAAAACCTGAATATTTATTAGACCCATTGCTCTCGTTACACTACCCAACTCAAATAACCACACTCACCCTCTTGATATATTGTATTGTATAAGTACAATAAATATCGCAAAACATCTTTCATTGTATCAAAAATAACAAGAGTTCCACAAATAGTTCAAGAACAACTCCTACAAAGTTTTTAGCTACTCATATTCATGAACAATCCAACAAAGTCCATGTTTTTCACACTAAAAGTTATAAAGAGAAAAGAATAAAAACTGGGTAAAGTTAAGGACTCCTTCTCTCTACTCCAAAATGCTGGAAAAACTCTGAAGCTTAATGTTGTCGCCACTTTTCCAAGATGGATTATTTGTTTCCCTCTTTGGCTAGCCATCAAAAGACTTACTTTTTCTTTTTTATTGTGGTCTGCTGATGGATGGATGCTCCTAGGGTTTAGAGCCTTTTTATATGTCAAGGGGAGGGTCAAACCACTTAAAAGCCCGTGTTTAACCTGATTTTGGCAAGTTCCGCCTATCACCCTCATGCACAAGCACGATCATGACAGAAAGGTAGTCATCTGTAGTTGTACGATTGTGAACTACTGTCTGACAACTTTCTGCACCCTTCACTCTGTTAGCCATAACTTCCTCTCTGGACCTTCGATTAACTTAAAATTTGAACTACAAGCTCCTCAGTGTCCTTCCTCTCCACCAGATTTCATTGTCATCTGAATTCTTTAAGCCTACCCAGTGGTGCCATTAAATCATTTGTACCACATCCACAGCTGCAAATCTGATAACTGCATAATTCATCAACAAGATGCATCAATCCATCCTAAAAAGTAAGCTCTAAAACTAACCCCAAAAACTAGATAATGTAAAGAAACAACTAAACACTTCAAAGATCAAGAAAAGATGCAAAAGATGCTAAAGATCAAATGAACTAGAACTAAAACACATAAAGAAGCACTTAAAACACATGAAAACACACTAGAAACATGACCTAAAAATATATTTATCAACTTCTCCACACTTACACCTTTGCTTGTCCTCAAGCAAAATCAAACACAACCAATTTATTCTATTAATTCGTCATCACAAGGATTAAGAGCATGCAATCTTTCAAACTTTGGCCACTCGAATGTCTAATTACTACGCACATCATAACTAGTTTTTATCAGCATACATAAACAAACTCAAGTTATGACACTATCAATCAAGAGCAAGCATAGACTCAAAATGGGTCTTCCTCACGGAATTCACTCATTTAAGTCAAGTGTATAAGATTACAGCGAAACACTCCCTATAGGAAAGTGCACTATCATAGGCTTGCAAATACACCAATGCTTCTCCATAGTGATTACATGCACAAATAGATCAAAACGACTTTGCTAAGGGTTGTAATGGGGCTAGGGTTTAAGGTATGTAAAAAAGGATTTGAGGGCTCATCACGAGCACTCATAGGATACTAAGTATGCAAAGGGACACAAAATGATTTCTAAGACATGCAAATGGATATAACTAACTACTCCGCATTTATTGTTGCTACTATATGTTATTCTTTTCCTTTTTCCCTTCCTCCCCTTTTTTTGGAAAAAAAATAAAGAAATACAAACTAGCATTAGCAGTTAGATGTAATGTGTTATGAAAGTAGAAGTACAAAGTACAAAGAAAGTCGCTCAAAGCATCTTAGAAAAAAATTGTAGTAAAAAGTCCTAAACTAATGCAAACTTAGCACTCTATGAAACTTGTGATAGGGTAGGCTAATGAGGGTTAAGGTTTAAAATGAGGTGTTTTCTAGAAACAAAAAGGTTAAAGGCTCAAAGGGGTTTGCAAGGGACAATGACATAGGTTGGTCATTTAAGTCAAGGGCTAAAAGAACGAGGGCCTTAATAACTTCTATTTAGCATGCATCTAGTGGATTCAAATTGGTTTGGGCAAGTTCTAGGGGTACTACCGATGGGAGTATCACACAATCAAAGAATTGATATGACTATAGAATAGAGTTATATAGGCTCAACTCCTTACTTAGGCTCAAATGAAAATCCATCATGTTTCTACACATCACCTAATCACTCAAATATCAATTTCTAAGTAAGCCTATGTAACCAACTACTCAAGCCAATCCACATGGTTCACCTTTTATCCAAGTGGCCTAATTTAATCTTCAAACATGTGACTCAATCCTATTCCAATTACTATAATAAAATCTCAAGGCAACAACTTCTATCTCAAAGATTCAAATGCAAGGAAAATGATAAACCTAGAACTAGCAACCTAATATTCAGCCTGCAAGACATGCCAAAATGCAATGTAAACAAAATCATCAAATAATTAGCTACCAAGCTACCTCCCTAAACTTGAAAGACACATTGTCCTCAATATGTGATGAGACAACTACAAACAAAAACTAGTAACAAACAAATACAAAAAAAAAAACAAAAACAACAAAATAGGGAGTTTAGAAAGCTTATAGGGAGGGCGAAGGTGATGGGGTTAGATATGGCACGTGGAGTCCTTGCATCTCTCAAGACTTGTGGATTTTCTTTTTTAGGTACCATTGTTAATAGGCTATCAGTTTCATTTGCTCATTCATTTGGTTGAGCTACTGCTGTGTCTTTCTGTTGCTATCGGCCAGGAGTGTGTATACTCTATCCTAACCTATTGGCCCCCCTAATTCCTCACTTGATTCATATGAGTCCAGAGAAAGTCTGGAACTTGAAGCTCTACTTGAAAACTTGTTCTTGACTATAATGCGTATCCGAGGATCTCAGAGCTCCATATCATAGTGCAGTAGTATCTCCATATGTCTTAAGTATGGTGCATCAAAATACTCACAAGAAACACCGGTCAGTCTAGTAAGATCAATCTTAAAATACTGAGCCAAAGTAGTGGCTAAATACCCCATTCCTATGGATTTTCCCTTTCTTCCACAGATTAGTTCAAGGTTTGATAAAAATAAGAGAACTTGTTAGGCTTAATCTTTTCTTTTTTGCACCATAATAAAAACAACTCCCTAGTGGAACATTTTTACTTTGCCTTTTGGAAAACACAGCATAACCCATGAATTTGTGCAAAAGCAGATGCTCAGGATTAAGCATGTGAGCATTCGATGCATTATGAGCATTAAAATCTGACAAGTCAGTTAAATACTTCTAATAAATGGTAGATGAGAAATCTTGATGGTGATCTTCTACATGTGGCTTAGAAAAACCAAAGAATTGGTGTAAAAACTTGTCATCCAAGTCACAAGCCTGGCCTCGTAGTCTAAACCAGAATTTATTAGGTTTACTATATTCAAACATTAAAGAAGCGAAAAACTTAAGTGTTAGTTCATGGAAAATAGGGTAATCCATATGCACATATTGTCCCCAATTACCTTTCCTACACAATTTCAGCAATTTATCCTTTAACCTTATTTCTTCTAGCAGATCAAAATCCAAATATCGTGGTATATGAATGATTCTAGTTTTTAGAAGAGCATACGTGTCACCTTCTTCCTTGGAATAAATAGGAAAATGGGCATCATAATTAGCTATAATGTCTGTAGCATTTTGGCCTTCCACCTCAGCTTGGATGGGTTCGATAAATTTTTCAAAAAGACTATTGATTTTTGGAGGCATAATGGCTTGAAAACCTACAAAAATCACAAAAGAAACATGATAAGTTTCAAGAAGGAACACACTCAGCCTCTAGAGAGAGAAACCTATGAAAATGGAGGGAAGGAGGGGAAAAGAAAAACAAAAACAACACAAATCTACACAAAACTAAAGGTTTTGATGAAAAACCTAAGCAAACTTACAAGATTTGGTGAAAACTTGGAAGAGAATGAGCAAGCTTTCGTGAAGAGAGGTTATGGGTGTTGAAACTAGAGAGAGTGGAGCGTAAGGAAGAGAATAATAAACAGTGGGTATGTTGTTAGGGTTGTTTTAAACGAGGGGTGGGCGAGATCTACTACTCGCCCTGATCGTGCATCCCTAGTGAGTGAAGGGTTTTGTTCATACACCGCTGATGAGTCTGTCATGATTGTGCTAGTACATGATCATGCACCCCTGATGAGTGAAGGGTTCTATCACGATCGTGCTGGTGCAAGATCGTGTGCGCTATTGTGACAGGGGGTTTCACTCAAACTTGTTCTAGTTCACTCCAAATGGCTCCTAACTTGATTCTAAGTCACTCTAAACTTGCAAATTCAAATTTTAACATAAAAAGCTATAATCAAACTTAAGAAAACAATAGTCAATCTCAAGAAAAGACAAGATTAAAGTATAAAACAACTTGAAAACCAAGCACCAACAACTTAAACAACCTGAGAATTAACCATAATATGCTTCATTTAAGGTCATCAGCTTGACCAAAGTTCAATTTAATGAAAAAGAGTAAGGGAAAGGTAAGAAATCACTTCCCTTTTATGAGAGAGAGCTCCTTCAATGTAAAGCTTACATCGATTTCCATTGACTTTAAAGGCTTCACCCTTGGTCTTCCCTAATTCTATTGCTTCATGATCAAGTGAAGGACCTTAAAAGGTCCACTCCACCTTGACTTAAGCTTTCAAGGAAATAAGAAAAGTCTTGAATTGTATAGAAACACTAAATCCCTACTCTTAAACTCCTTCTCCTTGATGTGAGCATCATGCCACTTCTTAACTTTCTCTTTGTACAACTTGGCATTTTCATAAGCATCAAATCTCAACTCTTCCAATTCATCAATTTACAGCAACCTCTTCTTGCCTGTAAGTTTCCAATCCATGTTAAATTTCTTTATTGCCCAATAAGCCCTATGCTCTAACTCCAAGGGTAAATGACAAGCCTTAATATACACAAGTCTATAAGGAGTAGTACCTATAGGTGTCTTGAAAGATGTCTTATATGCCTAAAGTGTGTCATCCAACTTCAAAGCCCAGTCCTTTCTTGAGGCGATCACTACTTTCTCTAAAACCTTCTTCAACTCTCGATTTACCACCTCCACTTGGCCATTAGTTTGTGGATGATATGGGGTGGCCACTCTATAGTGAACATCATACTTCCTCAAAAGAACTTCAAATGGCTTATTACAAAAATGACTACCCCCATCACTTGTAATTGCCCTTGGCACCCCAAATCGAGTGAATATGCTCTTCATGAAACATTGAACAATCTTACAATCATTTGTTAGAGTAGCCATAGCTTCAACCCACTTAGAAACATAATCCACTCCAACTAAGATATACTTGTTACCTAGGGAGGATAAGAATGGTCCCATAAAATCCAAGCCCAAATATTAAATATCTCCACCTCTATGATGTTTGAAAGTGGCATCTCATCCCTCTTTGATATATTGCCCACTTGCTGGCACCTATCACACTTTAGCATAAAATTTTGAGCATCCTTAAACAAGGTTGGCTAGTAGAATCCACTCTCTAAGACCTGAACAACTGTCCTATTTGCTCTTTAGTGCCCTACATAAATAGAACTATGACATTACATCAACACTTTAGGTGTTTCATCATTAGGGACACACTTGCGAATCACACTGTCAGCACAAATCTTATATAGTATGGGTTCATCCCAAATGTAACGAGAATACAAGAATAAGATACATTTCCTTTATTGATAAGAAATATTAGAGGGAAGAACACCACCTGAGAGATAATTTGTAATATCTGCAAACCAAGGAAGAAGGGGGTTTTTCTACCATCATTAAGGCTTCATCAGGGAAATGCTCCTTAATTTCCCCTTCTTCTTCTTTATGTTCCCCTTCAAGTCTTGATAGGTAGTCAGTTACAACATTTTCTGCTCCTTTCTTATCTTTAAGCTCAAGGTTGAACTCTTGGAGTAGAAGTACCCATGTAATAAGCCTAGCCTTGGCATCCTTCTTTGCAAAGAGATAACACATCGCCATATGATCTGTAAAGACTATAACATGTGAGCCTAAAAGATAAGAGCAAAATTTCTCACATGCAAAAACTACTGCAAGCAACTCATTTTTTGTAGTGGTGTAGTTCAGTTGTGTGCCTATCAAGGTCTTACTTGTATAGTAAAATACATGTAGTTTCTTCTCCTTCCACTGTCCAAGTACACACCCCACTGCATAGTCACTTGCGTCACATATAATCTCAAAAAGGAGTGACCAATCCGGCATTGTCAAGATAGGTGCTGTTGTGAATGCCTTCTTTAACCTGTTAAAAGAATCTAAGCAATCATTAGTAAACACAAAAGGCACATCTTTTACTAACAAATAGGTTAAGGGCCTAGCAATAAGTAAAAAATCCTTTATGAACTGTCTGTAGAACCTTGCATGACCGAGGAAAGCTCAGATGCCCCAATCATTTTGGTTTTTGTTCGATCCATTTCAATCCCTTTGCATGAGATCCTATGGCCCAATACAATCCCCTCTTGGACCATGAAATGACACTTCTCCCAGTTTAGAACTAGATGGGACTCCTCACATCTTTAAAGGAATCTATCTAAATTAAACAAAAAAATTATTAAAAGAATCTCCAAAGGCAGAGAAGTTGTCTATAAATACCTCCATGAAGTTCTCATTCATGTCTGCAAAAATGGTTGTCATGTACCTTTAGAATGTGGCAGGTGCATTGCATAACCTAAATGGCATCCTCTGATAAGCAAAAGTCCCATAAGAACAAGTGAAAGTGGTCTTTTCTTGATCCTATGGGTATATGAACACCTGATTGTACCCCTGAGTATCTATGAAGAAAATAATAAAATATATAGCCAACCACCCTCTTAATCATTTGGTCCACAAAAGGTAAAGTAAAATGGTCTTTCTTAGTGGCCAAGTTAAGCTTCCTGTAATCAATACACACTCTCTACCCCTGATGGTCCTAGTAAAAATCTATTCACCTTTTTCATTTTCCATCACTGTCATGTCTCCTTTCTTAGGCACACACTATATAGGACTCACCCACTCACTATCTAAAATGGGGTAAATAATCCCCACATCCAAGAGCTTCACTACTTTATTCTTCACAACCTCTTGCATGTGTGGATTTAACCTTCTTTGTCTCTCCCTTACTATTTTGCATCCTTCCTTAAGGTTAATCCTATGCATCACCACATTGGGGCTAATCCCCCTAATATCAGTAATTTGCCAAGCCATGACTTTCATCCGCTTCCTAGTAGTCTCTACCACTTTTGTATTTTGCTCAAAATCCAATGAGTTGGATATGATGATGGGTAGGGTGTGGTCATTGCCTAAGAAAGTATATCTTAAGTAAGAAGGTAAGTGTTTTAGGTCTAAAGTGGGTGGCTTAACAAGGGAGGGTGGTGTAGGGGTATCTAATCTCTCCAAATTATCTTGCTCACTTCCCTTGCCTAACTCGTCTTCATTCACACCTTCATCCATATTCACTTCAACAACTTCTGCAGCCTCCTTTTCAACTTCCTTCACACAATCATCTACAATATCAATCTTTATACATGCAGCACCATCATTGGTTTCTTTAGAGTTTTAGACATATTAAATTCAACCTGTTCATCGTCGATTCTCAAAATAAGTTTCCCTTTATACATATCAACTATTGCCCTACTAGTATTCATAAAGGGTCTACCCAAAATCAAAGGACAATTCCTATCCTCTTCAAAATCCAACACAACAAAATCCATCAGAATGATAAATTTATCTACTTTTACCAATACATCTTCAACAACTCCGAATGGCTTCTTAATGGATTGATCTATAAGTTGAATGAGCATAGATATTGGCTTGATGTCTCTTAAGCCCAGTTTCCTGAAAATAAATAAAGGCATCATATGAATACTGGCACCTAAGTCATATAAGCATTTCGCGAATTCAAAGTTACTAACAATATATGGAATCATAAAACTCCCTGGAACTTGTAGTTTTGATGGCAAGGTGCTTGAAATGATTGAACTATAATTTTTTGTCAGGGTCACTATTTGATTGTCCTCCCAAGTGCATTTGTGTGTGACTATGTCGTTAAGAAACTTCGCATACTTATGCATGCAATCCAATGCTTCCACCAATGACAAGTTAATCTGGAGCTTCTTTAGCTTCTCCAAGAACTTAGAGAATTGAGTGTCTACCTGATTTTGTTTCACCCTTTGTGGATACAAAAGCTTAGGCTTGTAGGGTGGTGGTGGAACGTATGGCTTCTTTTCTTCTTGCTCTTCCTCCTTCTTCCCTTCTATCTTCTTGCCCTTCTCCTTTATTTGACTCTCCTGTTGCACACTTGGTTCTTTCAGTTACTTACCATTCCTAAGTGTGATTGCCTTAAGTTGTTCCTTTGGATTTGTCTCAGTGTTGCTTAGTAGGCTACATGCATTTCTAGAAGATAAGGCGGTAGCAAGTTAGCCTACCTAAACCTCTAAATTGTGGATAGATGAAGCATGGTTCTTCAAGATTATATCCTAGCTTGCAAACATCTGCTTCTGGTACTTTTCTTGGATTGCAAATTTAGGGTTCATCGAGTTCATCGCATCCATCATCCTATCCATCTTGCTCTCTAAGGTCCAGATCGATCTTCGGGAGGTCCTGGAGGTTTTACTGGGCTACCTGCATTATTAGCACTCCAAGAAAAATTTGGATGATTTTTCCATCCTAGATTATAAGTATTGGAGTATGGATTGTTACCTCTTTGTTGTGGTTAGCCCAAATAATTTACTTATTCTGTGTCTTTGGCTCCTAACAAGAAACACTCTGCTGTGCAATGGTTGTCCAGCCCACATAACTCACATTGGGTTTGCATGGCTTTGACTATGGATGAAGACGCTACTTGCATATTGTTCAACTTCTGAGTGAGAGTGGTAATCTGGGCTTGCAAGGCTGTAACATAATATATTGGAATCATGCCTTGTTATTCCCTTGTGCCTTGCCTACTCCTTTCATTTGACCACATGCAACTGATGCTGGCTAACTCCTCCAAAAGATTATGAGCCACCTCAACAGTTTTCTTCATCAAAGACCCTCCAGCAGCTGCATCAATGGTCCCTCTTGTAGTTTGATTCACACCATTATAGAATGTCTCAAGTAAGAACTCCTTTAGAAGATTGTGGTGTGGGCAACTTAGTTGCAATTCTTTGAACCTCTCCCAAGCTTAATGTAAGGACTCCATCATTTTGTTGAGAGGTTGTAATCTCCTTAATGATCCAAGTAGTCTTATCAAAGGGAAGTACTAAGTAAGGAAGGCTTGGGCTACTTGCTCCCATGTGGTAATCTGAGATGTACTAAGTGAGTTGTACCATGTCTTGGATCGATCTCGTAAAGTGAATGGAAATAGTCTGAGCTATACAGCATCATCAGACATCCTATTAAATCTAAAAGTATCACATGTCTCCAAGAAGTTTGCTAGTTGGGCATTGGGATCTTCAGTTGATAACCTATAGAATTGAACACTATTATGGAGTATGTTGTGGAGTGCAGACTTGATTTCAAAATGGTTTGCTTGAATCACAAGCTTGCGACTCCTTGTGAACTAAATTCGGGCCTCATAAAATCTATAAATGTTCTCTCGGTCCCTCCTAGTTCTCCTTCTTCCGCCATATTCCTTTGTAATGCCTCTTGGTGCTTAGCTCTTATTAGCTCTCTTCTATGTCTTATGATATCAAATAGCTCTTTTTCACTAAACCTGGTAGATCTTCTTGTGCTCCTTGTGTTCATGCACTTGCAAATACACAAGGAAAAATATCAAAAACTCTTAAATCAAAGTCACCTAAACTAAACAAGATGCTAAACAAATCAATCTCTGGTAACAGCGCCAAAAACTTGTTCATTCGTAAACCAAACTATTAATTTTACGTCAAAAACTGCAAGTATATGAGTCATTAATTGTAGTTAAAAACAGATATCGTCCCACAGAGATTGATGTTAGACACCACTCAATTTAGGTTAAGCTTTGTTTTAGAAAATGATATCAAAAGATTAAAAACTGAAAATTAAATGAAAATTAATTAAACTAGCAATGAACACCCAATTAAGGCAAAAAGGCCACCGCTGAGGCGTATAACTCCACAGGCAGCGGATATTGTTATAGTGAGATCAGCCAACTTGGATTTACAGGAATAGCTACATCGTGATCGTACATCGAATTTGAATTAGGACACTTTAACAATCATAAGTGCACTTGTAGTAGAAACATTGTTAAATGAATGTTGGCTTTGGTCTTGATGGTTTAATGCCCAAACACCTCAGAGGTGGCCTTGGGCGAAATTAATGTTAAGGAACACAACATCTTGAGCCCTTAAGTTTACGTCCATCCACATTAGCGTTAGATATATTGATATACTAAGGAACAGATAAGAAGAGGGCTTGTGGGCTATCTGTGAATCACTGCCTTGGACCTGAGTAAAAGAAGAGCAGTGGCTTTTTGTAATTCGATGTTCTCTAAAATTACAAATCAGATGCGCTATTTGCTTACTTACAAATTACCTAAAAGATGTGGGAACTTTTTCGGTTCTTATTAACGTAGCTATAATTTCATTAACTGAGACACGGTAAAGGGAAATCAAATCATTTAGGGGTAGTTTCATTAAAAAGTTTTTAATTTTTTAAATAAAACGAATATTTGTTTAGTTGATAATGTCAATATAGTTATATTTTTATTACTAATGATAATTACATTTTAGATAAAATTTAAAGATAATTAATTTTATTTTATTAAATTTATTTTAATTTTATATAATATTTATTAATAAATTATCAACAAAATTATTTTATTTATCAAAATAAATATTTTTAGAATAAAATTTTATTTATAAATTAATATTTATTTTAAATAGATTTTAATTTTAGAATAAAATTTTATGTATAAATTAATATTTATTTTAAATACATTTTAATTAATAAATCAAAATTTTATTTGAAATTTATATATATCCCTTATTTTTTGTCCAACCCTACTTGTGTAGGTGCTTTCCTCTTAGACCTAACGCTCCCTTACTAATGTATTTTTACATTCCACAACTTCGATTGATTAGCCCCGTTCATTATTGAGCACACTATCAAAATTTTATTTGAAATATATTTCGTTTATATTTTGTCCAACTCTGCTTGTGCGGGTACTTTCCTCTAAGACTTAACGCTCCCTTACCAATGTATTTTTACATCCAACAGCTCGATAGATCACTTAGCTTTGTTCATTTTCAGCGTAAGTGTGCTTAATCAGTGAGCTATTATGTACTTTTTCAAGGGTAATTGTGTCTAAGCAAACCTCCTGATTGTTTATGCACCTGTACCTCTATTATTACTAAGTGGTCATTTAGGAGCCTTAACTGGTAATCCAGGATGTTTCCCTCTCATGATGAAGTTTATCCCCTATCGTCTTATTAACTGACCTTAACCCCTGTTATTTGAAGGTCATATCTAATGTTCAAAGTTTGCCTTGATTTGGTAACGCTTTCGGGGCCCACATCGAAGCAGTATCTTTTAAAATATTTTAAATTTAATTATATTTATTAATGATTATTAACTTAATTTTATTTTATAATTTTAAATAATTCATTATTTAAATTAGATTAAATTATTCATAATTCTTATTAACAACTAATATATTAATAATTTAATAATATATATTTATTTGATTTTGTATTTTTCATATATTTTGGAAACCGAAAGAAATCAAAAGTAAAAATAAAAAATAAAAACCCAAACAAATATGTTTTTTCTAATTTTGAAAATTAAAAATAAATACTAAAAAGATAAATGGAAAATAACAAATTACCTTCCTCAAATCACAATAATAAATAAAAAGTTCATATTTTACTATATTTAAATATGTAATTTTATTAATTTTATATTATTAACAAGAATTAAAAATTATTTAACCAACTGTAAAAAATTTTAATTTAATATAAATATAATTTAATAATAAATCTATCATTAAATTGTTGACGTTGATCATTTATAGTAATCATTTTCCAATATCCATATGTAGTAAAAAGATAATTTTCAAATTAATTTAATTTTTCACTACAGCTTCTATCACGACCAACAATTTTATGTCATTGTTTAGAGGAGTTCCGACTAGTAGTACGAGAGGTCTAATTGTTGAGAAACTAAGTCGGGATTCAATCTCGGTCGTAGCAAAATAATTATGAAACTTTTTCACAACCTTTGATTTCTCGAAAACCACGATCTCTTTAATTTTATAAACTAATTAACACAAATTATAATAAAGCAGAAACTTAATTCATACCTTATTCTGGAACTTGATCTTTATCTTATCGTATCCCTCGAATAGTTTCCGAGAACAATCCATTTCAATCATCGTAGTCATACAAATGTTCGGCCTTTAATGGTATTCACAAAATGAGTTGAGAGAACTCTGTAACTCTTATGGAGAGGGTTAAGCTAGAAGTGCTAGCTCCATTGAGCTTAAGCCTATTTATAATAGGTTCTGGACATTTTGGTAATTTTATTGAAATTAAATTCTAATTTCAATTAAACTTTAATTAGAATTATTTGTAATTCTAATTAAATACCAATTATGTCTAAATAAAATCCAATATCTCATATTGATCCTTACTTATTAAATATCTCATATTTAATCATAAAGTTTCTCAAACTTTACAATCAAGTCTAACTTGATTAAATTAACTTTGTTCTCTTCAACCTATTCAATATGTGAAACCCATTAGGTTTTCAAATATGTTAGCAATGATTATAAATTCTAATTCTAATTCATATTGACATTAGGATTTAATGACAGGTGTCATAGAAAATTAGGAGACAATTGGATTAGAAATTGGAGACAAATGGACTAGTTATTAAAGAGGACCAAGTGGAGACCTATAGAAAATGGACATGTGGCAAGTGACAAGTGTCACTTTCCATGCCATGTATTCGCCCACAGTATTTCTCCCAAATCAAAGGCCATCACTTGTTAATTGCTCTTATCTCTTCGTTAATCTCTCTTCTTCACCTTCTTCATTTTCCTTCATCTATGACACTCTCTTCTCTAAGCATCAACGTTGAACCTTGTTCTCACCTTTCATTTGCTACTCCCATTCTTATTTTCTTCTTCATTTGTCACTATAGATCTAACATTTCCACCTTGAATGATAAGGATCGTATGATGTTAGGAAGCTAGGGTTAAGTGTGATTTGAAGATCTCGAAGCTAAAACAAGTAAGTAGCATATTGTTCTTCATGATTTGTTGAATGAAACATGTATGATAATGTTTAATGATAGATTGATGAGTTGAATGGAGTTGATCATATGCTATAACATGAGTAAAGAAATGAGAATATTGATGTCTTATTTTTTGTGTATATGATGAGTAATAATTTATGAAGTATTATAAGGATGTTTTTGGGATAGATTTATAGTGTAAATGATGTATGAAAATGACAAAAAATGTTGAGGAATAAATGGACATATGACTATTTTTATGTTTATGATTAACAATAGATTACGAGTTCTATTAAAGATGTTTTAAAGATAAAATGGATATGAAAATAGTGTTTGAATGAGTGCTGAAAGCTGAAAAATGAAGAGACGTGATCATGTTCTATTTTTGTGTTGATAATGAAGGTAGGAAATTGATGAATGAATGTATATGTTGTGTTCTTATTTTGAGATTAAAAAAATCATGAGTATAGGCTATATTGTGAATGAATTAAATTAAGAATTAAGGTATAATAAACATGTCAAGTGTAGTTCTTGAAATGAGAAGTAATAAGAATTAAGATGTTAATGAATGATAGATGATATGTTTTGATTTGGTATTATTAATGAACCTTAAGTATGAGTTGTCGTATTGATGATTATTTTGGCATGAGATGTCTTAAGTACAATATGGAGAAAGTTAGAATGCATATATGGTAAGATTAAGTGAATGATGATGAAACAAATGAGTAGAGTTTTGTGGATTTTAATGCAACTAATATGGTAGTTGAGTTAGCATGTAATGAAATTGCATAAATAGATGTGAATATTGCAAAATTTGGTGTGAAATTGATGTTAGTATATATATGTTGAATTCGTAAGAATGGAGAAAGAAAATGCAGGGCACAATCGTGGCCCTCACCCCACAATCATGGCCAGTTGCTATGGCTTCTTCCATGATCGTGGGAAGGTGCCCCATGATCGTTGACTAGCATAAGGGGTAAAAATTTGTCCTTTGAGTGATGTTCGAACCAACTAATGTTAAAGTACTTTCTTATGATGTATTTTGGCTTGAATGAGATCTTAAATGAACCTAATTGATGATTGATTAGGTGATTAAAGTGAGTAAAGTGTATTAGGTATTAAAGAATGATTGAAAGATGATATTGAATGATTATGAGTTAAATGGAGTTGATTATATGCTATAACGTGAGTGAAGAAATGAGAATATTATTGTCTTGTTTTTGTGTATATGATGAGTAATAATTTATAAAATATTATAGGGATGATTTTGGGATAGATTTATAGTGTAAATGATGTATGCAAATGATAAAAAATGTTGAGGAATAAATGGACATATTTATGACTGGTTTTGTGTTTATAATTAACAATAGATTATGAGTTCTATTAAAGATGTTTTAAAGATAACATGGGTAAGGAAATAGTGTTTGAATGAGTGCTGAAAGCTGAAAAATGAAGAAATGTGATTATGTCTTATTTTTGTGTTAATAATGAAGGTATGAAATTGATGAATGAATGTATATGTTGTGTTCTTGTTTTGAGATTAAGAAAATCATGAGTATAAGCTATATTGTGAATGAATTAAATTAAGAATTAAGGTATAAAAGGTGTTAAGTGTGGTTCTTGAAATAAGAAGAAGTAAGAACTAAGATGTTAATGAATGATAGATGATATGTTTTGATTTGGTATGATTGATGAATCTTAAGTATGAGTTATCTTATTGATGATATTGAGATAGGAATAAGGTAAGAATAAAGAGGAAAATAAAGTAGAAATGATTATTTTGGCATGAGATGTTTTGAGTATAATATGGAGAAAGTTAGAACGCATATATGGTAAGATTAAGTGAATGACGATGAAACAAATGAGTAGAGTTTTTTTGGATTTTAATGCAATTAATATGGTAGTTAAGTTCTCATGTAATGAAGTTGCATAAATGGATGTGAATACTGAAAAATTTTGTGTGAAATTAATGTTAGTATATATATGTTGAATTCATAAGAATGGAAGAAGAAAATGCAGGGCATAATCGTGGCCCTCACCCCATGATCATGGCCTGGAAAATTAGAAGTTTTGTCACGATCGTGGCCCTCACCCTACGATTGTGGCCAGTTGCTATGGCTTCTGTCACGATCGAAAGAAGGTGCCCTATGATCATTGACTAGCATAAGGAGTAAAAAGTTATCTTTTGAGTGATGTTTGAACCAATTAATGTTAAAGTACTTCCTTATGATGTATTTAGGCTTGAATGAGATCTTGAATGAACCTAATTGACGATGGATTAGGTGATTAAAGTGAGTAAAGTGTATTACGTATTAAAGAATGATTAAAAGCTGATATTAAATGATTATGAGAAATGAATTAAGGAAATATACCCGGGATTGTCATTAAGCATGCATTGTACATAACACATATACATAGATGCATAAATGAATACTTATGTGATTGTGCAAAGTTGTAATGTGTGTAAATGTGTGTTGCATGATACAGAAGAGCAATTAGAGCAACAACATCCAGACATTGCTGGGACCTCGAGGCACTAGATATCTGGAGCATATTGTGAGTAACCTAGATTGTCTCATATTGATTAATTATTTATTTTAATTTTTGTATTAAATTATTATGTGATGTAAATGTGTTGATTCCAGATATTGAATGTCCAAGGCGTTTGATGCATGAAAATCATATTGGAAGTGATCATTGTATGTGAATTTAACAGAAATAAGTGTACTCAACATAATTTATTGAATGCTGGGTATAAGTCCGATGATATGTGAAAGTGAATGGCATACCGAAATAAAGTGATTGATCGAATATATGTGATGTGATGCATTCATTACATGATATGCATGATAAGATAAAAGCAGTTGTGACTGGAATCGCTAGCAAAAAAGAGCTTAAAGCTCAAAATATGGTAAGAGCCTCTAGCTTACTATGTATAATGAGCCCTGTATCTCCAATAGATACAAGATAGTTATTAATGAGCCCGGTATCCACAATGGATACGGGACAGTGAAAAAGACACTCGGTAACAATAACGTAATAATTAAAAGTGAGTCTCATAAGCATTGCATATATATTTTATATGTATATTTTAAATAAACAAAATGAATCATTTGACTGTTCAGAATGTAAAATGTGAAATAAGTGAACAAAGTATTATTTGATGCTATATGATGATTAATGAAGTAATGTGAGTTATGTGGTTATATGAATTATATATGAATTGCTGTGTTATATGATATAAGTGAGCACATCAATGATAGCTTGCTCATTGAGTTCATAAAACTTACCAAAATTGCAACGTTCGCTTTCAGGTATGAGATAGGAGACCTAGTTACTAAGACGTTTTAGAAGAAGCTTAATATTGCTTTTGGATAGAAGAAATGGCTCAAAGGTCGGTCAGCTGAGAATAAAGTGATAGATAGATTTTTGTATAGATCCTCATTTATGTAGCATATTTTGTAAACAGAGTTGTAGACTCTGATAAGTTTTTGATATTGTATATATATGGATAATGTATGTAATGCTACAACGTACATTTTGTTGTATGAAATGAAAATGAAGAAATTGAGTTTTAGACATTGAGTTTTGTGTTTTATTTATGATGCCATAATAAGTGATGTGATTGCTCTAGTGCACTACTTCCGTCGGGCACGTATTCGAATGTCCAATGGACGTACGAGCACGTGTCAGATGGGAGTGGGGTGCTCTAATGACCAACCAAATATTTAGGAATGTCAAAGTGGTTTTAACTAACCTTTTTGTGCATGATTTTTTCATATAATTCAATCCTTTCATCAACCAATGTTCTGATTAGACATAAATCATGGAATTAATGTCTACTCTATTTTAAGTCCAATCATATTAGTTATTTGCCATTAGCTATTGATTCAATTAATGATATTTGTAAACTATTTACAAAACATCATTCCATCTTGGCCAAGGATTTCCCTAACAATGCCAATTGAGAACAACAAAACATTCTCCCTAATTACTTTAGGGTGATGAATCCTATCTTGATCATACAACTATCTCCATATAATTTATGCTACATCCAGTGACTACTGATTGAATAACCCATGATTAAATAGGTCATAAATAATATCAAAACGTAGCAATCATATACAAGATAATTTTGGTGATCTAAAGTCAAAGGATCACTTATACAATTATCACAATGAGAATTCCATATACATACAAGTAATGTTATAAATAGATTTCTCATATTGGTTTTGTTTAGTGAACTTGTTCTCTAACAAACACCCACACTTAAAAACTTTAGCCTATGAGGTCGACTAATTCCTTTATCAGGAAAAATAATACATATACTAGTCTTTTTTGCATTCTATTAATGTCCAATCTTAATAGAAAAATGACTAGGAACATTTAAGAATAATGCATAAATGCAATATAAATCTCATAATTATAATCTCATAATAATTTCATTTGCAATGTACAATTATTCCATAGACTTTATCGTATATATCTAAACATATACAAGATAAAGAATTCCTTTAAATAATTTGTCACTAAATATAACAAAAGCAATTGGCTGTAGGGCATAAACCAACAATCTCCCAATTACAATAAGCCAATCTTTTAAGTATTTCATATCATATCACCATATGATGACTATTCTACTGCTGGAACAGTGGCCTAATGAGAGAATTCTACAAGATTCTCTATAGTGAGCACTTGCTTAACTCTTACAACTCCTATCTTAATTATCATCATAATTAAGAAAATTTGCCTAAACACACTCTTGGATCTTTGATGAGACATTAGCTCCTTATACATGTACAATGGATCTAATGTTCTACAGTACATTACTATCTTAAACAATGCAAGGAACTATATTAAGTTCTCTAAAGAATTTATTGATCCAATTAATCATTTTCACTAGATGTAAAATGTATTATGGCTTAATTAGCAACCAATTGCTACGTTGGATCCTTTTTAATCCTAAATGATATTGTTATAAGTAAATAAACCTTAATTAGGATTTACTTCTAAAGTTATATGCTTATCATCTTGAACCCAAATACCGACTCACACATAGAGTAAGAGATATCTTTAATACTTCACAAGCATCAGATATATCTCAAATACTAAACATATTTAGTACATTATCTACGTAATTGGACTTAGAATAAGTTAACAATATCCACTCTATCTGTATAGATCTAATTCCCATAATTAAGTTGTTGCCTTTTCATATCCAACAAGATTTGTTCTTAGTCAATTATGTTTTCAACAATTGAAAGTTAGAATTATTTTCTATGTAAGCAATATGTCTCCATATACTGTTACTAAAGAGGATAACCATACTCTCACTAACCCTCTTGTAGACATGATAAATTCACAATAATCTTAAAAACAAACTCTTTGAATTCATCATGAAAGTAAATCTTTCAACGTCTCATAGCCTTTCAACTATACATCAAATATATCAATAAAAGCAATAGTTCCAATTTGATCTCTGGTTATAAGATTTGAACTTTTCAAATTTCATCTTACTCCTACTACTTATCTTGAGAACCACTCTCCTATAAATATACATTGAATTAAACAATTCGTTCAATTGGTTTGTAAGATTATATCCAACTCTTTGGATAATATATGCTTTAACTAAGCATTACATCTTTAAATCATTAACTTTGACTCTTTCAAAAACTTAGCATTTCATATCTATGGCAAGATTTCATATCTAATATGAAAACTTGCTAATTTGATTCAATTGGAACTATAGAAAGTAAGTCATTATATTAGGTATAGCTATAGAAGAAATAATATTGCATCATACAATATCTTATATTGTATTTTTCTCCTTTACATTATAAATCCAAGATCTTATAAATTTATTTGTGAAGATATTCACCAAAGAATCTCATTCCCTATAGATAACTGAAAAATAAAACTCACCACAATGATCTCATTGAAGTGCTTCAGCATTCTCAATGTTTAATTTCTTCTTAGATTTAAATAATTTAAACTTTTCAAAATTTTAAATCGTTATTTCATTTAATACATATGACTATATCTTATAAAGTCATCGGTAAATCTAATGAAATATGAGTATCATCATTTTATGAATTGTTATTTTATCTAATAATCACGTGTATAAGATTTAACAATTCAATACCTTCATCATCCTTTCACCAAAGGTTGATTTGGTTATTCTTCAACTATACAAGTTCCATATGATTCATAATCAAAAGGATACATATATCCTAGTATGTAACTTTATGATTCTCATTTTGTTGATTTAACCAACATGGAAAAAAGTATAATCTCGGTTATCCAACTTTTAATTTTGGCCACTTATGTTAGCAAAAGTCTTCTTTTATTCAACACATACAAACTCTTTGTATAAAATTTGATTAACTACTTTTATTTAACAATATATTTCTAACCATGCATTGAACATTACAATAATGTTCAATCTAAATTCAATATCAAATACACATAAGCATGAATTAGAAATACATATAATCTCTATCATATCACATATAGGCAAGAAAAGTCATGCAATCAATTTTCTTTTTATGACAACTATTATCATAATATAACCAAGCCTTTATTTGTTGTCCATAATTATGCTTTTAAGTAGGCTAAATTAAATGGAACAATTCTAAGAAGGTACTATACCTTTAGTGCTACTTAATGCAACCTCGTGCATCTTACTATCATGATGCTGACATCTTACTTGTTGTCTTCAAAGTTTATGAGATATTAGTCAACCTAAAATGTTAATACATTTTCTCATCTATATAATTTTGGCATACACTATAAGAAAACCACACAATAGCGATGGACTATTACTTACGAACAAAAAATCATAGCTAATTACGGACAAAAAAATAACATTTTTCAGTAAAATTGTTGTGAAAAATTTCATTTGCGACGGACAAAATTTTTGTCGTTAAAGGTTGAGGGAAAACATTCAGCCAAATTTACTGACACAATTTAGAGATGAAATGTCCATATTAGTCAGTATATTAAGTAGGAAAACGCTTCCCGTAGTTAAATAACATTGGAATTTTACCAACGGATATGCTGTACGTCAGTTTATTTTACACAACATTAGTTTTATACCGATAGTTATTTATTTTATCGGTGACGTTCAAACAGTTATATGTGGTCTGTCGGTAAATTTTTGTAGCATCGATTTTTTGATAGTTTTGTAGTCTGTCGGTGATTTTTCGATGGTGTTACACCGTCCATTGGTGAATTTTTCACAGCGTCAATTTTTTGCTGATGGTTTTATATTCCGTCGATAATTTTTTGACGATCTTCTCTATCCGTCATTAACTTTAGATTAGTCAGTTTGGTTAATGACGTCATTTTGGTTTGGGGTTAAAGGAACCCTGAACCCTCCCCTTCGTTTTCTCCTCTGTTCCTTGTATTTTTTCCTCCTTCTTGTGTTGTCGTCGATCGTTATCGCACGTCTGAATCTCCTCTCCTAGAGTCGTCATCGTCTGTCATACCAAAGTCCCTCTATAATAACGTTAAGAGTGCGCCACTTGCTCCAATCAATGCTAGTTATAGCCACCCCTCTCCTCGCATGTTTCTCTTTTGATTTTTAGGTAATGCTCGCTTCTTCTACCTCTCTCTTTCTGTTTCTTTTTCTTTTTCTGCTTCCTGATCTTTTTTCTTTATCTTGTTGTGGTTTTAGGGGGTTTTGTGTTTAGATTTTGATTCTCGATGTGGGTGCGGAGGTATGTTTCAATAGTGGAGCTTCTTTCCTCATTTAGTTTTGTTTTTATATGTAGGAATATAAGGTTGGCTCTCAAAAGAGCCTTTGGGTCATTTTCAGCTAAGTTTAAATTTGTTTGTTATTCGTTGTATCCATACGAAAACATATCTTCATGTTTTGCTCAAGTATAACACTGTTTGGGATTTTAATTTGAAGCTGTTATTCATGCAAGTCTCATCTTGCTTCTATTTTAGTGCGTGCAACATTGACCAATTACCATGCTAAGAAGATGTAAAAGTTCCATCACCTAGATATGAGAGATCTCCAATATGATCCTCTCTTTAAGTTTGAGTATGTGGAACATTATGCATAATGCATTATTATTTGGATTTAATCACTATGTGTAATTGTGAAATAGAAGTATGGAACTTAGGAATTAAGCTTTTCTTGTTGGTTTCTATGATTTGTAAATTCGTTTTTGGTTGAAAGTAATACCATTGGTGAATATGTCTCAATAAACATAATTGATACCAACTTAAGAGTAAAGGCATTGAAGGGTACAATTGAGGCCTTTCATTTGGCTTGGGAGAAAAAAAAGGAAAAATTTTCAAATGAAATATAATATTTACAATGATATTAGCGTTCACCATAAGAAGTATCAAGTTTGATCTCTCCATTGTTAACTTATCATGTTCAATTGACTTAATATCATTATCATTTTAAGTTTTGATAATGAAATATACCACCAATTTTTTACCATCATAATTCAAATTCTTAATGGTACTTCTATGACTTATTTGACATACATGTCAAGTAACTCAATTTTTATTAATTATTCATTCTAAAACACTTGTTTAGTATTAGAATTTCCATTTGTTTCTAATTTTTAGATCCAAATAGTTCATATAATAAAAATATTTTTAGAGGGCAAACTAATAACAATCCACTAGTAATGATGATGTTTTTAATCTTTGAGTAAAGTTTGTGTATGTACCCATCTTAAAAAATAACATCATGTGCCTTAAAATTTATGAACTATTAAGTTAATTTATGATTTAACACATATGTTCTTATCTCTATTTGAATATTGAATTTCTGATTTAACCAGGTTTGAATATTGAATTGGATTCTAATTTATTATATAATTTTAAATAATTGACTTAATTGATAATAGACACAAAAATTATCTATAGAAGCTTTCAATATGTAATTAGGATTACAAAACCACACAGTTAATAATAAAAAAACAACTTTTGATCTTGCAATGTTGCAATGCTTTTATTTAATTTTTTACACAAATAAGGACTAAATTATATAGCCTACACTTGTTGCTCAAAACAATGTGTCCTAAAATGATAATTTAATTGTTTGAAACTTATTACTAAGCCTACAAGAAGGATTTAGTACCTATCTTTAGTTGTGCATGTCAAAGTAAACTAGAAGGCATCACTTAACTACATGTATAGTTACTCAAATTTGTCATCATACTATAAGCCT
>JANZXP010000195.1:25234749-25245028 GCA_027576715.1 Erythroxylum flavicans | reverse complement strand
TCAAGCGACCAACTTGATTATTCAACTGTGAATCAATTAATTTAGATTCTAATAATATACATGTTTCCCATACATCTTCATGTATATGTATATTATTAACAAAAGAATCTTGGTTCCTTATGACTAGTTATATTATGCTTATACAAATAAAACCAAACTCTTTTATTTTATTAATAATAAATATTTTTATTACAAACCTGTAACTGGAAGAAGATTAAGTTACATGTAAATACATTTACTTTCCAAGGCATTATATTTGCGTAACTCTAACATTCATCTAGTGTGAACCTACGCTCTCTATTAGACTTCAACAAACTCATGGGACCTAACTTCTTGAATTGTAGACGAAATTTGAGAAATGTTCTCAAATTTGAAAAACTAGGATATGTCTTAGATGAACCACTTCCCGATCCCCCTGCTACTGATGCATCTGATGAGGAACAGAAAGCTTACAAGAAGCTACTGGATGATAGTGAGCTGGTAGCTATATAATACTGACCTCTATGTCACCAGAACTGTAAAAGTAGCATGAGGCTATGGATTCTCATACCATAGTTTACCGTCTAAGGGAACTGTTTGATGAGCAAGCTCGGTTTGAAAGTTTTGAGACCTCGAGGTTGCTTTTTCACTTTAAGATGGATGAGGGATCATCTCCAGTGTAGTTTGTGCTGTAGATGTATAGATACATTGAGAGGTTAGGCAGTTTGGTTCATAATGGATCATGAATTAAGTATAGACTTAATTTTGACTAGATTAAACCGATAGTTATTCACAATTCATGCTTAACTATTGGATAAACCAAATATCTACAACAATATCTGAGTTGATTAATCTGCTCAAAATAATTGAGCAAACTGTAAAGAAAGGTAGTAAGGCTGTGATGCTAATGGACTCTACTTCTGGTTCTCGAAAGAAGAACCAAAAGAGGAAGAAGAATTCCAAGAAGCAAGTGGCAGCTATAACTAAGAAAAAGCTGAAGGAGACAACATTAAAGGAGATATGCTTCCATTGCAACAAGGAAGGACATTGGAAGAGTTATTGTAAAGCTTGTCTGGAGTCGCTGAAGTAGAAGATATTAGATGCCCCACCTTCTATTTCAGGTATGTTGTTTGTCATTGAGGTTAATACTATTTTCGATCATAACATCTGGGTATTAGATACCGGATGAGGCTCACACATAAGTATTGATATGTAGGGTTTCAGGGATAGTAGACCACTCAAGAAGGGATAAATGGATCTACGAGTGGAAAATTGAGCAAGAGTTATTGCATTGGCCGTAGGAGCATATGTTTTGTATCTTCTTAGTGGACTAGAGCTAATTTTGGAAAATTTCTGTTATGTACTCGTTGTGACAAAGAACATTGTATCTGTTTCATGTCTTAATAAAGCAAGATTTCATTTAACTTTTTCAAGCAATGGTTGTTCAATTAAGTTGAATGAAATGAAGATGGTACTGCTACATTATGCAATGGTATTTACATATTAGATATGTGTAATCCAATTTTAAATATCAATGACAATAAAAGACAAAAACTAGATAACTTAAAATCATCATAATTATGACATTGTCGACTTAGCCATATAAGTGAGAAACGCATGATTAAGCTACATAAGAGTGGTAGCTTGGGGTCATTTGATTATGAATCATATGAAACATGTGAATCTTGCTTGTTAGGTAAGATGACTAAATTACCTTTTAAAGGAAAGGGTGAATAAGTGAATGGATTATTAGACTTGATACATTCTGATGTATATGGTCCGATGTCCATTCATGCAAGAGGTGTTTTTATGTACTTCATTACCTTTATTGATGATTATTCACGATATGGGTATCTGAATCTAATGAGATACAAGTCTAAAACATTTTAAATGTTCAAACAATTTAGACATGAAGTAGAGAAACATATCAGTAGAAGTATTAAGACACTTCGATCAGATCGAGATGGTGAATACTTAAACGAGGAGTTTCTAACTTATCTCAGAGATACTGGGATAGTATCCCAGTGGACTCCACCTTACACACCTCAACATAATAGTGTAGCTGAAAGAAGAAACCAAACCTTGTTAGATATAGTAGGGTCAATGATGGGCTTAGCAAATCTACCAAAATCCTTTTGGGGTTATGCACTCTTGACTGCTGTTTATGTGATAAACAGAGTCCCTTCAAAGGCAATTAAAGTTACTCCATATGAGGTATGGACTAACAAAAAGCCCTATCTTTCTCATATGAAAGTCTAGGGTTGTTCGACTTATATGAAGCAGATTCAATCAGAAAAGCTTGAAGCGAAATTTAATAAATGCCTATTTATAGGATATCCTAAGGAAATAATTGGATATCAGTTCTATAATGCCTTAGAACAAAAGGTGTTTGTCTCAAAGCATGCTGTTTTTTTAAAGAAAGAGTTTCTTCTAAGAGAAGACAGTGGGAGCAAAGTTGAACTTGATGAAGTTCGTGATGCTCAAACAGATGCAGATCAACTTCTTAAACCTGAAATTTTTGTTCACAGAGATGAGATAACAGTTGAACCTTCTGACACACAAAATGTTCATAGGTTAAGTAGGATATGAAATGTTCTAGAGAGATAAGGATTTCTCGTAAGTGAACAAAACGACGTATTGCTTATAGAGGACGATGAGCCTACAACCTATAAAGAGGCTCTAAAGAGTTTAGAATCTAAAAAATGGATTCAAGTCATGAAGTCCAAAATGGATTCCATGTTTGAAAACCAAGTATAGACGTTGGTTGAGCAACCTAAAGGGTTAAAACCTATAGGGTGCAAGTGGATTTTCAAGAAGAAAATTGATATGGATGGTAATGTGATTACCTATAAAGTGAGGCTAGTCGCTAAAGGTTATTATCAAAGATAAGGAGTTGACTATGATGAGATATTTAGCCCTGTGGCCCTGCTTAAATCCATTAGAATACTCCTAGCCATTGTTGCTCATTATGATTATGAAATATGGCAAATGGATGTGAAGATGACTTTTTAAAATGGAAACCTAGTTGAGGATATGTATATGATACAACTTGAGGGCTTTGTATCCAAAGATGGCAAAAGGGTATGAAAGCTTTAGAAATCTATTTATGGATTGAAGCAAGCATCTAGGAGTTGGAACATCTGATTTGATGAGACAATCAAAGAGTTTGGTTTCTTACAAAATCCTGATGAACTTTATATGTACAAGAAGTTTAGTGTGAGTGCTATCATATTCCTTGTGTTATATATGGATGAAATATGACTAATAGGAAATGATGTCTCAATTTTGAAATCAATCAAAATTTGGTTGTCTCAGAATATTTCCTTAAAAGTCCTTGGAGAAGCAACTTATATATTGGGAATAAAGATCTATAGAGATAAATCAAAGAAGTTGCTAGGTCTTTTACAATTAGCATACATAGATAAAGTGCTAAAAACGTTTAGCATGGAGCAGTCAAAGAGAGGGTTTCTTGCTATAACTCATAGGATAAAACTCCCAAAATCAATGTGTCCCAAGATGCAAGATGAGAGGACTTGTATGAGTATGATCCCGTATGCTTTGGCAATAGGATCAATCATGTATGTTATGTTATGTACCAGACCTGATATATCGTATGCTCTAAATGTTACGAGCAAATATCAATCAGATCCTGGTGAGTGTCACTAGGTGGCTGCCAAGAATATCCTAAAATACCTGAGAAGGACTAAGGATGTATTCTTGATATATGAAAATAGAGATCTCGTAGTGAGCGGACATACGGATGCCATTTTCAATCTGACCAGGATGACTTCAAATCCTAGTCAGGTTATGTTTTCACACTGAATAGTGGAGCAGTCAGTTGGAAGAGTTCCAAATAAGAGATGATTGTGGATTCAACAACTAAGTCAGAGTACATTGCAACTATTGAAGTGACGAAAGAAGCTGTTTAGATCAAGAAGTTCGTTATGGAACTTGGAGTGGTTCCGAGCATAGTAGACCCAATACTATTGTACTGTGTCAACAATGGGGCACGTACTCAGGAGATATCACCTGATCAGGGAGATAATTGATAGGGGTGACATAAAGATGGAGAGAGTGCCCACAGATCAGAACATTAATGATCTTTTGACTAAGCCACTTCCTTAAATAAAATTTGATTATAGTGTACTGACATATGATATTAGATATAAAGATGATTGACTTTAATGCAAGTGGGAGATTGTTAAAGTATTGCTTTAAAGGCAATCACCTTTAACACTTTTGTATAAAGTTTATTTTGATTCATAAAGCGAAAGACAATTTTCATTAATTTGATATTCATTTATATATGAATTGAAGTTGATCTTAAATCAAATTAATTAAGTTGATGATACAAAATATAATATAAAGGAAATCATGATGAGATCATGATAATGAGATTGCTATCATGTGCAATTGTGCTAGTATCTAAGTAATCTCTAGTCATAGGAATAGTAAGACAGGACATTTTTAATCCAGATAGACTAGCATATATTATACTCCTTAAATTTGATCAAGTAGTGGATCTCACAAATTATAAGCATGAGATGTTTAGAGTTAACATGTGGATGCTTACTAAGAGTAGTAAGTACATCGGAAGACCCACAATGAGATTATCATATGGATGATCTATCAAATGTTAATGATTAATCTCATCATAGCAATAGCGCAAATATCCTTAGACATGAGGTACTCAAGGATATCTTGGATACTAATCCTATGCTTTGACATCATTCCTTGTAATTGGGTGGTGATTGGGTACAACTGTTGTATTCGAAGGTAATTGGGTAGCCAATAAAGGATTTACTACTCCTGATAGAAGGAGATGATACATATGGCCTCTTGTTGAGGTCATTACCTAGGAGTCTCTGGCCAGAACAGTTATGTGTCATAAAGAAAGTCTTCAATGACACATAGAGTAATGGGATCCTAGAATAAGAACTAACATCAATTGGATTAGATGTGACGTATTCAGTCTAATGCGTGTTGACACAGAGCCTATACTCCCAACCAAGTAGGGTATAGTATGGTGAAAGGATGAATTGCATGGTAATTGTTTATGGAAAGGTTCGTAAGTTAGATAATTAACTATCAAAGAGTTCATGTGTTAATCCACTTATATTCTAGTAAATTGGCATCATGAAACCCTTTATGATTTGCTTGAATTAAGAGTTAATTCAAGTGCCTAAAATAACTAGGAACCTAAGGGTCACACGCATAAAAGATCGAATGAAAATTATAGTGTGTATGACTATTTTTAGGTAGGCCACGATCGTAGGCCACGATCGTGACTGAAGGCACTGCTTAGGTACATAAGTGAGTTCTTTATTAATGTGTAATGGGGTCTAACTAGTAGTGATAGAGAATGGGCTTTAGAAGAGTTCTAGAGATAGAGAGAAGAGGTATTAAGTTATCTTCATGTAATTTATGCAATTGTTGCATAAATGTAGTTGCATGCAAGATAATCTTGATCTTTCTCCTTATTTGAACATCTACTTGAACTCATCAAGTTTGGTGTTCTAACAACCTTACACATTATTTCTTCTTCATCTTTGCCTGTTCTTGGGCGATCAAGGAAGGGTTTGGTGTTTGCAACAACTCAAACAAGGAGAAGAAACAAGAAAGGAGGAGAAATAAAGGGTAAAAGGTTTTAAATTTGATGTTCTTAACATATGTCTATGCATGCATTTATGATTTTGGTTTTTTCGGGTTATCATGCGGTCATAATCTAGATTCTGAAACTTCTGCTACACTCTCATGCGTGTGATGCATATATACATGGATAACCCAACAATAATAATTTTCTTCCAATCATAACTATTATCATTTTTATAGCAAAACCTTTAATTGTAGTCCAAAATTATACTTATAGTGGGCTAAATTAAATGAAATAATTCCAACAAGCTACTATAACTGTAATAACCTGATTTTCATACCAAGGGTTAGGACCCTAGATCATTGTACATGAGTAATAGTATCGTGAAATTATGAAGTGCATTGCATACACATGCATACCATTAGCATACACATATGAAATATATTTTGGTACACATTGTAAAGACTATTTATGCACTTAATTGACATATTCTGCAGTATGAAAGATTTAAAATGATCACGATGTGAAATGTGAAATATTATGTCTTGAATTTTGGTCTGATGGTTTTCAGTTATTAATTTGGAATTTATTTGTTACAATTGAGAGATTTACAAATTTATTTGTATTTTTGGACTTAGAAAAATGCCCAGTGGCAAGATAAATTGATACATGGTAGTAGAAATAATTGACATATGGCAATAGAAATAAGTGACATATGGTAATAGAAATAAGTGACACGTATTAAATAATTGGGTGAAAAATGGATTGGAGATTGGAAGATAAATGGACTAGTTATTAAGAGACAATTGGAACCATAGGAAGATGACATGTGGCAAGTGAAAAGTGTCACAACACTTACCACACATCTCTCCCACGATACACACTCATGTAAGACCATCTTTCATTTTCATTTTTTTTGCTACAAGCTCTATTCTTCTTCTTTCTTCTCTTAAATTACGATAGTCTCACCCTCACATTCATAACCTTGAGTCTTGCCAAAATCCTTCACCTTAAACTCTAAAGATTTCATTGTTTCTTCTTGTTGATGAAGAACCCAACCTTTTCCTCTTTAAAATGGTGATGACCATATATGCTCGGAGGAGCTAGGTTATTTGAAGATTTAAGGAGTTTTTGAGCTAAAAAAGTAACATATTGTTCTTTGGCTTGTTTTAATAGAAACGTTTATGGTGATTGTTTTGAGATCGAATGATGGTGTTAATAGAGTGTGAGGTGTGCTAGAACATTGATGATGAATGGATATATTGATGTTCTATTTTTGTATAGATAATAAATCATAGTTTATGGATTATCTTATAGATGATATTGAGATGGAATTGAGGTGAAAATGATGAGGAATTGAAGTATAAATAATGAACTATGAAGAAGATGTGTTGGATATAGTATGTAGGGGTTAAAATCTGGAAAAATTTGAAAGAGATGAGTGATGAAATTTTTAGATGACATAACCCACGATTATGGGAATGCCTCCACGATCGTGGGAAAGACAATGAATGTGAACATTTCTCGTTTATGTGATATTTGAACCAACTAATGATAAGTTACTCTGCTTTAGTGTAATTAGACTTAAATGAGGCTTAAAGGATCTAATTTGATCTGGGAATAGGTAATTAAATGTTTGATATGTTTAGGTTGTTAATTGAGGTTATAACTTAAAGAATGGATTTTTGATATCAATATGTTTAAAATCTGGAAATTTATGAATGATATAGGAATGAAAGTGTTCTTATGAATGTGAATGTGATCTAAAGAATATGAGTAAGAAGTATTAGGTAGGAAGGAATGAAAAATTGGATATTGTGTGATTATATAATGCTAGAAAAGGGATTGATGAACGTAGGATTGAAGAGATTAGAATAATCAAGTTTTCTTAAGATGTAAACATAAGTGAAAACTAGACATATACAAGCTATAATGGTTTGAATGATGTGACTTGTGTTTAAAGATACATACATAGGAATAGTCAAATTGAGCACGCATTGTACATAACACATATATATATGTATGTGTGTGTGTATGATTGAATACTGATATGAATGATCAACTTAGTAACGTGTATAAAATGTGTGTATTGTATGATTTAGATGTGCAAATCAAACATCAGCATTCAGACATTGATGGTTTGTCAAGGCAATAGCTAATCTGGAGCATGTTCTGAGTTAACCTAGATGTTTTCTCACTAGAATTAATTTGCTTTTGTTTAAATTTTTACTATTGATTTGTTATTGATGTGATTGAGATAATTTCAGACATTTATGGTTCGAGGAGTTTGATAATTGAGAATGTATTGGGAGTGTTCCTAATTGAATGTGAATCGGGAAAAATATATGTACTTAACAAAAATTTTGAATGCCAAACTTAGATTCGATGAATATGTGAAAAAAATGACTATATGTAATGAATGAAAGTGATTGATTGCATATAATAAGAAATGATGTATTTCATTACATTGATATGCACGATCAGATAAAGGAGTTGTGAGCGGAGTGATCAGTAAAAAAGAGTTGAAAGCTCAAAAATGTGCATAAAGAGCCACAGGCTCAGTATTTAATGAGCCCAATATCCACAATGGGTACGGGACAGTTATTAATGAGCCCGGTATCCACAACGGATGAGGGATATTAAAAAGGTGCTCGGTCACAACAAAGTAACAATGAAAATGAGTCACATGTGCATTTGCATTTATACACATACATGTATTAGGTGAAAAATTACATGAATTTAATGAATTGTGATGTTATGAATGATTGAGAAAATGATCAGATTATTATGAAATGAGTATATGAAATGTGTGATGTTCATGATGTATATTTAAGATGTGGTATATTATGAATTTGGTTTTGATATGTTATGTATGTGTTTTGCTATGAGTGAGCACATAAGGATAGTTTACTCACTGAGTTTGCAAAACTCATCAAAATTGCAAATGTTGTTTTTCAGGTACGAGGGAGACCGAGTTCTAAGGAAAACTAGTAAAAGTCTAGTTCTGTCCACTTTGGAAGTCACGAATGGCTCAAAGGTCTGGACAACTGACACTGAGGAGTTAGATATAATACTTTTGTTTAGTTCCTCATTCCATATAGAACATTTGTAAAGAGTAGTAAACTCTCATATGTCTTTGATACAATATATACAGATTATGTAGTGAAATGCTACAATGTAAACTATGTTTTATAAATAAAATGAGGATTTGATCTTTTGATTAATTATGGCCATATAAGTGAATGTGACTGCTCCAACATGCTGTTTTCATAGGGTATGTTCTCGAATGTCCTCTGGATGTTTGGGCATATGCTCTATAGAGGTGGGGCATTACAATAACTTTTGAGCCCTACTCTATGCAACCCCTTGCATTTTGCTATCATGGTGTCATCATACATCTTAAATATTGTGATCAAAGTTTACGAGACATTAGTCAACTCAAATGTCAATACATTTTGTCATCTATATGATTTTGACACATCTCTATAACTTTGTCTCCATATCCTCAATAGGAATTATAGAAAAATTGCATAATGGGCACACAATTTTCTATCAACGTTAAGAACTCTGCTCAAACATAATCCATGTCCAAGAATTTTGGTTCACTAACTTAGCATCAACTATACTAAACAAGGTAAGTTTTAATCATAACAAAATAAATGTAAGAAGGCAAGTAATCAATTATATGCCATGAATACCGAATTAGATTAGGACTTTAATCATATTTGGTTACTCCCACTATTTTATTCGAAATAATAGCCCTCACTACTATTCAGCAAGATTACTCTAATTTTTCTACTGAGCTAGGATCCCATTCAAATATAGTTGATCTTGAGTTGCTCAACAAACCAACTAAATTTAAATTAAGTAGATAACTACTTCATCAATCACATCTCATATGACTCCTAGATCCGTTAGGTGACAACTTTTGCCAAAACATATCTTATATGTGGTTCCTAACCCTGCCTCTAAATTCATGTGATCATAAGTTTGCTAATCCATCATATAAATTTAGTTAAGTAGAACTCATTGTCACAAGACTAAACATATTCGGGTTAAAGCGGCATTGAGTTTGCTCAACAAGCCTATAATAAATAGAACTCTAGTTTATTCTTATAACAATGGAAGACAATAATCAAGTTTTGAAAATATACTTAATATTTTAATGAGGGATTTTAATTTCATTTGTCTCATCAATCACAAAATTGCATGTAAAGTACCACATATATAAAACATATAATTTAACATGCATCTAATATATATATCAACCATATAAATAAAGCATGCAACTTATACACTCATAATCAAATTATATGCATAAAATATCAATCTTTATTTGATTCTAGTTATTGATCTTCATAATCTAAAATAACATTTCCAACTCCTTGAAAAAATTAAATTAGATTAAAACCATTGATTCCTAAATAAATTTAATTCCTATTACAAATAGAAATTTAATTTGACTTGAAAACAAAATTTCAAATCCAACTGGAAACTATTTCCAATTTATCTTGACTCCTTTAACAAAATTTAATTGAAAACAAATTTCAGTAAATTATTCTTCTTACTTATTATAATTTAGAAAACTCCTTTTCCAAAATTATATATGTAACATTTTCTAATCCGATTAAAAATATTTCTAATCTAATTAGCAATTACTATTTCTAATCTCATTAGAAATTACTTTTCCTTAATTAGAAAACTATT
>JANZXP010000195.1:25222551-25234649 GCA_027576715.1 Erythroxylum flavicans | reverse complement strand
TAGAATTATTTGTAATTCTAATTCAAGTTTAATTGAAATTAGAATTTAATTTCAATTAAATTACTAAAACGTCCAAACTTATTATAAATAGGCTTAAGCTTTATACAGCTAGTACTTCATGCTTAACCCTCTCTGAAAGAGTTACAGAGTTCTCTCAATTCATTCTGTGGATACCGTTAGAGGCGGGACATTTGTGAGGCTATGGTAGTTGAAACGAATCGGTTTCAGGAACGGTTCGAGGGATACGACAAGATAAAAAAAATCAAGCTTCGGAATAAGGTATGAATTAAGTTTTCGATTTATTATGATTTGTGTTAATCATTTTATAGAATTAAAGAGATCTTGGTTTTCGGGAAATAAAAAATTGCGTAAAAGTTTCGTAATTATTCCGTTGCGGTCTAGATCTGATTTCGACCCGGTTTCCCAACATGAGGGCTAAAAACAAGGAATAGGAATTGTAAGAAATAAGATAACACATAAAGGAGAAAAAGGAAAAACAAGATGTACAAAGGGACTCAATTAGTAGAACAAATCAAACCAATCAAAGGAGAAACAAACTAAGACAACTGAGAGAGCAAAACAAACATTGAACCATGATGAAAAAAACAAGATATAAGCTAGAACAATAGAAAGTAGGATATTCTCTTTCTTTGTTTTATCCATATTTATTGATAAACAATTTTTTCTTATGAATAAGAGAAACTACGTTCGAACATGCAAATATCTTGCATTGAATTATTTCGAAATAGTTTGATTTATTGGTTGTTCAATCATTTGATAAAAAAAACTGACACTAAGAACGTATAAAGTAAAATTTGTGTACACCTACTTATAATAAGTAGCTAGACCAAAATTTTAAGCATCAAATAAAATTATTAGTCCCACTACAAGTTATACAACCGACACATTGCCTATCACATACCATTAATATCGATTCTAATTTTTAGGACAATCATTAATTAAGCTCATAAAGTTTATGATGATGAACAAGACAAAGGGTTTAGATGCTCTCATGTGGATTTAGGGCCAAGACAAAGGGTGGGTGGAAAGGCTTAGTTTTTCTTTTTCCCCTTCTGTTACCATAAAGATCCTAATTGGCTGCGACTGTTAGCAGCTTTTAGTTAGGGATGGCCACCCTTTAGACAAAATTTCCTTTGTTGTACGCAATCTGTTATCTCCCCCTGGGGGTAAGTTGCAAGATTCCGTCCCACCCACAAAACAAAAAGCACTAATGAGCATGCTTGATAGTATCATTATATATCTATCAAAAAACTTAGGCTTCTGTTTCACTAAAATATTAAAAGTGTTCCTTTTCAAATGATTGGATGCTAATCTATACGCCAAAGGGAAGGGAAAAAAAAGAAATGCAAGGACAGTGCCTGCTTCTCTTCCTACTTCCGAGATCAGTAACAGTGCACAAATGCTTTGCGACTAAATTTATAACCTGCAATGCAGACTCCGGAATTCCTATCAGGAAAACAAGCGAAGTGGGGTCATATCATTACTATAATTTTTCAGGTGGTTTCCATAGAAGTCTCAATTCAACATTTTCCACTCGAATATGGGCCATAAAATTTTCTCAAAATATGAATCAATAAAACCATAATTTGATAACTTGTTTTTTTTATTCATTTTATAATTTAGTGAATATTTATTTAATTTTTATAAAATAAATTTATGTTATGTAAAAAAAACTGAGTAAGAGTTTCTATATAATAAGCAATAATTTCAAATCTACATTTATGGTAATTCCGAAGACACTTGTTCACTCCACTGATTCACTTCTCTAATTTCCACCCCCCAAATTGCATAACTACTTTCTACGTTACTTGTCGAAAGCAAAATGTTCCACTTGGACTCGCGACCAAGACAACGAAAACCCCAATTTCAAATTTCAAGTTCCCACAAAAATCTAAACGTCCGTTAACTCCTGTCGTAACGGAGCCCGTCGTTTCCATTATATATAACCAAACCCTTACTTTACTTTCACCCCCACTTTCCCTAGAAGCAAACAAGAAAAGACGTCCAGTAAAATGAGGGAAATCCTGCACATTCAGGGCGGGCAATGCGGGAATCAGATCGGAGCCAAGTTCTGGGAGGTAGTCTGTGCTGAGCACGGCATCGACTCCACTGGTCGCTACAACGGCGACTCGGATCTTCAGCTGGAGAGAGTCAACGTGTACTACAACGAAGCAAGCTGTGGGCGCTTTGTGCCTCGTGCGGTCCTCATGGATCTGGAGCCCGGTACAATGGATAGCGTTAGATCCGGGCCGTACGGGCAGGTTTTTCGACCGGATAATTTCGTCTTCGGGCAGTCTGGCGCCGGAAATAATTGGGCAAAAGGTCACTACACGGAGGGGGCTGAATTGATTGACTCTGTGCTTGATGTTGTTAGGAAGGAAGCTGAAAACTGTGACTGCTTGCAAGGTTGGTTTGGATGCAAAATTGTTGTATGCTTACTGTGTTTACTATATTGACTATTTTCTTGAAATGAATTTGATTCTAATGAAGTTGTGTTACCTTTGACAGGGTTTCAAGTGTGTCACTCACTGGGCGGGGGTACTGGATCTGGAATGGGGACTTTATTGATATCCAAGATAAGGGAAGAGTACCCAGATCGAATGATGCTTACTTTCTCTGTGTTTCCTTCTCCTAAAGTATCCGATACTGTTGTTGAGCCTTATAATGCAACTCTCTCCGTTCACCAACTCGTTGAGAATGCTGATGAGTGTATGGTTCTCGACAATGAGGCTCTCTATGATATCTGTTTCCGTACCCTCAAGCTCGCTACCCCCAGCTGTGAGTTTTGAAAATCCAATACCATCACTTATCTTTTTATGATTGATGTTTCTGTTTTCTGATGATTTGGTTCGTTTGATTATGCTGTGGCCTTTATGTTTGTGATTCAAAGATGCACTTCCCTTGGTGTATAATAGGTTTGCAATGATTCACAGTTGGGGGGAAATGGAAATTAAAGTTTTGTTCCTCAATTCAATTCTTTTGTTGATCAGTAACCATTGTGATTGTTTTTATGGGATGACTGAGCCCGGGAGTATTGAAACTTTTGATTAAGAAAACATTTTTTAGTGTTTTGGGTATCATGAATTGGCTAAATGTGTGTGAATGTAGTGCTTCATTCTTGCTCTGGTTTGTACAGCTGACTTCAATTGGGTCGTCATATTAATAATTACAGGGAAGCTGTGATAATTTTTCACTTCTCATGCGTCATTGGAGCTCGATTAATTTGCATTAGGTTGTATGGATTTGCATTAGATCAATTCTTGTGATGTCAGTGTTCTAAAAGTCCCTAACTAGAATTCTTTTTTTTTTTTTTTTTTCAGTTGGGGATCTGAACCATCTGATTTCAGCCACCATGAGTGGTGTTACATGCTGCCTTCGGTTTCCTGGGCAGCTTAACTCAGATCTGCGTAAGCTTGCTGTGAACCTCATCCCATTTCCTCGGCTCCACTTTTTCATGGTTGGCTTTGCTCCCCTTACATCTCGTGGGTCTCAGCAATACCGTGCTCTCACTGTGCCTGAACTTACCCAACAAATGTGGGACGCCAAAAACATGATGTGTGCGGCTGATCCTAGGCATGGAAGATATCTAACGGCGTCTGCAATGTTTCGTGGAAAAATGAGCACAAAGGAAGTTGATGAGCAGATGATCAATGTGCAAAACAAGAACTCATCCTACTTTGTTGAGTGGATTCCCAACAACGTCAAGTCAACTGTTTGTGATATTCCTCCCACAGGCTTGAAGATGGCTTCCACTTTCATTGGTAACTCTACATCAATTCAGGAGATGTTTAGGAGGGTCAGTGAGCAATTCACTGCCATGTTCCGTAGGAAGGCTTTCTTGCACTGGTATACTGGAGAGGGTATGGATGAGATGGAGTTTACAGAAGCTGAGAGCAACATGAATGATCTGGTTTCTGAGTACCAACAATACCAGGATGCAACTGCTGATGAGGAAGAGTATGAGGATGAAGAAGAAGAATACCAGGAAGAGGCCTGAAGAGTTTGACCAAGTCTTGATTTGGCTGGCTTACACAAGGACGGTACTTGATGTATTTGCTTTTGTTTACCTTTTTGTCCTGTTTCCGCTGGGACTTTCTACTTCGTGCCTCTGGATTTAATTTCTAGCACTTATGTGACACCTTTACGTTAGTTGTATCTCATGCCTATTCTGTTGACGTGTTTGACTCTCACCTTGTATGCCAAGTTGATAAAAAGAACACATCGGTTTATGATCAGTTTAATGTTTTATAAAGATACTATTAAGTTGAAGTAAACAATCTCGATTAATTTAAAAGTGTTCTCTTTTAATTGATTGGAAAGGGCAATTTCACTGAAACAGAAACTAGCAATTAAAAGATTCTTGAAGTTATCATATTTAATATTGGATTTAATTTTTGGTACGATATGGTATTAGTATTGGTTAAATATTATCTTGGATAATTTTTTAAAATTTTTTTAAAATTTAAAAAGCTGTAATACTCTTTTAATATATTATGATATATAATATTTAATTTTTTAATACTCTTTTAATAGTATTAAATACTCTTTTTAATAGTGTTATAATAAGAGTTTATGTTGGAGAACACAATGCAGTAGATGTAAATTTTGAAATAAAAATATTTATAGTTAAAAGTTTTATATTTATATGGTGTATGTAAAATATTCTTATCTATCAAATTTGGTTTCTTAAAAACTCAATCTGTAATCCGTTAAAAAATTGATATAGTCAAGACAAATTAAATATATAGAACTATTTGTTTTATTAAAAGTTCTAACAATAAATAAAAATTAATTAATAAGAAATAATAAAAATTATATTTAACTCAATAATGATAACAATATATCTTTCTTAAAAGTTTAAGGAGCATTAGATAAAGATAAAAAAATTCAATCTTTTGTGTTTCAATTTTTTTTAATAGATGAATTTAATCGTGTTTTAATTCTTTTCACACCCAACTGCACTCATACATTGACTCATAATTCAAATTACAAATCTTTGCAATTTTGGGCTAACACTTTTAAATAAGCAACCGTAAGATAATAAAAGCAACTTTATAAATAAAATAAAGTGTTAATTACTTTCAAATAAGCACTAAAAGTAAATAAATATATACTTAGATTAAGTTTGTCTCTTTAATAAATTGCAATGAATATCCTGAAATCACTGCATACATCCTAATATGTTAAGATAAGGAGATCTTAGATCATCTCATGTAAAACAATTAATGTGATAGTTAATAACATTCTTCTATTCACTTTATTTTTTTAAAAAAAATGGTCTAAGATAAACACTAAGATTAAAAATGCCCCAATAATAAAAAATAAAGCGTAAAGTTATCATTACCATCTTTTACTGATGATTAATAGATAATGTGTATATAAGGAAGATCTATTTTTTAGATTGATCTTGATTGCTTTCTTTGCCCTCTCTATGCATCATAAAAGTGCTCTCACCAAAATTTCATAAACTCGAACGAAGAATTGAAGTATAATTTTGGAAATCTCTATTTCAATATTAGACCTAGCATGTGGAGATGTAACTTATTTATCATTTATATATATTTGTTTCAGCTACTTTTTCATTAGAACACACTAAATTGATAAGAAATTAGTTGTAAAACTTGTAATGGCATAATGACTCAAATTCCTACTATTGTTGAAACCCTTCATTGTTAAATTCAAAACTCATACATAATACATCATTTCCTTGAAATAAACTCCTTTACTTATATGGAGATAAATGGCAACACTATAGTCTAAACCATAATCAAATGACCAACTTAATTATTCAACTGTGAATCAATTAATTTAGATTCTAATAATATACATGTTTCCCATACATCTCTATGTATATGTATATTACTTACAAAAGAATCTCGGTACCTTTATGATTAGATATATAATGCTCATGAAAACCAAACTCTTTTGTTTTATTAATAATAAATATTTTCATTACAAAAGTAACTGGAGGAAAATTAAGTTATAAGTTATAAGTAAGTACACTTGCTTTCCAGGGCACTATATTTACATAACTCCAATAATCTCCCACTTGCCCTAAAGCAAGTTTGATATATCCCTCATTCCCATCCCTGCTAGGTGACCCTGAAAACTCTTTTGAGACAACGTCTTCGAAAATGGATCAGCAAGGTTTTGCTCTGTGGGAATCTTTATCGTATTCACCTCACCATGTTGTATTATCTCCCTTATGAGATGATACTTTCTCTCAATGTGTCTAGTAGCTTTATGGTTCCTAGGTTCTTCAGAATTAGCCACTGCCCCACTATTATCATAATAAAGTGTAATAGCCTTTTCTACTCAGGAACTACCTCCAAATAATTTAGGAACTTACGGAGCCAAATTGCTTCTTTTGTTGCTTCACAAACAGTAACATACTTAGCCTCTATAGTTGAATCAGCAACACAAGATTACTTGATACTCCTCTAGACTATGGCTGCACCTGTTAAAACAAATATAAAGCCAGAAGTTGATTTCCTTAAATCAATATCTGATTGGAAATCAGAATACGTATATCCCATCGGAATAAAAATACTTCCAGAGTAAACAAGCATTAAGTTCTTCGTCCTATAAAGATACTTCAGTATACACTTAACTGCAGTCTAATGCTCCATTCCTAGATTGGAATGGAATCTACTTACTAATCCCACTGTGTAACAGATATCCAGTCTAGTGCAAAGCATAGCATACATTAAACTTGCAACTACTGAAGCATATGAAATGTTATACATGCGTTCGACCTCCTCTTTGGTCTTAGGTACTTGCTCCTTTGAAAGTTTGATTTCATATCTAGTACGTGTGAAACCCTTTTTGTAATCTTGCATGGGAAACTTATTAAGCATGTTCTCAATGTAGGTTATTTGAGACAAGGATATTAGTTTGTTCTTACAATCCCTTATAAGTTTGATCCTTAGAACATACTAGCCTCTCTTAAATCCTTCATTAAGAACTGTTTGTTAAGCCATCCTTTAACTATAGATATCATTCTTATAGAATTAGGAAAATAACCTTGCCATCTTGTATCCTTTTATAGACACAAGGCTCATCTTGGTTTTGTATGAACCCATAAGTTTTGATAGACTTATCAAACCTAATGTTCCAAGACCTAGAAGCTTACTTAAGCCTATAAATGGACCTCTGCAATTTACATACCTTATGCTTATTACCTGGCTCAATAAATCCTTCTGGTTGGGCCATATAAATGATCTCCTCAAGATCCCCATTAAAGAATGTGGTTTTGACATTCATTTGCCATATTTCATAATCGAAATAGGCTACTATGGCTAAAAGAATTCTAATGGACTTAAGCATGGAAACTGGAGAAAAAGTCTCCTGATAGTCTATACCCTCCTTTTGAGTGTAGCCTTTAGCTACCAATCTAACTTTAAAGGTCTCTACTTTTCCATCTGATCCTCTTTTCCTTTTGTAGATCCATTTACACCCTATGACTTTTACATCTAGTGGTAGATCTACAAGGATCTAGACTTCATTCACATACATGGAATCTATTTCTGATTCCATCACCTTGAGTCATTTTTCTGCATCAACATCATTAATAGCCTATATATAAGTAATGAGATCCACTTCTTCTTATATAAGTAATGAGATCCACTTCTTCTTAGTCTGAGATGGCTATAATGCCTTCTCCTAAACCTAGATACCTATCTGGTTGTCTCACAACCCTCCCACTACGTCTAGGCATTACTTGATGTTCAGGTTGCTCTTCCGATTCAGCTCTTAAATCCATTTCAACATCATATTCTGCTATATCCAAATCAACTCTTGTTTTGGATGAAATAGCTAACTCTTTTAGTACTACTTCACTTCTTCCTTTGTGATTTCTCACAAACTCTTCCTCTAGGAAGGTTGCATTTGTCGACATAAATACCTTATTGTCCTGAGGACTATAAAAATAGTACGCTCGAGTACCCATAGGATGTCCTACAAACAAACATACTTTTGATCTTGGCTCCATCTTTGTGGATTCAGGCCTTAGAACATAGGCTGGGTAACCCCAAGTCCTTAAGTGCCGCAATGAAGGCACTCGACCAGTCCACAACTCCTTGGGTGTTTTAGGCACCGATTTGGATGGAGCAAAGTTAAGAGGATAAGTTTTTGTTTGTATGGCATATCCCTAGAACGATTCTAGAAGGTTAGTGTAGGACATCATTGATCTTACCATCTCCATTAGAGTCCTATTTCTCCTCTCAGCTACACCATTTGGTTGAGGTGTTCGAGGAGCTGACAAGTTGGAAACAATTCAGTTGTCAATTAAATATTGTAGGAACTTTCCAGATAAGTACTCACCACCTCGATCCGATCGAAGTTGATTTAATGGCTTGCTTAACTACTTCTCAGCTTTAGCTTAAATTCTTTGAACTTTTCAAAGGACTCACTCCTTTTATGCATCAAATACAAATAGACATGTCTAGAGTAATCATCTATAAAGGTTATGAAGTATTCATAACCTCCTTAAGCTTGTACATTTATGGGCCCACACACATCAGTATGTACCAGGTCCAACATAGATTTAGTTCTATTTCCTTTGGAAGGAAACGAGGCCTTGGTCATTTTTCCTTTAATACATGATTCACGGGTGGGTAATGGATCATTATCCAAGCCCATAAAGATCCTATCCTTTACCAAGATGTCAACTCTTTTCTGATTGATATGACCCATTCTTAAATGCCACATATATTTTGAATTAATGCTAGAGACATTGGATTGTCTTGTTTTTATCAATTTTGTGATGTTTAGTGAGCCTGTAATAGGTTCTATAAAGAACATCCCTGTTTAATTATTGCATTACAAATAAAATCCTTATTCTCATATATTGAAACAACATTTTCAAAATATAAGGAATAATTAGATTTTATTAAACAAAAAATAGAAATAATGTTCCTTACATCTATTGGGATGTAATATACATCCTCCAAATATAACCTATGACCACTAGGAAAGTCCAAGATAACTACTCCTACTGATTCTGCTACAACATAGGATCCATCTACTATCTTGGCTTAAAACTGGCCTTTATGTAGTCTTTTCCTTTGCTGGAACCCGTGTCAAGAATTGGAAACATGGTTAGTGGCTCCTGAATCTAATATCCAAGAATTAGAATTTGCCATATTTCTAATTCCTAACAAACTTAGGAAACTTATACCTTGTTTGCTTTTGAGAGACTCAAGGTAGACCACACAGTTTCTTTTCCAGTGACCCTACTCATCACATTGGAAACACTTTCCCTTGGTGTTCGCTTTGGCCTTCTTTTTCTTGGGTTAGGCCTTGACCCCTGTTTGGGCCTTCTTTTTCATTAGACCTTTCTTCTTTTTCTTTCCCTTACCTTTAAGGTTAGAAGAAGATACAACATTAGCTTCTAGCCTATGAACCTTGATATTTAATATCTCCTCCGAACTATGGAGGGTATTCATCAACTCACTCAAGATATAATCCTTGCTGTTGAGCTCATAGTCCAACTTAAATAGATGAAAAGATGAGTTTAAGCTATTGATGATCATAATCATCTGTGTATTCGCATCTATGTTAGCCCCAAGCATCTCAGCTTTAGTGACAATAGCGATTACCTTAAGCATGCAATCTCGCACTAGTTCACCAGGTTTTTGTTTGAAATTATGAAAGGTTTGGATAGCTTTCACTCTTAGAGACCTGGTCCACACACCAAACATCTCATATAGGTGATGAATCATTGCACTAGTAGTTTTCATACAAGCAATTTACTTTTGTAACATGCCGTTGACAGAAGCTAGAATATAGCACTTAGTAGTCTTATCAGCATTCTGCCATCGCTCATGTTGTTGGACTTGCTTAGGAGTTAAATCTCCACCCGGAGGTGCAAGCTCATTTTCATGAGTGGATTCATTTTGTGGTTGATTATGTTTGAAACTAGAAATTATTAAAGAATGAGCATACTTGTCAACAAATTGGAACTTTGTATAAAAACATGATGCATGTATGCATGATGATAGAGTTAACAAAACCTTAAAAAAAATTAAAACTTTATATGATGGTTATTTTTCTTATCTAAAACGGAATCAGTGACAGTAAGCCATCTTATCCATTAAAAGAAAAACTGAAAATTACTAAGCATCTTCATGCCTAACCATTTGAGAAGCGCCATGATTTGGTCCATACTTTTATCAACAGAGCTATGGTGGGTAGGATATTGATAAAATATGTTGAGTGTGTAACCATTTGATTCATCCACTAAGGGTACTTGTAAACCATGCCTCAGTGGGAGGTCACATTCGCTACCAATAAGTGGACTTATCCTTTAGGAGACGCAAACCATGAAAGATCTAGGATTTATGCCCTCCGGTGGGGAGTAACACTTCACCACATGAAAATGGGACATCATATGGAGACTATGGACTCTTATATGAACATCCTCTCCCACTCAATGTTTTTGGGCTTTAAGTTTTAATAAATACCATCTTGTCTAGATGCAATTTATTATCCATCCTATTTTGTTTCATTATATATCTCATACATAATGAATGCATGGCAAATCCTAGGGTTGGCAATTTCTAAATGACATGCAATGACATAATATCACATATTATTTGCATTCATTTATCCATTCATCACATGAACTAATAAGCCACTTTTGACTGTACATATTAGAAACATAAATACAATTACAAGGTTTTTAAGCCCAACAAAATCTTCTTGGACTTGGATCTTCCACTTCAAACTCTTCGCTCATATAACCTGGACCATTTGGTAAAAAGTGTGTAATGGCCTTTCTTTTCCAACAAAAAATTTGGTTTTTACAAAACTGAAATTTGTCCAAAAGAAAACAAAAATCTACACTTATTTTTCACAAAAACCGAAACTATGGTAAAAAATCGTTCATAGAACCAAAAATTTGTTAAAACAAAATTCTAGCCCTTTAGTTTTCATAAAACCAACAATTTGTTAAAGAAAAATCTAGAATTTTGGTTTTCACACAAAACCAAAATTTGACCAAGACACCATAATCAAAACCAAAAATTTACCTCTTCATTTATTCAATGCATGACTTCTTCATCTTCATCATCACATGATTTTGTACATTACATAATCAAAGAAAAAAAAAATAAAGCCAAGGAGGAAACATGACGATGAAAGGCCACCCTCCTTGTTACAAACCAAATAAAGAAAACTTACAAGGTAACTTTATAATCTATGGACAACCAAAAGAGCAAAACATACACCATATATATTTCTATCATATAAATATATGCAGCATATAAAAAGTTGCCAACTCGTGCATCACATATAGGAGTCGAAATCATGCATAAGAAAATTTCTCTGATACCAATTGTTGGATCGAAAACTTAAGCATGCAAGATTTGGCTAAAAGGGTAGATTTTAAAACTTAAAAATTTTTTTAGAAATCAAATTTTAGCGGAAGTAACATAACCAAATTAACATGTCAAGCCATACATGATACGATATAAGGAAAATATTTAACATAAGAACAAGATGGTAGAATTATACCGACTCCTTTGCTACAACTTTAAATCCTTACTGTGCTATCCTATCCTCGGCAATGTATCCTTTCCTAGGTGATGTATCCTCTTCTCGTTATTGTATCCTCAACCAATCTGATCTACCACTTATTCTCCTTAGATAACTTAGTTAATAAGATCCTTTAGTGGGAAAGGAGGAGAAAACTTGAAGAGATTTTTTCCTTAGAAAAAGAAGCCAACGATGAGACACCTCTCATGTAAATTTCAGTTATCTCATGTAAGGTAGGAGAGAGAGAGATAAAAATTCAATAACCCCTTGTATTATCTCTCTCAATTTCGGTTAACCTTCAAAGAAAGAAGTGAAGTGCATCCAATGCATCACATCCTTAATCAATCGTAAAGAAGCCAATAAATGAGACTCTTCTCAATTGTTTTAAGATGGCTACATGAAAAGATCAATAACCTAAAATGATACATCTCATTTTTTGTTTTGTCATGAAAGAAGGAAGAGGGCCCATCAAATGCACCTCTTTCTTCTTTAATCCAATGAATGCTAAATGGTTACATGCTATCATTAAAAGACAACCATTA
>JANZXP010000195.1:25207759-25220257 GCA_027576715.1 Erythroxylum flavicans | reverse complement strand
ATGTCTTGCTAAAGCTTTAAATGATTTTGAAGAATGGAGGTTAATACAAAGCAGGGCGGGAAGTGAGACTAGTGGAAGCAGAAATTCGGTAGAAAATTTGGAATGGGTTCCGCCGGCGGAAGGGTGGCTGAAGTTAAATGTCGACGCTGCAACGTCGTTATCGAGTTATCAATTTGGGATCGGTATGATAATCAGGCGGGCTGATGGCTCTTTTCTTGCAGCAAAAAGTTTGGCTAAAGATGGTATTTTGAATGCTAGAGAGGCTGAGGCATTTGGAGTTAAGGAGGCCTTTAGTTGGATTTTAGCAAATGCTTGGAGTTGTGTGATAATCGAGACAGATTCTCAAGAAGTGGCAAAAGCAATTAATAGCGTTGTTTCGGGTGACAACTCCAGTTTTGGTCTTTTAATAGCTGATTGTAAATCTCTTATGACTGAGATATTTAATGTAAATGTTAGATTTGTTGGTCGATCTGCGAACGTGTTTGCACATAAGTTAGCTCATGCAACCCGTTCCTTTGCGGATCATGGGAAGTGGTTTGATTCTCCTCCTTTATTTTTGTTGAATTCTTTTGCTTCTGATTAATGAAGTTCTCAACATTTTGTTAAAAAAAATGCGTCAATAGTTAGCATTAAGGTTAATTTTGTAAATATCATACTGAATTGACATCGATTTTAATATTAATAAAGTATGATAATATTGAGCATTGTTTGAGATAATTTTTAAAATTATAACGTATATAAGATTTATTCTCCTATTGTAAAATTTATTGTATTAATTCTAAATTTTTTGAATAGTCAATATTAAATAGTTTCTTGTAATAAAATTAGGTTATGAAAATTTGAAATGAAAATTTAAAATAATTTCATAGGTCATAAAAAAATTAAACATATAAGCTTATGTTTTAAATCTAGAAATAATTATTCAAAAATAATTTGAAAAGGAAATTAAAAAGTGTGTGAATGAGACGAAAGTAACCAATAAATATAAAAGCTATTTTTATTTATATGAAAATTATTTTCTTACTAAAATTTAGTTCTATATTATAATTAAAATTGAAAATTATTTCGAAATTGATTCAATAATTATATTAATGAAAATAAAAATAATAATTTTTATAACTATTTGAAAAATATTTTATTTCTAAAATACTTAAACATAAAAATATAATTCAATATTTTTAAACATTTGAAAGTATTAGTTGACATTGATAAATGTAATGTTGTAGTATAACTTGAAGTTGTTTTGGAACAAGTTAATACTTGAATTCGTTAGTAAAGAAAAATTTGACGTCAATTTTTGGCCAATATGATTAATACCAACCCATACTAATACGAAATTATTTGTGCGAAGTTACACTCCATGTAATTCCCATTTAAATAATTTTATAAAAAGGAATTAAAAAATAATTTTTTAAAATTTTAAGATAATTAAAGATTTTATTATAAGAATTAAGTTCGATTAGAACTTAAGTTTATAACATTGCGCCGTGGTACACAATTGAAGAACAGAGTCAAATATCAGTTGATTTGCAGCCATATGTTTTTATTTCACTATAAGATGTTTAAGTTACGTATAAAAACTCATCACAAAAATGACCTCTATTATTATTTTATTACCCTAATCACCTTCTTGAAACGCGTTACGACTTAACCTCTCCATGAGTGTTCTGTAGTCAACATTTAACAAAATGTTTTATATAAAAATATATGATGACAAGAACTTTAGGTTTATATTTATCGTTGAGATAACGCTTTCGTACAGAAAATTTGTGGCATTAAAATAGAGTTTTCCACTTCATCTACCGCAAGTAAACTTGCACATTAAGCTCTATATAACATTAACACTTGAAGACCAAGCATTATTTCACGCCTAGACAAATAGTAGGAGAACTACATAATATAATTCTTTAAGATAATCAAAGTAGAGTCGAAAGATCTTAGGGTGTAGTTTGACTAATAGTAAGTTCGATAAGATTCGGGGAAACTGTGAATCTCTCTGTCAATATCCTAGGCTCCAAGTCCACTTTGGGTTTTGTTTTCCACCGGATCGCATTGGCATCCGTTATTTAAAAACAAAAAGTCGCACCTCCTAACCTACGCGAAACACTTTTATTGAGCCTTTTCTTGTTACCTCTCAGATTAAGACTTCAATTAGTGGGATAAGATATCCTCTTTTACTTATAGTGTTTTGTCATGTTTTGTTAAATGTTATTTATATATTTACATATATTTTATATAAATATATGAATGCGATTTAACAGAACAAGGTTAAAATAAAATAATTAAAACATAAAATTTTATATAAAACAAAGTTAAAACAGAATAATTGAAACAAAAAATTTGATATTTCAGTCAGACGGACATGGACACAAACACTGTTAGAAGTGATAAGCACCTGAAAAGATTTAAATGTTTAATACTTCTTTTAGGGGCCCATAAAGTTAAACCTCAAATTAGATAGAAGTATTAGTTTTTAAGTTTATAAAATTGCGCAATGGTGAAAGTATTAACCATAAGGTGTTTTAAGTTATAAATATAAAAAAATGACCTACGGCTGCCTACATCATATCCGTATTATCATTTTGTTATTGTAATGACCTTTTAAAAACTGCCACGACGACTTAACCTATGTCCAGTTCTCCATGAGTGTTCTATACTTAACATTTTAACATGTTTCGTACAAAAAATATATGATGGCAATAATTCTAGGATTATATTCTATCTAGTCCAATTCAAAGGAAAGAGCCTATTACCGTTGACAAAAGATAACGCTTTGAGAAAAATTTGAGAACATTAAAATAGAGTTTTCCACTTCCATCAACCCCACATTAAGCACTATATAACCTAACACTAGCCTTGCTTGTTGTGGTATATGAATTCAGTGCCGTAAATCGTAATATAGCTATATCCATGGCCAACAAATTCTTGGCGCTAAGCTGCATACGCGACAAGAGCTATGGCAACTTTTCGGCGAGACCCAGATACCCTTCGATGCCCAACTACCCCAAGGGTGTCACGACAGAGGAAACAACCCAGAAACAGCCGGAGGACAAGGTGCTGATTTCCGTGACTGGCATGTCATGCTCAGCTTGTGCCGGCTCCGTCGAGAAGGCCGTCAAGAGACTTCCCGGAATCCGAGAAGCCGCAGTTGATTTCCTCAACAACAGAGCTCAAGTTATCTTCTACCCAAATTTTGTGAACGTAAGTTGATTGCACGCCAACTTTTATATTATTTAAAGTACTTTGCTTTCGATGAAGAAATTGATTTACCTACGCACAAGTTATTTACATTTTTTTTTCCAATAACAATCTAAATCTAATGTTTTTGTTTCCCTTTGTTGTTGGCTTTGTAATCATCTTTTCGGATTGTGAAGTTGTTTGTGTTTGTCATAATTAAGTGATAGAAAAAGAAAAGAGTTACTGCCAATAATAATAATAATAATATTAGTTTTGAGTCTTTAGACAGTTTCTCGTGTGTAGTCTCGGAGACTTCCCTCAGTCGTGGGAGAAGTTGGCAGTGTTACATTATAATATTTTTTACATGTATTTCTTAGTTGCAAGTTGCTACCCAAATATAAGGTAACGAAATTTTCTGTATCATCTACTTTGTACCAACTCTATTTTACGTAATTTTATCCATATATTTTGTTGAGTCTCACATATTTATGTGGATGAGATTATATAAAATAGAGTTGATACAGATTAGTGAATACAGAAGATATAATTCCAAATATAAGCCCAAAAAAAAAATCTCCTAGGAATTTTGTTTTCACTGCCACTTTTATTTTTTATTTTTATTTTTAAATTGAGTAAAAACTTTATTTGTATTTTCTACTTTCGACTTTCTATCTTCAATTTTCTGTTTTTTCTTTTTTCAGTTTACATATCTTATGAGAATTATAAAGATTAATTTTTGTTTTTTATCATAGTCTAATTTAACATCAATTAGATATATATTATTTAGATATTCAATATTAATTATTAATTAAAATTATGAATAATGTAATTTTAATTTTGAAAAATAAAAACTTTAAATTTGGTAATTATTTAATAAATATATTTAAATTAAATTTATCTTAAAGATCCATAAATTTTTTAAAAAATTGGCTTTAGTAATTAAAAAATATATTAACAAATAAATATTAGTTTGTTGAATAAAAGTTTACTTATTTAATTATTTATTTTAACAAAATTTAATAAATTTATACTAATATTTGAAAAATAAAAATAAAACTAACCAACTTCTTAAAGGTTAGTTTTAAAATTTAAAATGTCAATCATTTAAGTTGTTAAGAGCATTGCTAATTTAATAGTATATATTTGATTAATTTAACTATTAATTACTGATAAAATTATAAATAATCTGATATAATAATTTAATTCAAAATTTTAAAATAAAATATTTCAAATAAATAATCATTGATAAATAATTTAAATTGAAAACCAAAAATTTTAAACTAAAAATAATTTAAAATAAAAATATTAATATATGATTTAAATTTAAAATATTAAAAAATTTAACTTCAACTTAAAAATATATTAAAATAATTTATTTATTTTAATAAGTAATTATTGGACTTAACAATAAAATATTTTTTATTTAAAAATAGAGAACTAAATTTAGCAAACGAAAACTAAAAAGCGGACAAAAAAATAGGAATAAAATTAGTTGTCTATAATTTGGGATCTTATTTCTCCTATTCCTTACGTTGGAGTTCAAATCCAAATTCATAGGTATTAATTATTATCATTTGACTCGCGTGAAATAATTAAATTTCCAATTGTAACTTAATTCTCATACTTTGCTTTATTTGATATCTTAAGATTTGTTTGTTTCGATTTTTATTTTTAGTTTCTTGATTTTAGTTTTTGGTTGCAACTTTTGATTTTAGTTTTTTCCTGATTTGATCTATAAAAAGTAATTTTTGTTTTTGTTTCTTCTGTAATGTAAGTTACTATCAATTAGATATATATTATTTAATATATAAAATTTTAATAAGAATTATTAATAATTTAATATCAAATTATATATTTAAATAATTAAAATTATGAATTATGAATAATTTAATTTTTTAATAATTTAATTTAATTTTTATAATTAAATAAAATGAATTTAAGATATGTTCCGAATATATTAATTTTAAATAAAATTTTAATTTAATGATTAAAATATATTTAAAATAAATATAATATAATATAATAATTTTTAATAAATATTATATGAAAGATAAAATAAATTTATTTACTTAAAAAAATTTTCTTTTAAGACTTATCTCTTATGTCAGGAATAAAAATATAACTATTTAAAACTAAACAAAAATTTGACAAAAACTTAAAACTAGAAAGAAGCAACTCTTCAATTTCGCAGGCGACAAATTATGCGAAAACACGTTCCATTGTATTTATGACAGGAAGAGACGATTCGGGAGACAATTGAAGATGCTGGATTTGAGGCCACATTGATCCGAGGAGAGACCAGTGACAATAAATCCAACCAAGTATGCCGAATCCGCATCAATGGAATGACTTGCACTTCTTGTTCCTCCACTGTGGAACAAGCTTTGCAAGCAATTGAAGGTGTAAATGCCGCTCAAGTAGCCTTAGCAACTGAAGAAGCAGAAGTTCATTTTGATCCAAGGATGACGAACTGTGGTCAGCTTCTAGGAGCCATTGATGATACTGGATTTGAAGCCATACTGATCAGCACTGGTGAAGACATAGACAAGATCCAGCTTAAAGTTGATGGTGTCAGGACAGACAATTCCATGAGAATCATCGAAAATTCTCTCCAAGCACTGCCAGGTGTTCATGCCATTGACATACATCCTGAACTAAGCAAGATTTCTCTTTCCTACAAACCAGATGTCACTGGTCCTAGAAATTTCATCAAAGTAATTGAATCAACTGGGACTGGGAGGTTCAAGGCAGTGATCTTTCCTCAAGGAGAAGGAGAAAGGGAGAGCCATAGAAGAGAGGAAATTAAGCAGTATAGGAGATTGTTCTTATGGAGTTTGATGTTTACAATACCTATATTCCTTACCTCTATGGTTTTCATGTACATTCCTGGAATAAAGTATGGATTGGACAAGAAAATGGTTAATATGCTGAACATAGGAGAGATTCTGAGGTGGGTGTTATCAACTCCAGTACAGTTCTTCATAGGCAGGCGATTCTATTCAGGTTCTTACAAAGCATTACGGCATGGTTCTGCTAACATGGATGTGCTGATCATGTTAGGAACCAATGGAGCCTACTTCTATTCTGTTTACTCTGTCTTAAGATCAGCTACTTCTCAAGGTTTCAAGGGCACTGATTTCTTTGAGACCAGTTCAATGCTAATCTCGTTCATTCTTCTTGGAAAGTACCTAGAAGTGTTGGCTAAAGGAAAGACATCTGAGGCCATTGCCAAGCTCATGGAACTAGCACCGGAGACGGCGATATTGTTGACTCTAGGCAGTGAGGGAAATGTGGTACATGAGGAAGAAATTGACAGCAGGCTTATGCAAAAGGACGATGTAATTAAAGTTCTTCCTGGTGCCAAAGTAGCTTCAGATGGTTTTGTCATATGGGGGCAGAGCCATGTAAATGAAAGCATGATCACAGGGGAATCGCGACCGGTGGCAAAGAGGAAGGGTGATGCAGTGATTGGTGGCACTGTCAATGAAAATGGAGTGTTGCATATTAGAGTGACAAGGGTAGGATCAGAGAGTGCTCTTTCTCAGATTGTTCGTCTTGTTGAGTCAGCGCAGTTGGCTAAAGCTCCTGTCCAGAAATTTGCTGACCGTATTTCCAAGTTCTTTGTGCCTCTGGTGAGTACATAATAGCATTATGGTTAATAATTTACTTGAAAATTTTGAAGTTTTAATTTTTGATAATTTTACAGGTCATCAGTCTTTCATTTTCAACTTGGCTTGCCTGGTTTTTAGCTGGACATTTCCATGGCTACCCAGAATCATGGATCCCAAAGTCCATGGATAGTTTTCAGCTGGCGCTCCAATTTGGGATCTCTGTCATGGTTATAGCTTGTCCATGTGCTCTTGGTTTAGCTACTCCAACTGCCGTCATGGTTGGTACTGGCGTTGGAGCATCTCAGGGTGTTTTGATCAAAGGTGGCCAAGCTTTAGAAAGTGCTCATAAAGTAAGCTAACAAACCCATCTTCTATTTACTCTTTTATCTCAATTCTCGTCCAAATTGCATATGATAAGTTTCACATATTCTGAAGACCATTGTTTATAAGCATTTGAGGAGGTAACTAGCCCAATTGTTTCCAATTTGATGCTTCTTTTTATTTCAAAACAGTGTTACAATATATTTCTTCTGCTAGCCTTTATATCCTAGCAAAATATAGATAAAAGTTTCATCCCCAAACAAACAAGCCTATGAACAATTCAGGATATTCTTTGGACTAACAAGATCTCATTAATTCTGTAGGTGAATTGCATTGTTTTTGACAAGACAGGAACTCTTACAGTCGGAAAGCCGGTGGTTGTTAACACGAGACTTTTGAAAACCATGGTCCTAAGGGACTTCTATGAATTGATTGCGGCAACCGAGGTACGCTACTTTCCTATCGTTAATGGTTAGTGAACAATTTAAGTTGGATTCGTAATTCTAATTCAGTTCTCACCAAATTTCTTCAATAGGTAAACAGTGAGCATCCTTTAGCTAAGGCCATTGTAGAGTATGCCAAAAAATTCAAAGAAGATGAAGAGAACCCTGTCTGGCCAAAAGCACGAGACTTTGTCTCAATTACTGGCCATGGCGTGAAAGCTATAGTGCACTGCAAGAAAATAATGGCGGGAAACAAAAGCCTGATGACAGATCATAACATCGTTATTCCTATTGATGTTGAAGAGATGCTCGCAGATATTGAAGGGATGGCCCAAACTGGGATTTTAGTATCCGTAGACGACGAATTGACAGGAGTTTTAGCCATATCCGATCCAATGAAACCTAGTGCATACGAAGTCATTTCCATTCTCAAGTCCATGAATGTCAGGAGTATAATGGTGACCGGTGACAACTGGGGCACTGCAAATTCGATTGCCAAAGAAGTTGGGATCGACACTGTTATAGCAGAAGCCAGACCTGAGCAGAAAGCAGAGAAGGTGAAGGCGTTACAGGTAATATATATATATATATATGTATATATATATATATATATATATATATATAAATATCTTTTTCTTTCATTCTCTAAATTCCTTGCCCATTTACCCTTAAAGACTGATAAATACAGAGGTATTTTTCCTGACCATCATATAATCTTTGTCTTTCGCTTTTTATATTAGCTTTATTGACATCATGTTATGGTTTAATTCCATTTCTCTCAACTACAGGCCTCAGGCTACGTAGTAGCGATGGTCGGTGATGGAATCAATGACTCTCCAGCACTTGTAGCAGCAGATGCTGGAATGGCAATTGGTGCAGGAACAGACATCGCCATAGAAGCTGCTGATATAGTTCTGATGAAGAGCAATTTGGAGGATGTCATTACTGCCATAGACCTTTCCCGGAAAACGTTTTCTCGTATCCGTTTGAACTATATTTGGGCTTTGGGTTATAACCTCCTTGGGATACCTATAGCTGCCGGAGCACTTTTTCCAAGTACCGGATTCCGGTTTCCGCCATGGATAGCCGGAGCTGCAATGGCTGCGTCTTCAGTCTCTGTTGTGTTATGCTCTCTCCTGTTGAAGAATTATAGAAGGCCAGAGAAGTTGGAGAACCTTCAGATTCGTGGAATTACCATTCAGTACTAAGTTTTTTTTTTTTTTTAAGTAAAGACCATTGATAATCCACTTGGAAGGGTTTGTATAAGGTTTTACATTACGCGATCACCATCATTGCAGCTTCCTAAGTCTACTTAGCAGACTTAATCAATCGGTACATACGACTCAACAATTACTTACGTCAAACATTAAAAGACTAAAACTTTGAAAGAAATTTCACAGAAAACCAGTATTAATTCGTCCTTGGTTGAAGCTTCCATGATTCAGCCAGCATTCCATTACAACACCTCGCTTCTTTATTTTGCAGAAGTTGTTCCCTGGTTCATTGAGTAAGCTCAGATTTAACGTGTTCCTTAGAACTTTCCACTCCCCAAAAACATCTATTATCCCTCTGCTTCCACAGCTTATATAGACTCAATCCAAATGTCAGCTCAATCACTTTGTCAACTTGTTTACACCGAAAAATAGGTTCGGCCCATTTTTACTATTTTGAGCCAAAAACTCGAAACCCAAAGAAAAGCCCATGGTTCGGAGTCCAAAAGAAATCCAGTGATCCTGGCCCATCAGATTCTGGTGTCTAGCGAAGAAGAAAGTAGTAGAATTGGAGTTGGATTGAGATAAAATTTTATCAGGATTACAAGTTGAATTGCAGTAGGACACTCATCATCGTTGGCTATAAATAGAAGTTTTGAAGCAGAAAGAAAGGTCTCCAATATCTCACATATCAAAAGCCTGGCATCTCGGTAAATCTATTAGTTTATTTCTATTTTCGACAATCCCCTATTTTTTCCCTAGCATTAGTCTTTCTTTTTCAACTGATTTCAGCAATTTTCAATTTCTTAGTCATTGTGTTTTGCCTAATTGTTTATCAATAAAGCAAAGTTCTTTTCTGTTAGATTTTTGAGCATACAAAATTGTTTGATTTTAGTCTTAGATTACGAGTCGCAATATTTTCTTTCTTATTTCCTAGTTTGGAATCACTTTAAATTCCTGGCACCAGACAGTTCAGCAGCTGGTGACCATGGGCCAGGCGATGTATAGGCAAAACACTCAGATGATAGACCACGTCACCAGGGATGCACTGTACGAGATTGCCCAAGAGTTATATGGGCCCGGGTTCAATCAAATTGTTCAACTTAAATTTAGGAAGCTTTATCCTGAATTCATTGACAGGGAAGCTTTTCCTAGGGGTGTAAAAATTTTGAATTTTACATTGTTTTATGGAGAAGAGGGACAGTCTACCATCGAGCACATAGCGAGGTTCACCACTCAATGCTTGGAATTTTCTAGCTATGAGAACTACCAGTATCTGCTTTTGAAATTGTTCCCAAATTCGTTAACTAGAGATGCTTTCTCTTGGTACGTGTCATTGCCAAGAGACTCCGTCTTTGGTTGGGCAAATATGACAAGACTCTTCTACACTCAGTTTTACAGAAGTAAGCTCGAAGTCAGTATCGCAGATTTGTCTAGGCTTACTCAGCATATTAGAGAGAAGACGGACGATTTCATTGCCAGGTTCAAAAGAATGAGAAACAAGTGCAGGATCAATATTCTAGAAACTGAGTTCGTGAAGATGACGCAAAAAAGTTTGGTCTTGGAGCTGGGGAAAAAGTTTCAAGGCATAGATTTTAGAGACTTTTTCTAGTTGGCTATGAAGGTGACAGAATACGAGGAGCTGTTCAAAGAAGACGATAAGCTGAAAAAGCAGACTATGGGGACTTATTTCAAGGAAGTCCATAACGTTGAAGTAGAAGTTGCTATATCTGCCGTATCGGATACTGGGAGCATAGTATGCCCACACTGGCAAAGATACCTCCTGGAATGCAACAAAAATGGCGACAAGAGGGAGAACAAGTGCACCTTTGATGTAAGTAGAACATCTGAAAATTTCAATTATCTAATGAAAATCGATTTTATTTCTTTGTTAGAAGATCACGTTTTTCCTACCAAGGAGGAGATGAAAAGACTATTGCAAATATCATAACGTGTGGACTCATTCCACTAACATGTGTTGGGCCTTTAGGAACATGATCCAGGATCGTATCAACAGGAAAATTCTCAAGTTCCCAAAAGAGGCAATGCTCATTGACAAAAATTATTTCCGGTGGGGTCAGTGAACATAGCAAGTGTTGACATGAGGAATTGACTCAACAAAAAAAGGAGCCAGAATTATACGAATCAAGTTTGGAGGCTGAAAAGGTGGAACATGTGAAAAAGAAAAGACAACCTGACCACTGCCTCTAAAAGTCAGGAGAGAGTAAGTGCACTAGAAAGGATCGGTGACCGGGTGGTCATCAGTACTGATAGCCACCCGAAATTTGTTAAGTCATCGATGCCCAAGAAAGTTGGAGAGTGAATTCGGGTGGAAAGTAAAAGGAAGAATAAAAAGAAAATGCTTACTGCTGCTCAGAAAAACGCTAAAACAAGAAAAAGATGGTTGCAACGCAAGAAGTTAGCCGAGAGACTTCCAAAAAAATGAAGATCTAGAAATAAAACTTCAAGTTCAAGTCATGGCTCACTCTGTGGAGAAACAAAAGATGCTTGATAAAGGGAAGAAGCTGGCCAACATTGCCAAGCAGATGGTTGAGCACCGTGAAGAAGGAATTTAGAAGAATAAATTCGGAAGGAAGGCAACAGAGGATGACGATGCAGAGGAACAGGTAGAAAGTTACTTCAATGTTGGTGATGTCCCTGTTTATTATATGGGAGCTGCTTCTGTGTTGCTGCCAGCTATTTTTTGCCGTGTCGATCCTGATGACAAAGCGGAGGACAAGCCAAAAGATGAAGAAGAAATCTGGGCTGCAAAAGAAAAACAAAATGCAGCGAAAAAATTCTCAGAGAAATCGCAGGAGACTGAGGACAGCAAAACTCTGACATTCGACAAGCCGTTAACAGTGAATCACACTAAGCCATTATACATACGAGCCCGTATCAACGGGAGGCCACTAAACAGAGTTTTGGTGGACAATAAAGCAGCTGTAAACGTGATTCCCTTGAAAGTGTTCTTGGGGCTTAGGAAAAAAGAAGATGATATCATTGCTACGGACTTAGTGATGACTGCAGTGACTGGAGACGTGGCAAGAACATTGGGAGTAATTCCGCTACAAATAACAGTGGGGAGTAAGACGTGTGTCTGCTTTCTTTGTAATCAACACAAATGCAAGTTACAAGTTAATTCTGGGCAGAGATTGGATTCACGCCAACATGTGTGTGCCATCTTCCCTTTATCGGTTCTTATTGTTCTGGCATGACGATAACGTGGAAATGGTTAAGGCAGACAATAATTCTTTCAGCGCTGAAGTCAATTTGGTGGACGCCTACTATTATCATGGAGATACCACATTAATTACTTTTGAAGGTTTGGACAAAGAAGGTAGACCTACACTGATGAAATTAGCCAAGGACAAGCATTTGTTGCTCCAAGCAACTGGTGCCAGTGAGAAGAATAAAAGCATCAAACCTTTTAGGCCGATGGGAGAAGACGTTGGCCAATCAGGCCAATGATTGCTCAAGAAAGTGAGGAAGGGTGGTTAGTAGCTGCAAAGGCCATCTAGGAAGTAATTTTGCAGCAGAACATGAAACAATTGATGGCCAACTATGAAGTTGAGATTTTCAGAGCATAGTTAGTTTGTGAGGGAGAAAGCCCAGAAATAATAAGAGATGAAATAAGTCTGGAGGAGCTATAAGTCGTGCCACCCAAAATGGAAGATGAGAGACTTCAAGTAAAGGACCCTCTGGAAGAAATCAACTTGAATACTGCCGAGGATC
>JANZXP010000195.1:25193437-25207659 GCA_027576715.1 Erythroxylum flavicans | reverse complement strand
TTTTCTAGCTACGAAAACTACCAGTATCTGCTCTTGAAGTTGTTCCCAAATTCGTTAACTGGAGCTGCTTTCTCTTGGTACATGTCACTGCCAAGAGACTCCGTGTTTGGTTGGGCAGATATGACAAGACTCTCCCACGCTCAGTTTTATAGAAGTGAGCTCGAAGTCAGTATCGCGAATTTGTACAGGCTTACTCAACGTGCTGGAGAAAAGGCGGACGATTTTATTGCCACGTTCAAGAGAATGAGAAACAAGTGCAGGATCAATATTTCCGAGACTAAGTTTGTGAAGATGGCGCAAAAAGGTTTGACCTGGAGCTGAGGAAGAAATTTCAAGGCATAGATTTTAGAGACTTTTTCGAGTTAGCTATGAAGGTGACAGAATACGAGGAGCTACTTAAAGAAGACAATAAGCTGAAAAAGCAGAATATAGGGACGTATTTCAAGGAAGTCCATAACGCTGAAGTAGAAGTTGCTATAGCTGCCGTATTTGATACTGGAAGCATAATCTGCCCACACCTGGCAAAGATGCCTCCTGGAATGTAACAAAATGGTGACAAGAGGGGGAACAAGTGCACATTCGATGTAAGTAGAAAATCTGAAATTTTCGATTACCTAATGAAAATCGATTTTATTTCTTTGCCAGAGGATCACGTTTTGCCTACCAAGGAGGAGATGAAGTCCAAAGACTATTGCAAATATCATAACACATGGACTTATTCCACCAACATATGCTGGGCCTTCAGGAACGTGATTTAGGACCGCATCAATAGGAAAATCCTCAAGTTCCTAGAAAAGGCAATGCTCATTGACAAAAATCCATTCACAGTGGGGTCAGTGAATGTAGCAAGTACTGACATGAGGAATTGGCTCAACCAAAAAAGGAGGTAGGAGCATACGAATCAAGTGTGGAGGCTGAAAGGGTGGAACATGTGGAAAAGGAAAGACGACCTAACAACTACCTTTAAAAGTCAGGAGAGAGTCAGTGCATTGGAAAGGATCGGTAACCGGGTCACCGAAAATAACACTGGAGTCGGTACCCAGGTCGTCAACTGCACTGGCGGTCACCCGAAATTTGTTAAGCCACCAATGCCCAAGAAAGTTGGAGAGTGGATTCGAGTGGAAAGCAAAAGGAGAGATAAAAAGGAAATCCTTCCACGACGGTTTCTACCACCTACTACATGAAGATATGTTTGACTCTGAGACTGTCGTTGAATGCTTTCTTGCATTTGGTTCTATTAAAAGGCAATGTTTATGTTAATAAGTGATAATTATTAAGCATTAATATTAAAACATAAATTTCACATACATTTAGTTATCAACATCCGGTGTTAACGACGGTCACACTGTTTTGCTTCTTAGTATGATTGTGTAAAAAGAGTTAATGGGGTATAAGCTTCCTGCCCATTGACTTTTCCTGCATCAGAATAAAATGTTATAAGTGAACTACAATTTTCAAAAATGTTGATAGAATTTTCTCTATTTTTATGATATTTACCCCCTGTTGAACAAAGAAAGTAACTCTACAACATAATCATATATGGCACTGCACATTTATAACATTATCATTATCCATAATATACATATTTTTGATCCAAAATTCACACTTCTAATTAAATTGAAATACATCAAAGTAAAAAAAATAGAATATAACATCAAAGTGTAGATACTTACAAGTCTCTTTGCATACTCGTGGTGGGTAATATATCCTCTAGTGTGTACAGGAAGATTCTCTTCCCCTGGTGCTCTATGTTTGTGGGTAAAATTACGCTCTAAAATGGATATTGCCTCGGGTGATGTTCAATAATGCCACTAACGACTCCATATTTCTTCAAAATATAAGGAGGTTATACACCAGTCTTGTGTATTGCACCAATAAAGTCTCTATAATGTGTAAGAGCTCGTCTCTCCTATACTTTAAAAATAACCGCATCAAATTCAGAATCCTAAAAAAATTCTTTATGAAAAAAAGAAAAAACATATCATAAGTACTTATAATCTACAATAATTATTTAATTAATGTATAAAAATTAATTACAAAAAATACAAATATATTTTTCGTATCTCAAACTCTTGATAATAAAAATCCTTTGTCTTCTGAGAGATATTCTTTCACATATAACCCTCAAGATCAATCTTCTCCTTTAATTTAAATGACATGTTTCTTGAGCACGGTCCAGACAAAATCAACCTAATATAAAAATAATTTTATATCATTTTTAAATTTAAACCTATAACTTAATTATAAACATATGTTGTTTCATGTATTTTCACTTATAGATTGTTGACAATTGTGATGAAAGTTTTTCCATCAACTCCCTCAGTTTTAGGCTGGAGGCCGCCTCCTTCATCCATAACGTTTACCCCTGATATCTCTGTCGATATAGGGGTGGTGGATAGTGTAACAGTAGGTACGGAAGGTGATGCCTCATTTGCATGTATAGTAGATGGAGGTACAACATTTGATTCTGTTACAGTTGTAGAAAGTGATACTTCACCTGGAAAGTAATTCGCTCCAAATCGTGGTCTGAACTTTAGTCGCATCATATCCTATTTTCTCTTTGGTGGCATATTTTAACCTGAAATTCATATTTTATTGAATATTCCAAAAATATAACAATTTCAATTCAATACATAACAATATATTGTTGATTCAATAATTTATTTATTGAAAATAATATTCTTAAATATTCTTATATAACATCTTTATGGCAAGTTCCTAATTAGATAATATCTTGACTTTTACCTTAACATGAAAAAGTGTATGTCTTAATTCCCATCAGTCATAGGATAGGGAGAAATATACCAATTTTCTTATTAGCCTAGAAATAGTAAAGGTAAGAATGTATGCCGGAACTTAATGTTCAAAGAAAAATTAGAAAAATGTGAAACTATTAACCATGCTTGTTTTTAATACATATGCAAAAGTGAAAGAAAAACCAACCCAGCTTATCTAACATCAACCTGCAGCAACCAACAACCAACAACCAACCATACTTGACACTGCTCTTATTACTCATCATCGTCATCATCAAAATCAATTTATAATACCTTCTCTCGTGACTGCTATAGACTCTGGTTATCTACTTAACCATCGGTCTAAAAGGAATAGTAGTTCTTGAGCCTAAACCTAAATCAAAGAGTGTGTTTGTACCTATAACTAATCATCACAAGCTAGTCCCAAGCCAGAATCACCAACAACATGATGAAATAATGACCTCTTGCGAGTATAATAGCTATGGCATAAGCTACGATGATCATGTGACAATGATATATGATTATTATTCCATAGTTTTGATGATTATGTAAATTATGGTTCAATAATATGACATGACGAGTATGATGTTAATCTTGATTCCTGTCCTTGCGACTTTGATTCCTAGTTTCTCTCATGTCCTTTCTCCTAAACTTGTCTTGACTCATCACTGCCTCTTTCAACTTCGAAATCCTCTCCCTTTGTAAATCCCCCTTTTTCTTTTTCCATGTTAAAAAGAATTGGTTAAAAATTGTCAGCATTAACTAGTTGAACTCTAGTCTGAGGCAGATTGCCACCTCCCCAAGGGGGATCGATTTCTTTCTTCTCTGTTGTATAAAAGTGGCCAATGGGAGGTTAAAGGTATTTATGAAAAATTTATATTTCTTTCTTCTTATCTTTTTTTTTCTCAAAAGAATAAAAGGTTAATTGCATTACTACAAAAGTATTACATCTGGGTGCAAATTTACAAGCCAAATAGCTATATCCTGAATCATTTAAATGAATAACTAGTGCTATTCTAGGAGTTTTAAGAGAATTTTCTTAATATCATTTAAATGAATCAGCTACTGCTATTCTAGGACTTTTAAGAGAACTTTTCTCCTTTAACTATTGAACTAGGAAGCCGAGAACTTGAACTAACTACATTAATTAAACATTTAAATGACTTTTCATCTCTTCACTTAATTAAATTCTAATTCCTTTCCTCAAGACAACCTCCTTTATCCAATTTTTGAGATTTGCAGTCATACTATCTATATTAAGATGTATTTGTTAAAAGAGTTCTAATTTATGTAATTAGCTAATGTTAGCATATTTAGACCTTTCTAATTGAAAACTAACACACATAGATTACCTAAAGTAATTTGTTCATGCAACCTTTTTTTTTTTGGAGCATGGGAAGAGATTATATTAATCTATACATAAAGATGTAAAAAAGTAATTAGTAATTAGTATTTAGTAAAACATATTGAAGGCATTATTTTGGGAAATTTTTGGAAAACAAACGTTCCATCTATTTTAGTTATTAAATATGGTTTGTGTGTTATAACTATAACCCCTTCTGAGCATATACCTGACTAAGTAAACTAAACGAAGGGTCTCTTAGTCGTTGTTCATTTCTTGTAACCAAGTTAATAACTTCCCTCACATCACTCTCTAAAATGAGTTGGCGGAGATTAAATTTACAACCAAGGCGTAAACCATTTGGCAAACCTTTTTAAAGTATCCACAGAAGTTGAATGCCAAACTCCCAGATACAGTCTACTTTGCAGTTTTGCTAAGATCTTTTCGTTAGTTAGGGAAATAATCCGCATGAATCGAATTTGTTGAGGAATATATTGAGAGATAATTGGATTTGGTTAGACAATGTGTGGTTGGTAAACAAGGATCAGTTTTTTAGGAATATATCATCAAATATTCAATATGATTCCACAATATCTAGTTTTGTTCAAGGAAGGGATTCTATGAAGGGATCTTTTGATCAATCCAAAGATCATTTTGATTCCATTAGTAATGAAGATTCAGAATATCACACATTGATCAATCAAAGAGAGATTCAACAATTAAAACTAAAAGAAAGATCGATTCTTTGGGATCATTCCTTTCTTCAAACGGAAAAATAGAGATAGAATAAGAATTTGCTACGGTTTAGTTTCCGTCAGTAATTACAGTTTAGTTTTCGTCATTAATTTTCCATCCCTAATTACTAATTTTCTTATAGTATATAATGAGATTATATTAATTAAGATGAGATCTTAATTTTAATATTAAAGTAATTGTTTTTCTTAATATGATTAAGGTTAATAATTATGTTGATTCCTAATTAATTTTATAAAAATTAATTAGTTTCAGTTAGATTGAAAATAATTAATTAGACTATATAAAATTAAGGAAAATATTTTCTTAAGTAATTAAAAAAGAAGTTTCTTAATTAAAATTATTTATTTCAAATAGATTGAGATAAATTAAATTTATGATTTTATTTTTTAAAATTATTATTTAATTTATTTAGAAATTGTTTCATTATTTATAATTAATAAGTTTCTTGATTTATTAGAAAGGATACTTTTCTTGAATAAAATTTGAAAAGTGTTTTCATTTATTAAGAAAAATATGATTTCTTTAATACTTAAAAAATAGTTTTCTAATTTATTAAAATAAGAAATCAATCTCTAAACAAATAACATAAAGGACTTTCTTAATTAAATTTAAAAGTGTTTTATTGATTTTGAAATTAGTTTCCTTTTAATATTAGAAAATGGTTTTCTAATTAAGGAAAAGCAATTTCTAATGAGATTAGAAATAGTTTTCTAATTGTATTAGAAAGTGTTACTTATATATTTTTGTACAAGGAGTTTTTCTAAATTATAATGAGTATGAAGAATAATTTATTGAAAATTGTTTTCAATCAAAAGTTTTTCAAAAGAATCAAGTGAGAGTGGTAGATTGCATAATGTTTTAGTGGGTAGTTTAGTATGTGTTTAGTTATTAAATTTAATTTTTAGTGTATGTTTATGTTAGGATTTTGTTATTTAGTTAAATATTTGAGTTTTGTGTGTTTTGTGGGTTAGAGCACGCAATTAAGCTTCAATTTTATGTGTTTGAGGTGCCTTGATGTATTTGCTTGTATTTCAGGGAAAATATTGAAGAACGGAGGAGAATCTGAGGAAACCCAAAGCAAAATCCACAGCCATGTGCCACAATAACGAAAGAAGCAAGATGGAACTGCTGTGAAATCAAGTGCCACGATCATAGCCTGTATGACAACGGACACGGATGGCCTTCTGAATTCAAAATTTTGAGGGACTTTTTAGAATTTTTGGACCCAAAAAAACCCTAGGATTGCTTAGAATAGAAAAGAGTATATAAAGAAAAGAAAAGAACCTTAAAGGAACCCCATTTTCTACCACTTTTAAAAAACTCCAAGAAGAAGAAGATAGAGAGAGAAAGGGAAGAGCCAAGAAGAAGACCTGTCTTACAGCTTCAAACTCCATCTTTCCAACTTTATTTCTTCTTTCCATCTTTCATTTTCGTTCGTTCATTTAAATGTATGAGATTGAGATGGATTATATGACGACGGATTTGGGATTGATTATAATGTTCTAACTTTTCTTTAAGGATTTTGACTTGATTTAAAGTTAATCCAGTTATTTTTGTGTTAATCTCATTGGATGTTGTGAATAATTGCTAGAACTTCATGCTTCGGTAATAAATCGAGAGGGTGAACTGTTTGAGTGTAACTATGTAACACAATCTACTCGTTTTATGCTCAAAAACTGCAAGTGAACGGGTCGTGACTAGCTTAAAAGAGCGGATATCGATCCTATAGGGATTGATGACCAGACACCATTTAATTTAGATAAAACTTTGTTTAAGAAATGAAATTGTTTAATAAAAATAATCTAGAAGACTAGATTAAAAATAAAAGATTAACACAAAGCAATAGACAATACCAACGTGCAGAACAATCAAAATTCAAGAATCTAAAGACTAGAGATTACTTTTTTTCCTATTTTGTCTCTCTCTTATTTTATTGATTGAATTGTGTCTCACCCTAGATTTTTAGATGTATTAACTACCCTCTCTTAAAGTGAAATTAATTGTTCCTAATCGAATTAAAGGGAATCAATTAGACGATCTCTCAACCTACCCAATGACTCTACTGATTCATCTAGTTATTAAACTATCCTATGGGTGATCAATTGACTAGCCGAGATCTCTTTTCTAACTATTTAATTAACATGATGATTGTTAGTCTATAGGTCGCCAACTCTCGTTGTACAATCCTACACAAATTTATCTTACTCACTCTCTCGATTTGTTGCAAGATAACTAATAAAATCAACAATCATCAAAGACAACTTCATTCAATTCAATAAAATAGGAGTTCTAACAAAATAGTTCAAAAGCAATCTCTAAAACTAAATCAGCCTAACATGGTCTCCATAACATGATGAACATTTAAATAAACCATTTTACAAAGAATAGAAGAAGTAAAATTGACAGAAAGAAGGGCTCATTTCTCTTCTCACATTGAGGACAAAGGACTCATTTCTCTTCTCACATTGGGGACAATGTTTTGTCCAAGTGTGAGGAGGATTGTGTGCATGTATGCTTTTATTTTGAATGTGAATTTTGCATATCATATGTTAGTTTGTTTAGGTTGCATTATGTGATCCGTGTGAATGTGTCAATGGCTAGGACTTAACAGAATTGATTTAGCATTGAACATAGTCTTTTACTTTGCGAAGATTTATTAGCTTGTGAAATTAGTGACCTAGGTTACTTTAGTTAAATGTGCACATTAATTAGGATATGATGTTAGTTAATTCACCCTGGGAATTTGTCACATTCATTTATAATTTTAGGTAAATTGAATAAGTAACATCGGCAATATCTTGTCATGAGAATTACTAGTTAAAAAAATAAGGTAGTAATAATAAAATGTGAAAAAATGATGAAAATCTTAAATAAATAACTATTTCACTGGCCTTTAGGTTATGAATAGAGCTAGTAGCTAGTTGAGAATGTGATGTAGATAAGTAATCATGTAATAGTCGATTTCCAAAACGTTACTTAGGGTTAGAGTCTTAGGCTATTGAGTCACATGAGCTTTATCATTTGAGAATTAATGGAGTAAATTTCATTAACAAGAATATTGTTAGCATACGCATACGAATCATGATTTAGTAAACATTGCAAAGATTGTGTATGCACTCCATTGACATAATCTGGGGTATGAAAGATTTAAAATGATGATGATATGATTGTGTATTGTTTATGTCTTGAATTTTCATTTGATGGATTATAATTAGTAATTTAGAATTAATTGTTACAATTGGAAAATTGATGAATTAAAATGTACATTTAGTCTAGGAAAAATATCAAGTGGTAAGACAAGTTGACACATAGAAAATTAGGATGACTAAGCCTATAAAATGAGTGACATTTGGTATGGAAAATTAAGTGACAAATGGCAGTAGTGATTGAGTAACAAATGGCCTAGGATATTGGTGACATTTGGCAGCCACATAAGAGGACATGTAGTATCACCTTGGATGACATGTGTCCTTTTAAAACAAGGACACCTTACACCAAAAGGTTTAAGCATATGTAGAGTTACTTATCTTTCTTGAAGTTTCTGCTGCATGTTTTCTTCTCCTTTCCCTCTCACCACCGAAACACCCATACCCTCACATCTCTGTGCTTTGCCTATGTTTATTTTCAATTACCATACCAAAATCTATGCTTTTACCTTTATAAAGATAGTTATACAACTAGATCATTGTTTTACTTGCTGCTATCTTTTTATCTTTGCTGAAATTGTACTTGGATGATCTTATATGTTTGTAAGGCAAACTAGACTTAATAATTTAGGAGGCAATTGACCTGATTAAGTAAGTGAAAGACTAATCTCTTGTGATATATGTTAATAAAACTTAATGATGACAGAATTGAGGATGTATTGATTGTGATATTAGTGTTAAATGAGTGCTGGAAAATGATGCATGAATGGTAGTTTCTGTTTTATTTAGCATGTATGAAAAACAATAGTTTTTGAGTTGTTAAATGAATGATTTTGAGCTAGAAATTAAGATGAAATTGATGAGGAGTTAAGGTATAATTTAAGTATAATTGAGGTATAATTAATGGACTATTATGAAGGCGTTTTGAATTTGGTATAAAGGTGTTTGAATATAGAAAATTGAGAGAAATTGGATATTGCACTTCAGGCACTCACCAAAGCTTTGAAATGATAATTTTGGTTTTGTGAATTTGTTGAACCAAATGAGGATAAGTCACTCTACATTAGCTTATTTGGACTTGATTCAGGCTTAAAATGAACCTAGATTGTTGCTTAATTAATTAGTTAAGGGTTTGATAAGTTTAGATTGTTAATTGATGTCATCACTTAATGAATGGATTTTCTTGATATCAATATATTTAATTCTGGAAATTATGAGTTATTAAAGGAATAAAGGTGTTCTTATGAATGCAAATATGATCTAAAGGATATGAGTAAGGTTTATTATGTATGAATAAATGTGAATTGAGAAATTGTGTGAATGTATATTGCTAGAAAAGGTTGATGAATGTATGACTGATGAATTTAGAGTAATCAAACTTACTCAAGGTATAAACCTATATGCAAAGTGGTAATACACAAGCTATAATAATTGAACAGTCCAGATTTGTGATTAAGAATACATACCCAAAAAGGTCAATTGAGCATGCATTGAACATGACTCATATACATAAACATATGCATGATTGTATATTCATATGATTGAACAAATTAGTGATTGTGAACTATGTGTTTATTGCATGACTATAGACGCATAAGTTGATTGTCCATATCTAGACATTGCCAGATCATCAAGGCAATAGCTATTCTGGAGTATACTGTGAGTTAACATAGATGTGTAAATTTAATTATATGTGCTTCCATTTGAATTGTATATGTATTGTCGAATGTGTGAAGAACTGAATAATGAACGTCGAACTTAGATCGGAAGGATTTGATATATGATATGAGCATATTGAATGAAAAGTACTAAAAGCATAATATGTGAATTGATGTATCTCATTACATTGAATTCCATGATCAGATAAAGGAGTTATGACCGGAGTAGCCAATGTGTGAAAAGGAGCTTTAAGTTCAAGATTGTGCACAGAGAGCCACAAGCTCAGATAATAATGAGCCCAATATCCGTAACAAATACGAGACAATATATGAAATGAGCCTGATATCCATAATAAATATGGGACAGTAAATTGAGTTAATAGGTTCTCGGTCATAACAAAGAAAAATAAGAATGAAGTCACATGTGCATTTGCATATGCAACTTTACATGTATCATATGAATGATTGAGATGAATTATTGAAATGTTTTGACATAATGATATGCAATGTTTGTATATATGTGTATTTGTTGAAAAATGGTAAAATGTGATGTGGTATTCAATATGGATGATATCAAATACTCGTTGAATTTAGATATTAATTTTTCCTTGTGTTTCTGACTTGAGTGAGCACATCGATGATGGTTCACCCACTGAGTTTGCAAACTCATCAAAATTGCAACGTTGATTTTCAGGGTCAAGGGAGATCTAACTACTAAGTTGATAGCATAGAAGTATAGTACTTGCATTTTTGGGGACAAGAATGGCTTAAAGGTCTGGTTAGCTGGTACTGAGGAGTCTAGTTAGAATATTTTTGTTTAGCATCCTTTTTGATGTGGCATGTTTTGTAACTGACGTTAAACTCTCAAATGTTATGTAATGTATATGCATGAATTATAAGTTGTAATGAAACCGTGTAAGTTTATGCTTGTGAATGAAATGGGAAGTATTGATCGTTTTGACACTTTGTGATACATATGATGCCTTAAATAATTTAATATGATTGCTCTAACCTACCATTCTCGTAGAATATATTCTCGAATATCCTCTAATATCTTTGAGCATAGGCTCTATAGGTTTGGTATGTTACATTTTTGGTATCTGAGCATGGTTTGACATCCTTAGGGAGATATAGTAGCATTTAAATATGACATTTAGTGAGAGGCTTGTACAGTGATCACAATTTATAATAGTCAGTTTTCTAACCCATTGAGGGATTGGAGTGATAGTCACATGAATTGCAATATATTAGAAAGAATTGGTACATTTGGGATATGATTTCATTCATATGCATAACATGAGCATATATATACACATAAATGTTGATTTAGGAAAATTGCACTAAATTGACATATTTCGGGTTATAAAAGGTTTAAAATGATTATAATTTGATTGTGTATTGCTTATGTCTTAAATTTTGGTTTGATGGATTACAAGTAGTAAATTTGAAATTAATTGTTACAATTGAAAAATTGATGAGTTAAAATGTACATTTAGTCTAGGAAAAATGTCAAGTGGCAAGATAAATTGACACATAAAAATTTAGGATGACTAAGACTATAAAATGAGTGACATTTGGCATGAAAAATTAAGTGACAAATGGCAGCAGTGATTGAGTGACAAATGGCCTAGCATAATTGTTACAAATGGCAGCTTATGGAGAGGACAAGTGACTTACATGCATAGGTGACAAATGCCATTGTATTGTAGTGACACCTAGTACCTAATGAGTTAAGCTACTGCAGGGATATTTTCTGTTGTGTTCATTCTTCTTCTTTTCTTTGTTCTCACCACTGAAACACTCACATACCCTCACAGCTTCTGAATTTTGCTTCAATTTCATTCATAATCACTTCAAGATCCATACAAAAATCTACTCAAAGATAGCTATAATCTACTATCATCAATTTGCCTTTGCTGAAATGATTTTACTTCCATCTTGTACTTGGATGATTTTGCATGCATGAAGAGCTAATTAGCTTGATCACTGAGGTGGAACTTGAGCTAAATAAGTATCATTAAGGTGGAACTTGAGCTAAATAAGTAAGTGAAATTATGATCTTTCTGTCTTGTTGAAATAGAAATTTTACGATGACTGAATTAGGATGAAATGCATCTGGCATTGATGATGATGTTATGATGGCATGTGATGGATGAATTAGTTACTTTTCTATTTTGTTATTAATTCATGAAAACAATAGGTTATAGATTGTTACATAGATGATTTAGGTTGAGATTTGAAGTATAAATGAAGGAGGATTGATGGTAAAAATAGGTGTTATTGAATTTGAAAAATTAGAGCTATAAATATATTTGTAGAAAGTGACTGTTAATGACATAAGTGAGCAGAATTTTGTAAGCCTTAGTGTAACCAATATGGAGTTAAATTAACCTTAAATGAAGTCACCTTACAGTACATGAAATCTGGAAAATTGTAGGTGTTAGTGATGTAACACCCCAACCCTATCTGACACGTGTCCATATACCCTTCGGACGTACATGCACATACTAGATAGAAATGGTGTGCTAACTAATTACACTTTCACTATATAGCATGGCATCATAGCTACATCATAATTAACATAAAATTTAAAACCCAAAAATTTCTTCATATCATTTCATAAACTATATTGACAATGTAGCATTACAACCATCATCCATGTTTGTACAATATTAGCCTATCAAAGTCACAGCTCTGTCTACAAGGAATGCTACATGCACGAGAGATTAAACAAATGTTAAACTAATCCTTCAGTCCTAGCTGACCGACCTTTGAGTCATGTCCTTTATCCAATAGTTGTGCAAAATCTCTTCTAAGTAGTCTTAAAAGCTAGGTTGTTGCTCTCTCGAACCTAAAAATATCAACATTGCAATTTGGTTGAGCGAACTCAGTTAAGTAACCATCCTAGATGGTTCACTCTTGTTATGCAACACACAATTTATATCATCATATAATTCACATCATCTCAATTTTCATCATGTAATATCAAGAAACTCTTTGTTCACATATAACACATGTCAGAATCCATACAATTCATCATTCCATTACAATTAGGCATATTACAATCATCGATAATTAATCACACTTATCATACAATAAAAGTTCTCAAAACATTGCAATCATTCAATTAATTCATAATGTATGTGCAATGCTTATGAGACTCAACTTCATTTAATTATCTTGTTGTGACTGAGTGTCTTTTTCACTGTCCCGTATCTGTTGTGGATACTGGGCTCTATCATACTGTTCCTTATCCGTTGAGGACATAGGGCTCTTTATACACATTGAGCAATAGGCTCTTACCACAGATGTCTGAGCTTTAAGATCTTTTTCACTGGCGACTCTAGTCACAACTGCCTTTATATGTTATGCATTCATATAATGAAATGCACAATGCATATTCATTTTGTCACATTTGCATTCTTTCTCATTCACATTTGTCATCGAACCTTTAGTCCGACATTCAATATAATAGTTGAGAATCATTTAGTCAATCATGTTCACATTTAAGTAGCACTTCCAATGTTCTATTCATGCATTAAAACGCCTTGGACATTGAATGTCCAGAATTCAGTACATACACATCATATTGATTCAGTACACAATTTAACAAACAATCAAGGTGAGACCATCTTAGGTTACTCATAATTGCTCCTTTTAGTTTGTTGCCTTGAAGTCTGACAATGTCTGGAAGCGGTCGCTCAATGTGTTCTTCTATAAAATGTAATCATATACAAAATTGACACATTCAGATAAATAGTCAGTCATAAGCACATTCATGAATATATCATGTATTATGCATGTTCAATGACAACTTTTTGGGTATGTTTCCTTAATATACTTTATAAGCAATTACAACACCTTCCAAACATTTTTTAATCTTTAATACTCTTTACTCACTTTAATCCCGTCATTTAATATCAACTACATTCATTTATGTTCTCATTTAACCCTATATACCTCATATGGTAACATCTTTACTTGAATTAGGTTAAAAAATATCCAAAAAAATCACCCTTTGATAAAGCTTGTCGAGTCGTAATCGTGCCTGTGCAAGATCATGACTTTTCTTCTTCTCTGCAGAGTCGCGATCGTGCATCCATCATTCTTCAGCAGAGTCGTGATCATGTTCTTCTTTCTTTCTTGCCATTTGTGACCTAGAAATAGAAGTTTTTAGGCAATATTTTCTTCTAATCAAATGTTCCTCTATGTCTTACCTTTTTAATGACATCAAATTCATGCATTTTGGTTTAGTATTGTGCAAGTTATAATCGAAATACTCCATACTATTTCTCATACCTCGATAGAACATAACTCTCAACTTCAAGCCAAATTTCAAGACTCTTAAGGACATATTTAAGATTCTATTCCTTCATAAAAATGTATCCATATGTCTCTAGTTTGCTTCAAATTAAATTCCATCTAATTTAGATATTCACAGATCAAGTTATGGCTAAAATACAGATGTATGTTTAGTAAAATACTGCATGTAACACCCCATTACCCTAGGATACGTACCGGAACGCCCGTAGGTCATTCCGACACATAACCTAAGATAACGGAG
>JANZXP010000195.1:25156977-25175200 GCA_027576715.1 Erythroxylum flavicans | reverse complement strand
ACCTTAAACTTTAATTCCCTTAACCTATATCATATTATCTTACCCACATTAACATGCTAATTAACTCCAAGGTAAAATAATATAAGAAACCCCAAAATAAACTAATCATGCTTATTTATCAAAAATAAATGAATAAAATTCGAGGGCTAACAAGACCTACACTGATGAAATTTGCCAAGGGCAAGCATTTGCTGCTCCAAGCAACTGGTGCCAGTGAGAAGAATAAAAGCATCAGGCCCTTTAGGCCGATGAAAGAAGACGTTGGCCAATCAGGCCAATGATTGCTCAAGAAAGTAAGGAAGGGTGGTTAGTAGCTGGAAGGGCCATCTAGGAAGTAATTTTGCAGCAGGCCAGGAAATAATTAATGGCCAACTATGAAGTTGAGATTTTCGGAACAAAGTTAGTTTATGAGGTAGTCAAAGCGTCCAAAAGCTACTCTAGGCAAAGGCAGTGGCTAAATGATTTTTCTAAATACGTTAAGGGCCACCATAGAGCTTATATCTATAAGCCCAATGGTGTATGGGGGCAAATGTTTACACAGAAAAATAGGTTCGGCCTATTTTTACTGTTTTGGACCGAAAACTCGAAGCTCAAAGAGAGCCCATAGTTCAAAGTCTAAAAGAAATTCACTAATCCTGGCCCATCAAAAATCCAGTGTCTAACAAAGAGGAAAGTAGTAGAATTTGAGTTGGAGTGGGAGTCTTGAAATTCAAGATAATGAGGAGATAAGATAATAAATTTGATAAGGCCAAATTTTATCTCTATCTGGCATGATAAAGTTTTATCCAAATTTTTTCTCTATCTGGCAGGATAAATTTTTATCAAATTACAAGTTTGATCAAGGTTGGACACCCATCATTTTTGGCTATAAATTGAAGTTTTGAAGCAGAAAAAAGGGTATAATATTTCACATATCAAAAGTCTGGCATTCCAGCAAATCTATCAGTTTATTTTTTTGGCAATTCTCTAGTTTTCTTAACATAGTCTTCTCTTTCAATTGTCATTAGCAATTTTCAATTTCTTTGTCATTGTGTTTTGCCGAATTGTTTATCAATAAAGCAAAGTTCTTTTCTGTTAAATTTTTTGTCCCTTTCTAGCATACACAATCGTTTGATGTTAGTCTTAGATTATGAGTCGCAATATCCTTTTTCCTTATTTCCTAGTTTAGAATCACTTTAAATTCTTGGCACGCTCGCAAACACATTCACACTGAAACAAAGGGCTATGTGTTAACCTTCAATTAAAATAAAGGCAAACTCCTGCATTTATGGGTGGGTCCCTATTTTTCGTCACAATTATAGCATAATCCCTTTTGACGTCTAGTGGCCATTTCCGCTGGGGTAAGCTTTTTAAAATTTAGTTTTGATGGAGTGGGTAACAAGGGTTGGGGTGTTGGGGTGTTTTAGGTTGTAGGTGTCACAATGGATGAAGAAGATGGGATGGAGGTTATACCTTTATAGCCGCGTTTTCTATCATCGATTTTGTCCTCTTGGAGCTTTGCTAAAACTGCGGCCTATGTGAGTGAAATGGGCAGCAACATCTGAACTTCACGTTGGATCTCCGAAGAAAGGCCAGAGATGAAACAACTGAGTAGGAATGAAGGTGGTAGGCCCACAATACGATTAGCCAACCGTTCAAACTCTATGAGATATTCATTGACAATGCTACGTTGGGATAGTTTGAACAAAGCGCCCCTGGGATCATCATAGAAAGAAGGTGCAAACCTTATTTCCAGAGCTTGCAATAAAGCTAGCCAAGACATGACAAAACCATTACTAAACATCCATTAGTACCAGCTAAGAGCGGGACCATCCATGTAAAACGACACAACCATTTCGTCAGGGGTTCCTTGATAATCAAAAAATTGTGAAATCTTGAAAATCCATCCTAATGCGTCTTGCCCATCAAAACAAGGTACTTCCAACTTAATAGGTGGACGTTGGATGTTGTAAGGAGGTGGTGGTGTGGGTATTGTCGGTGTGAGTGATTGGGTGGAGAGATGGTTAAGTTGTTCCAGGATGCTAACAATTTTGAGGGAAAGGTCATTTTGGTTAGTGGTGAGGGTGGTTTGTGCTTGGGCAAGACGAAGAACACTTTCTTCGATACGCTCGGTGGCAGTTTTGGAGCGGGTATTATGGTCAGCCATGGCAGGTCGAACCAATTGATAGAGCAGCGTTCTTCCTTGAATTGAAGGACAAGAGGACCTTCGAAAAATTAGAGAGGAGAGAGATTTTGGTAATATTCTTTTTCTGCCTTCTTTCATTCATTCCTAAAGTATTTGACAAAGAACATGTGCCAATTATTAGACAATCACGATTCAAGGAAACAGGAAAAAAAAAAGAATTTAACACATTTGAAAAGAAATGCAACAAAACAAATGGCAACTCTAACAAACTCGGTGCCTAAGTTTCATCAAAATACTCTAACCTACACATAGTCATCCAAGTAGCCTGGTCTCCTTGAGGTCCTTCGGAATCGGGTAGTCAATTGGGCTGGTAATTGGGCTTAAGTGCTAACATATTATACACAAATACAATGCCCCAATCCATATACATCACGAAGGAATTGACCTTTTTTAGCCAAAAAAAAAAGAGCATATATTTTACATTTGGTTAAAAATGCGAATATCTCCAAATCAATTTGAAATTTGAATGTTAGTAATGACGAGTGAAAATAGAATATTATATGCAGAAACTGGTTGCTACTGAACTAGATTGAAAAGTGAAAATAATATTTAATATACGATTTGGGTTTAAAACATGCGATGTGGCTTCGGAGACGAATTGCATAATTACTGAAAGTAGAAGGATCGCCTCGCAGCAATACTTACCGAGCCCTTAAAGTTACAAAAACTACTAGCTACAGTAGCATATATTAAATTAAGATAATCCCATTAAATGCTTGCACAAACTACATCTATGGCTGAAGCTTCAAGCATTGATCCTTCAGTTGTTAATTCTCTTTGTTCGGTGTACATTCCATTTCAGTTATTCCACTGTGCGCAATCCAATGGCGTGCTACAAATGCCTGAGAACAATTCAATCTTTTCGGACAAAAAGAAAATAACATAAAAATGAGGCCAATTTGATAGTCACATCCATATCGCACAGAATGAGTGTCACTCGCAATACGCATGCCCTATTCACTCGGACTACACGATGGAACAATAAAGAATTGGCCGGGACCAAATATTAATCTGCGGTTGATAAACAGCCAGTATAACATCCCATCCTTACATTTGCAAGATTTAGGATGATAAAAAGGAAAAATGGTCCGGTAGAGAGGAAGATCAGCCAATAAAGCATACTCTCACAACCAACACGCCTCTGTAGTCAGTCTCAATCTTGAAAAACCGAAAAAGAATGAGAAATGGCAAGCAACGTGTAAAGTTTCTTAATCAAATAGTCAATCCGCACTTGTGTGGGTAATGCACTTTTCCAGGTGTCTTTCTGGTGCAGTTTTGGGAAAGACAAAAGTAAAGAGCAATAACTAGAAAGTGCTGAGCCATGGAAACAGCAAGCAACTGCATATTGACTCAAAAAAATACTTGGAACACAAACTATAGCAATTACCTAGTAGGATTAGCAAAAGGTGCCGAATGAGGATGTAAATGGAAAGAAAATCACATAAAGACTTATAGAAGTATTTATGTCTATTTGCCTATTTTTTCATTAATCTCACCCTCCATTGCCTTTGTTCTTTTCCGACTCCTTTCTCAGTCAAACTTTTTATCTTTCAGTGGATTAACTGTTGCAGACTCTACAGAGGAAAGAAAATGATTTAAGCTTTAACTTCACGTAGAAATACTAAACTCAATACTGATCTGTTAATCCATATTACCATAGGCTATGAACTAGGCAAGGCTTCTCCTCAATGGTTGCTAAGAAATCTGAGAATCAAACCCCAAAAAGTTATGGTTAACTATAACCAAAGGTTGACGCGATATGCTCCCCAGGAAACTAATAAACTGAAGACAGTATCAAGTTTCAAACCAGTGTCTATGCAAGTGGTGCTCTTACTTCTGGACAACAGGATCATATTACTGCTGGACAGCTCATGTTACTCCTGAACATGATTCAGTGAAAGTATACCAACGTTTTACTCATTGAAAAATAAGAAATAAGATTGAATAGATTTTCAGATGTTATATGGATAGGATTAGTTTGAATAGATCTGGCAGTCGTTATCTAGATAGGATTATTTTCTATTTCTATAATAGAAAGTTCGTTAGTTGTTAGGTCTTGTATCCTATATAAGGGGATGCAATAAAGACAAAATTATTCATTCCAAAACAGTATACATGTTGAGATCCAGGGCTTGAGTTTACATCAAAATAGGCTGAAATTTAGACTGTTAGGATTCCTCATTAGATATGTCGTAGTAATATATGTTATTCTATTTTAGATATGCTATCCTAGTTGTATATGACTTATAGAATTTCTATTATAATAGGATTTAAATTAAGATTTTTCTACTAGAATAAGGGTTCTAGAACTATATATAGGAGTGTGTGTGTGTATTCAACTCTTCATCAAGAATGAACAATATAAAATTTTTCTACAAACTTGAGTTTTCAGCTGGAAAGTGTGATGCTTTCTTCTAAAAGTGATTCCTAATTATCCATTATTTGTGTTCTTCACTAAATTCCAGTAAAATTAACCTAGATTCCAACCATATTCAATTTTCAGCAACCAAACATTAAAATTTTAGCCATACAAAATCTAAAAATTCAGCATTTCTAGCCAAAATTCAACCCTAAAACTTGAATATTCCAGCAGACTAATATCAGCCATATTTCGCAATTTTGTATTTTTTAACAACAATTTAATAATTCTTCTATTTATCCTACGTCAATTTGGTGTCAAAGCTTTGATTCACGATGGCAGCACTTAGCAGAAGGGCATACAGAAATATTTAGTGACCAGGAGCGAGATGAAATACTTGTAAGAGTTAAAGAAAGATTGGACCTTAATAACCCTTGATCATAAGGTGCTCCAAGAATTAATCCAGAAAACAATATCAGACAACAAACTAAAATTGATGGTGTTGCTGAAAAAGTGAAATTCAAGACGAAGAGGTTGACATTAATCAACAACAAATGAGGTTAATGCCTACCAAGAGATCCAAGACAAAGAAACCAACCAGCAGTATATGGAGAGCGCATGCGAACTTTTAGAGGCCACGATATAGTTGAAACACACAATGAACTCGTTGAAATTACTAAGAAAGTCTGTGTTGAAGCCCCTAATTTTGTAGAAAAGATAGATCCATACCTGTTTTTAGATTGGACAACAGCAATGGAAGATTTTTTGACTAGTATCACATGTCGGAAGATCGAAACGTTCAATTCACAAAGACGAATCCCGTTGAACAGGCTAAAATATGGTGGAGATCAGTAGAGGATAGACTTCGAAAAATAGGCTAGCTACTAATTGTTGATTGCGGAGAGATGAAACTGAAGTTATAGAAAAAAAAACTTACCATTTCATTATCAGCAAGATCTCCAAGATCAACTCACAATCTTTAGACAAGGGATTATGTCTTTAATTGAGTACACAGAAATATTTGATAAACTTTCTATCCGATGTGAAGGGATGAAGTCGGAACTAAAACTTAATATCTCACTAAAAAAATGGCTAAGGGTAAAAATTAGCAAGGAGCTAATAATGCAAAGGATTTACAACCTGAAAGATGCATATCACTTGGCTTTAAGAACAGAACAATACTTAGGACAAGTAACTAAAAAGTTTCAAAGTCAAGTCAGGGAGTTTGGCATGAAGAGAATTATGACAGTACAAAACTTTTGATCGTCATCCAATGCAACAAAATCTGCACCAGAAAACTACTACATAACTTCGCAAGGAGTTCAACTTAAAGGCAAAGCCATAGTCAGACTGGGACAAAAGGAGGCAGCAGTGAAAAGAAGTCTTCCAATGCAATGGGATTTTATTTATGAATGTCATAATAAAGGTTTGCATATAATAGGATAAGAAGAAGAGGAAGAATCTGATGAGTATGTATGTGAGCATGAAGCTAGAGAGGAATTGAAGGAGGCTCTAGTGATGAACTAACTAGTCCTACAAATCTTAATGCAGTGAGACGCATACCTACAACCCCTAAAGCGGAAGAACAACAAGAATGGCTTCGTACTACTATTTTCTTTACTCAAGCTAGATGCGGAGATAAAGTATAAAAGTTTATCATTGATGGAGGAATTAGTATGAATGTGGTATTAGAGAACCTGGTTAAGCGATTGAATTTTATCAGAAAACATGGTGAAGCGATTGAATTTACTCGTGGAGAAACATCCAAATCCCTACAAAGTTGCTTGGATAGATGATAGTACTATACCAATTGGTCAAAGGTGCTTGGTGTCTTCCAAATGAGGAACATATGAGGACTCTATTTGGTGCGATGTCATTCTTATGAAAGTATCTCACATTTTGCTTGGGCAACCGTAACTTTATGATTGATATGTGTAGCACTTCAAAAAAGCTAACACCTATTAGTTTATATTTCATGGAAACAAGATAATTTTAAAGCCTATGAAAGTAGGCAAGGTAGAAAAACAACGAGGAAGTAACAAAACATCCATATGTGTCAAGAAAAAGTCTCTTAATATCCTTAAGGAGAGAGCATTTGAAGTTGTTTTTGCAAGGAAAAGGGAATTGTTTTTGCAATGGTAGTGAGGGAAGTAACAAAAATAGCATCTGAAATACCCTTTGCCTTACCAAAAGAAGTGGGAGAGTTGTTAGCTGATTTTTCAAAGTTTACACTGGATGATTTACCAGTGAGTTATCTCCTTTACAAGATAATTCAGTATGCTATTGACTTGGTAACTGTATCTAACCTACCAAATCTTCCAACCTTTCGCTTGAATCCTATTGAGAATGAAGAGCTGAAGAGACAAGTAGAAGAATTATTGAAAAGAGGATTTATTCAAGAAAGTCTTAGTCCGTGGCAATTTCAACATTATTGACTCCTAAAAATGATGGAAGTTGGTGAATGTGTATTGATTGTCAGGCAATAAATAAGATCACAATAAGGTATAGATTTCCAATACCTTGGCTTGATGATATGTTAGATATTTTGATTGGAGCTACTACCTTTACCAAGATAGACTTACAAAGTGGGTACCATCAAATTAGAATTAGACAAGGAGATGAATGGAAAACAACTTTCAAGACTAAAGAGGGACTTTATGAATGGATGGTTATGTCATTTGGGCTCTTTAACGCATCTAGCACTTTTATGAGAGTGATGAATCAAGTGTTTCGATCATTTTTGGGTAAATTTTTGGTGGTATATTTTGATGATATATTAATATATAGCAAGATTAAAGAAGACCACCTATTAAATCTACAACAAATCTTGAGAGTTTTGAGGCAAAAGGAACTTTATATCAACTTAAAGAAGTGTTCTTTCATGCAATCAAGTGTTGTTTTTCGGGGTTTTATTATATCCTGCCGTAGAGTGAAGATGGATCATGAGAAGATTAAGGTCATCCTTGATTGGCTTATTCCAAAGGATGTGCACAACTCAAGGAGTTTCCACAGCCTAGCAACATTCTAGGCAAGTTACACCATCATCGCACCTATTGCTGATTGTATGAAAAAAGGACAGTTTACTTGGTCAAAGACAGTAACTAAAGCATTTGAAGAAATCAAGAAAAAGATAACCAGATCTCCTATTTTACAAATTCTACATTTTTCTGGAGTATTTGAAGTTGCTTGTGACACATCTCATGTAGGCATACTCAGCCAAATGCTTATTTCAATGAGAAGTTAAGTGAAGAGAAGCAACGATATCCAACCTATGACAAGGAATTTTATGCAGTAGTACGTTGTCTTTACAATTGGTGTCAGTATCTCTCATACAGGGAGTTTATTCTATATTCAAATAACGAATTTCTTAAACACTTCAAGTCCCATAAAAACTTGAACAAAGGGCACATGTTATGGGGTAAGTTTTTGGAGCAATTTAACTTTGTTATTAAACATGGGACAGAAGTTCAGAATAAGGCAGCAGATGCATTAAGTAGGAAGAGTCAATAAGAGAATATGTAATCTATTCAGAAATTGCAGCTAGACAGAGAGACCAACACTTTCCTTTTGGTATCCACAATGACTATCTTTTCAAAGGAAACCAATTTGCCAACTTAATACTTCTATAAGGGACAATGTGAATTGGGAATTACTTGGAGGAGGAGCAGCCAGACATTTTTGGAAGAGATAAAACCATCGTAATGGTTGAAAATCGCTTTTATTGGTCCTCTTTAAAACGGGACGTGCCTAAGGTCACACAGTAATGTCAAACATGTCAATTAGCTAAAAGAAGGAAACAAAATTCTAGATTATACATACAACTGCCTGTGCCTCATGAACTATATATACGTGTGTATTCAACTCTTCTTCAAGAATAGGCAATCTGAAATTTTCCTACAAACTTAAGTTTTCAACTAAACAGTGTGATTCTTTCTTCTAAGAGTGGTTCTTAGATCTAGGAGTGATTCCTGATTTCCTACTATCCATTGTTTTTGTTCTTCACTAAATTCCAACTATCTCAAACCTAAATTCTAGCCATATTAAACCCTAAAATATTAAACTTAAATTTTAAGCAATAAAACCTTAAAAATTCAGCTATAAGAAATCTGAAAATTCAGCAATCCTAGCAAAAATTCAACTCTAAAACTTGATATTCTAACAGCCTCATATTAGCCATATTTCTCAATTATGCTTCAAGTGCGATGAAAAAATCATGTTGGGCACATATGTAAAAACCAAGAATTGAAAATCTCAACTGTTTTTGAGGATGAAGCAGAAGGCGAGTTTGGGGATAGGTGAAGGGCAATCACATGTTGAAGCATTGCTACAGGTTGGGGAAATCCATGTGACACTAAATTCAGTCGTTGGATTAAGCTCTCCGCACTCGATGAAAATAAGAGGAATGATAAGGAGCTAGGAGGTAATGATCGTCCTTGATTGAGGGGCTACCTAAAACTTCATCGGTGAAGAGTTGGTGGCAAAGTTGGGCTTCAAAATCATAGAGAGAAGAAGCTATGGTTTAGCAATGGAAAGTGAGGCGCCTATACTAGGTAGAGGGATCTGCAAAGGTGTTGTACTTCAACTACAAACGATCATAATGATCACGGATTTTCTGCCTTTCAATCTTGGTGGGTTTGATGTGATCTCAAGGCTCAAGTGTTTGTTTGCAATGCAATACACCGACTCTGATTAGCACTCCCTAACAATGAAGATACCAATTAGGGGAAAGACGGTAATGCTACATGGGTACCCTACTCTAAGCAAAATAGTCGTATCCCTAAAACTATGGTCAAGACTATTATCCATGAAGGCGAAGGAATGATGGTTGAGATGTGTAGGCCAACCCTTTCGGACGAGGACAAAGGGACCAACTTCCTAAGGATGTACAAGGGTTGATAGAAGAATTTCAAAAAGTTTTCCATTGGTCGGGTGAGCCACCCTCGTGGTGAGAGAAAAGCTATGAAATCAACTTAAAACCCAGGATAACTCCCATCAATGTCCGATCTTATCAGTACGCCCATACTCAGAAGGAAGGTTAGTAAAGGAGATGTTAACTATAGGGATTATCTAGCTTAGCATAAGTCCTTTTTCGAGCTTAGTACTCCAAGTCATAAAGAAGGATGGTAGCTAGAAATTTTGTGTAGACTACCAAGTTTTGAATAAGGTAACAATCCCTAGTTGATTTCCCATCCCTATAGTGGCGAGTTATTTGATGAGTTGAGAGGAGCTTGACAATTTTCTAAGCTGGATATAAAGTCAGGACACCATCAGATTTGATAATGACCAAGGATATCCCTGCATTTTGCACTCATAAGGGACACTACAAGTTTTTAGTCATATGGTTCGACTTAACGAATGAGCAACATTTCAGTCTATCATGAACAATATTTTCAAACCAATGTTGCGAAAGGGGGGTCCTTTTTTTTTTTTGGGATGACATATTAATTTACAGCAACTCCGTGAAAGCCCATTTGCAACATTTGAGAGAAGTACTAACCATCCTTAAAACTCATCGCTTATTCACTAATTTTTAAAAAAAAATGCTATTTCTACATAAATAGGATTGAATAACTAAGTCATGTTATAATTGAGAAAGGAATGACTATTGATCCAGAAAAGGTGAATGTAATGGAGCAGTGGCTGATGTCGAAAAATTTGAAAGAATTATAAATCTTAGTTGGATTAACGGGCTACTACTAGCAATTTGTCAAAGACCAATTAACAGACATGTTAAAGAAAGATGCATTCAAGTGGAGTGAAGAAGCAATCCCAATTGTACATCATCTTAAGAAACAATCGCAACTATACAACTAGCCTTAATTATGTTTCAACCTATCCTTCATTTGTGCCTGAGGTCAAGTGCATTCTTGTTGGAGTGGGAAATGTTGCTACTAGATAGTAGGATCAAGATAATGTCTTTGCTAGACAATAGGGTCATGTTACTCTTGAACATGATTCAGCAAAAATGGTGTCTTTTGACCAAGTTTACCAACATTTTACTCGTGAAAAATAAAAAAAATTTTAAAAGATTTTGCAATTATCTACATAGGATTAGTTTTGATAGATCTAGCAGTGTTATCTAGATAGGTCTTCCATTTCTATAAAGAGTTCGTTAGTTGTTAAGATTGTGTATTGTATCCTATATAAGGGAATGCAATAAGGGCACTATTATTCACTCCAATAATAAACATGTTGAGATCCAGAGTTCTCTCTTAACGAGCTCTAAATATTTTTTTTTTTAACAAATTAGGTAGAATAGGGATAAAGTCTTCCAAGCTTAGGGTGCAAGCAAAGCTGCTAGAAGACTTCAAAGTTTAGGGTCCTATAACTAGATCCCAAATCATGGACCATAATAGGCATTATATAGGAATTTTGATAAAGTGAAAATGTATTAGATATTCATTATTGGTGGGAAGGACAAAGCTCATTATCACCCATGAGCTATTATAGAAGCAAATCATGGGAAACAAATGCCATCTAATCATCAGAAATTGTCGATATGATGACTAAGCAGGGACTCTAACTTACTTGAGTCTTAATTGTCACTAATGGCAATTTCTTTCTAGTTATATAAGTTGAGCTTTCTTAAGATCAGAAACAACTCCGTGGTCTTTAGTGCCTCTTTCATTATATATGACCTGAAAAGATCAAATAAGTAGGTGAACCAAAAAGCTAGCAAATCACCACTAAAAAGTATGTTTGACTTAAGTACCTTGTCTATGACACCGTATTCAATAGCCTCTGATGGACTAAAGTATTTTGGCCGACTCATGTCAGACTCAATTTGCTCAGGTGTCTTCCCAACATGCTTTGCCAAGAGATTGACCTAGATGATAATTGAAGCAACACAAGTAGAATAAATGATTTAAGTGTTTATAAACAGACATAACCTTTACAAGAGAATCACGTTAAACTAATGTGTTATTTTTTTACGCTCTATCCTACTCTTTACTTTCAATGGCATCAGAGCTAATAATAAATAATAAAAGTTCTTATTTAATACGATTATATTCTTATTTTATAAATTTAGTTCAATTCTTACTCCATTAGAAATAGGGTTTCACGACTTCTTTTATATATTTTTTCTCTAGTAACAATATAGTAAATTTTCAAATGCAATTTTTTTCCTAAGGCTATGTATAGTTGGGGGTATTAATGGAATGGAATGGAATATTATTCCATCGTCTGAGAGAAGGGTTTATAATAGAATGGAATGGAATGAGATGGAAGAGAAAAGTTTTATATTACATCTCATTTCATCCTAAACAGTAAAAATGAGAAACTTCCGATTTGGAAAGTTTAGGATGAAACGTAAAATGATAAACAACTTTTCACTATATGACATTATAAACTCTTCTTTCAAACAACATTTCACTATATTAAATTATGAACCCTTCCATCCCTCCCAAAGAATAATTTTCTAATATTACATCCATTTACATTACATTCCATTATAAACCATTCCATTCAAAACCTTACTTCCAACCAAACATAGCTTAAGAGTGTCTCTTAGATATTTAAGAGATTGATAAACTCTAGAAGTGATTTCTAAAAGCCTATAATGCAATTCCAATTTTTTTATTTGTTTGAATTCCTAAGTATGATTCCTAGCTCTAATCTAGATCCTAGAAGTGATTCTTAGACCTATCTTTGATTTCAATTCCTTAATTTTTAAATTTCTGACCCAAATTGAGAGTTCCAGCATCCACTATTTTTAGTTTGCATTATCAAATAGTCCACATTCCTACATTCATCCTACCATCAACTTGGTATTAGAGCTTGGGTTCAACAATGTCTACATGAAGCAGAAGGGTGTACAGAGGATTGAGCTGACACTACAATGGTGACATACAGCAGATTGATGTGTAAGGGATAAGTCAATGATCAATAGATGGATGAGCTAACCATACAAATTATGAAAAGGCTTGATAGAATTGAAGCACATCTTGATTAAGAAACAACTCCCATAAGAAAGAATACCACAAACAGCAACCTAAGCTTGATGGTGAAGGTGGGACAAAATAGAAAAATAGAAGATGAAGCAACTGAACAACAAGCAGAAACATCTGAATAACAAACCGGAACAACTAAGCAGAGAGCTGAAACATGCACGTAGCATGCCAAAATACCTATACTACAAGCTAAAACAACTAAATAGGAAGCTGAAGTTATTAACTAAGTACTAATGTTTCTGGAGCAAGCTAGAGCAGTGGTTCTCGCTAACAAAGGTGCATTTGACATTGATGAATTTGACGAGATGGATAATTAGGATCAGGTCAATATCCACGAGGAAAATGTATGACAACTATTGATAGTTAAGGTCGACTTTCATCATGTCAGAGAGAATGATACAGAAAAAGAATAGTTCAATTAGAAAAGGAATATTTCTAGTTTAATTTGTTCTTAGTTATTTAGAAGCTGAATGAGTCACATGCCTTCTCCACTCTTGCACATACTCTGATTCAATTAGAAAAGGAATATTTCTAGTTTAATTTGTTCTTCGTTGTTTATGGTTTATGTGATATTTCCCTAGAAACTGAATAAGTCACATGCCTTCTCCACTCTCGCACATACTCTGACAATACGTCCAGGAGTTTTTTCTTCCTTCCTTTTCTGCCTGTCCAAGAGTTTTTTCTTTCTTTCTTCCTTTTCTGCCTATTTTTATTAGAATACAATATGGGCTCTATTAGGGAAGGAGAGAACACTATAACAAAACCCTGGTTTTGTTTGTAGAAATGCTCAACATACTTCATTCATAATTGTAGCAGAATTAGTAAATATGGTTTGACGGTTACTACTACCTCCACGAAACTAGGACAATAACTGGACATGAAAAATAAAATAACTTCCTAACCCCACTTCCATTAACACAAACTAATAATGACAACAAATTCCACTAATAATCTAAGACCTACAAAAATATATTTTCCGAAATATTAGTCTTTATGACATGTGACAGTTTAAGTCTACTATGGAATAACAAAAATCCTTATTAAATTCTTATTTTGAAATTTATTTGGATTTCCTACACCACTAGGATTAGGGTCTCAAGACTTAAACTATACATATCCTTATGTATAGAATGTTTAAATGAATAAGAATAAACTAAGTTTTCAAGTGTGAGACTTTGTTATTCTAGAATTATAAGTGATTTCTCAAAACTTATGTTTGTGACTGCAATAATTTTGTTTGTTTCAATTCCTACGTGTGATTCCTAGTTTTGATACAAATCCTAGCAGTAATTCGTATAATCATTTATTTCAATTCCTTTTTCTTTTTAATTCCCAGCCCTAACTAAAAGTTCCAGTAGACCCGATTTTGGTTCATATGCATTTTATCAGCCTCTATTCGTCATACATCAATATTTTGCCTTCAATATTCAATGATTTACCCACATCACATCACTTGTTACAGTAAGCAATACAGATAAAATTGCAATTCCAGCACTAATAATCAAGAAGAATAACAGAATGGGAAGAAAATATGGCTAAATTTCCATACATAGCCCAGAGATAACATCATACCAGTTCAGCTTTCACATTCTTAACTTCTTTTCTTGCAAGCTCAATATCTGTTGCTTGACCTTGAAATTTGCCAATTGGCTGAAGATTGACAGAGAAAGAACATGGTAACCTCATGTCAAAAAACTAAGAGCAGCCACATAATGCAGCCTAACAAGGTAATAGAAAGAAAAAGTATGAATAATTAGGAAGAACATACCTGTTTTATCATAATAGTTGATGAGGGTAAAGCAGAACGATTTCCCTTTGAACCAGCAGCCAAAAGTAAAGCTGCTTCTCCCCAAGCATTGCCAACACAGAGTGTGAATATTGGAGGCTTGACATACCTGGAATGGAACGTGTTAGTTAAAGATGAAATAACTGATCTCTCAAGTGTAAATATTACAGGGCAGAGAACAGTTTTGACACAAACAGCACCATCACTACAGTTATATGCCCACATGCACACAAACAAAAATCACAATTAGCATGATTACAACACAAAGCAACTTAAATAGTACCAATGTTGCCTTCATAGAGGCAAAGATATGCTACAGTTTGAAGAAAATATACATAAATTTAAATCCTTCAAACCAATAAAATATGTTGGAAGAGTTAACCCCCAAGCATATTACAAAATCAATACCAAAATATTACATTTTCTAAAAGTTGATTACACAAACACTACCCAAACAATCTTCCAAAAATTTGAAGCTTAAAGAAAAATGGATAGTTTTAAAGCACTGTGGATCTCAACTTATGGACTTTGGGGAATTAAAGACAAAAGTAAATTTTTGTCACCTCAACAAATTTCGCATTTACCATTGAATCACTCTTGGCATAGCACATTAAGGCAGTTCAAAATTGGTAAAATTATAAAGGTTAACAAAGAGAGTTCAGGTAAGAGATGAACACTTGATGAGGGGATGCCAAACCATCATACTAAAAGTCAATTTATGAACAATTTGTAACAAATAGAACTTTAATGAAAATGACGTTTAAAGGGGACAAAGATCTATAACCCCATGACATCATAGACTGCAAAAGCTTCTGTCTCATAACCCAGCTTCTCTCCACCCTGAAAAACAAATGTAATTCTGCTCACAGAAAACTTTCTTGTAATTCTAATTTTCTAAAAATAATCAAATAAATTTAATTAAACGTAAAATAAAATGGAAAATGATAAAATAAAAAATGAAATATGATAAGAGTATAATAATAAATATTATATATAATATAACTAAATATAGTAATAATATCAAACTAGAACAGTAATTGACAAAATTTCAAGTGAAACAATTGTAGGGTTGTCAGTATCCTCATGCTTTTGTGTGTCTGCATGACTACCAGCAAAGGTTTAAAGTAATGTTCATTCATACGTTGCACTACTATGGGCACCATGTCATCTAGACAAGAAGAAGCTAATACAAGGAACAACTACAAATACAATAGTAAGTTTATATATCTTTCAAAAATTTTATTATCAGTAGATCATTAAGTGAATAGTAATATAAAACATCATCAGTCTATGCATATTTCTTATTTTGGCATAATAAGACATAACAATGTAGACAATACATGACCTAGTGTTAGATTTAGCCAATAAGTTCTCAAAAGATTACTAACAAAACTATTAAACTTGTAAATTTCTTTATGAAAATTTCAAACAACCAACAGATTGAAGATTTCAACCAATTAGATTCCAAAGTAGGAGGCCTAGAATAGGATCGATAGTGGCTTGGAAGAAGAGAAATACAATGAGAGATTGAAGAAGACATCTTAAATGACCTTCAAGATAGACGAGTCCATGGACTTCTATTTTAGAAATTTTATTTGTACTAGTAGGACAAATTTTATCAATTGATTGAAAACAAAATCCCCCTAAATCATACCAACAAAACTAATAAAAGAATCAATGCAGAAGATACCTAAATGAATCTAGATAAAAGTAACTTAGAAAAACTACTACCAACTTTTGGACAATTGTGCATCAACAATTTTGGGCAGGTTCAATTACAAATCTAACTTCTTCTATTCTATTAATGAATTCTTTCCTTCAGCCGAACTTCTCAATGATGAAGGAAATGTTAACTAATGTGGGTTTGAAACTCAACTGACACTAATAACAACCATTGGCACACAGCAGTACCATGATTGTTAACCCCAGCAAACTGTGTTCCAACTCTGTAAAGAACTTTGCAGCACTAGAATTTTGCAAGTTTATAAAATTTGGCAGTTCTCTTGTTTGAATAAATGCCAAGAAAACAATTTTAATGCAATCATATTTTCATTAGACGAAAATAATGCTAACCTTTGTTGTTCCGGTGGAGTTTATGTATAGGTAGATAGGCTTTTCTTCATCTTCATACTGAAGGTAAAGAAACTCTGCCAGTATTAGCTCCGTAACAGAAGGAACAAGAGACATGCCCAGGTAAACAATCCTATTTTTGAACAAGTAAGATGCTAAATCAGGAGGAGGCTGTTCCCATGCACTTCCCCTTGTATAAGGAATAACCTGCCAATAAAAGAATGATAACTAAATAAGGAGTTGCAGTTCCCGTAAATTTTTCATTAACTTTTATTCTAAACAAAATAAGAACACAAAGTTTAGCGAAATTCCATGAAAAAAGCCATGAATATGCGAGGACAATATCGGACTTGCAAACAAACTCAAAACAAAATTTATAGCTTTATAAGCACAAAGAAGATAAAATGTAGAACAAACATGAAAAAAAAATCGAATATTTTGAAAAAAAAATCCTACTATTAAGCTCAGATAGATGGCTACTATCAAGATAAGAAGTGACTACCACAGGTTTCCATAATTAAAAACCAATTTGGGGTTTAACCAAAGCAAAAATCTAATAAACAACCAATTCCGAAGTAGTCCTTATACTGCAATCAATTATCTCATGTACCAAACTTCTCAATTCCCTTGTTCTTATATAAACCTATCTCATCAAGAAATGCATAGATAAAAATCAATGCTCGAACAAAAACATGTATATCAATTAAGTACCATGGTAAAGACATTTCTTTTGCGTTTGGAACTGGAAATTGATGTTGGAATGAGGCATTCAGGTCGAAGTTTAATGCCAGAGAAGCTCCCCGGAGAGATTCCCGCTAGAGAGGAAGAGAAGAAGTTGATAGATAAATTTAGGTTTCGATTAAAACTTAGGCTCCGTGGAGTGATTGTCGACGATGCTGAAACATACGGGTTTAGGGCCACCCTTGATGTTGTTGCGGTTGCGACCTCCATCGTTGGTGAATTTGGAGATAGAGTGAAGAGACAATACTTGACGGAAAAAAAGGTACAGCGAAGCAACCATTGATGGGCCAGCTTCATGTAACATTTGCCCGTAGCCCGTAGGTAAAGAAAAGGTCAAATTAGTAATATTTTTACATCATACGTTAAGTTGAATTTACTCCTCAGGTTGTATCAAAAAAATATATATAATTTTTTCATAAATTTATTAATGAGTAAGTAGATCAGATTTAAAATTTAAAAATTAAATAATATTCCCTTTCTTTTATCCCTTTCTCCTTTCTTCTTCTTCTCTCTTTCTCTCTCTTCAATCTACGAATTGGTAATTTGGTATAACCACAACACATATAACTTTCAGTTCCAACCTCTGCTAAATTATCAAATTGCAACATTTTTGTTCTTGGCCTCTTATTAATGATAACGCCCTACTTTCAAGACGTCTTTTGGGTAGCGCAGTGGTATCAGACCTACTAGGTTCAGCCTGAGTATCCACCATGTCGCGAGTTCAAATCTCCGAATGATAAAGGGATTTCGGCCGTACGTTGTGGGGCCTTTCGGGACCTGCATCGATGTGGAGGTATATAAAGGATTTGATAACGCCCTACCTTCAAGACGTCTTTTGGGTAGCTCAGGGGACCCCGAAGGGCACACAAGAAAAGGATACGTCCCAGACCTACTAGTATGTTCCAGACATACGACAACACTACTTTTCAAACAACACATATCAGGAGATCATACACTACTCCAAGGTGGGATTGTAGACTACTAACGCTTTGTAAGTTCCAAGTATGATGGCCGAGACAACAAACCTGTAACATCCCGTTCTCATATTAAGGTTTAGGACCCGAAATTTCAGTACATAGGAGCTCAAAGAGAGATTAAGGAAATGCATTTTCTTGCTCATGCATAATGTT
>JANZXP010000195.1:25146790-25156877 GCA_027576715.1 Erythroxylum flavicans | reverse complement strand
GGTTGATTGACAGTGGTTGTTCCAACCATATGACAAAGAGAAAGGAAGTTTTTGTTGAGACAAAACATGATTTAAACACTGTTGTGAAGACTCCAACATTTGAAAGGTGAGGGAATCACCAGATTAAGGAAGTATTTAGCTAAGATCAAAGGTGATATAGAGCCTTGTAAAAAGGTGAATCATGATGTCAAATGGCAAATGAAGACTTTGTTAGAAGATTATCAGTATGAGAAAGATTAAAGGCAAAGATTGAACTATGAAATTGGCAGTAGAAGTTCTTTTGTTAGTGTTCAAGATGATAATAGGGATGTTAAAGGTGGTAGTATTCCTACCCAATAAGAAGAAATATTACATCTGATGTTAGGAAAAGAAGAAAACAAGTATCTAAATTTTGCACCATGAATAACTCCCAAAGCTCAGCCTTCAATCTGTAGTGCCTTACAATATAGAGAAGTAGCTCATAATGTGCACATGGCAATGGTTAAATGGTGGTATGATTCAAGTATAGCATTCAATGCTGCCCAATCTTATTATCATCAGCTTATGGTTGATATTATTACCTCTTACGATCTAGGATAAAAAGCTCCTTTAATTGATGAACACAAAGTTAAACTTCTGAACAACTTTGTTTATGAAATAAAAATTTATTGAATGGAAAAATAATGACTTAATCAAATGTGATGGTTGGACAGATAGAAGACATAAGCCTATTATTAATTTTTTGGTTTATTCTACAAAGGAGACAATATTTTTGAAGTCTATTGATGCATCTGGCCTTATTAGGAATGCTGATACTCTATTTTAAACATTTGATAAATTTGTGAATGAAGTTGGGCCAGAAAATATTGTTCAGTTCATTACTGTCAATGATTCCACTTATAAAGCAGATAGAAGAAGATTACAAAGCAAGTATAATTCTTTTTAATAGATTCCTTATACATATTATATTAATCTGATATTGGAAAATATAGGAGATGCTAAGAATTTTCCTGTTATTGTTAAGACTGTGCATAAAGCAAAAAACATGACCAAGTTAATATACAATTGTGCAAAGGTCTTAGATTTAATGAGAAAGGATTTCACCATTGGTAAGAATTTGTGTTGTCCTGCTATTATAAGATTTGCAACTAATTTCTTATCACTTCAATATTTTATTTTGACGAAGAAAGAGTTTGGAAAAATGTTTACAAGTGATTAGTGACTTACATCTCAATATGCTAGTCTATGATAGATTGGAGGTTTCTAGAATTATACTTGAAGATAATGAATTTTGGTCTTAATGTCAATTTGTCATTCGAGCTTGTGAGCCTTTAGTGAGAGTACTTCATTTGGATGATAGTGATGAGAAGACAACAATAGGTTATTTTTATGATACCATGGAGAGGGCAAAAGAAGCAATCAAGATCAATATGAAAAATAGGACTTACTTGTACACACTTTACCTTGCAATCATTAATGAGAGATGAGAAAGGCAACTTTACCCTTTCTTGTTTGTAACTAGGGCATTTTTTATCCTATTGTCTATTTCAGACCAAGTTTTACAAAGAAAGTTGAAGTTCATAAGGGAATGTTATTAACGATTACGACAATTGTTGCTCATGAGAAGATGTGAGATCTCCTAAGCTCACAAATGGTGATTTATATGGATGCTTCCGGTGATTTTACAATGCCAATTGCTAATTGTCAAAGAAACAAACTTAATTTAGGTATATATCTTTTTTACTTTTGTTCCTTATTGAAAATTAATCATCATTTTATTTTGTTTACAATGCTACTTTTGTTGTCTTACAATTGCATGGTGGGACCAATTCAAAAATGATATTCTAGAATTGCAGAAATTTGCAATTCGAATTCTAAGTCAATTTGTGGGTACAACAGGGTGTAAAAGGAATTGGTACATATTTGATTCATTCATTTGAAGAAAAGGAATAGATTGGAGCACAAAAGATTGAACAATTTGGTCTTTCTTCGATACAATTTAAAGCTTCGAGAAATGTATGTTATTATCATTATTAAGTTGGATATAATATCTTGTAATTTCTTAATAATTTAATTTTTTGTTTACTAGGACTTTTAATAGAACAAATGGTTACGTAAATCCAATTTGTCTTGATCATATTGATCTTTTGGTAAACTGAGTTTATAAGGAATCAAGTTTGATAAATGAGAATGACCTGGAAGATAATCTTAGATGGAAAAGTATTGAAATGTCATTTGATGTAATGAATTTAAATGATGGTGATGATGAGACTCCTCTCAATGATGAGGATTTTGTGTTAAATGAGAGTTGGAGTTAATGCGATTTTATTAGGTATTTGAATGAATGAAGTTTCAAGTTTTTATTTCTCATCTTCTTTTAATTTCACTTATATTTGGTGTATATGTTAAATTCTATATGTGCATTAAATAATATATATATAATTGTAAATGTTTTTATTTTAAAGATTCACTTCTAGTTGGTTATTTTCTCAACACGAACTCTTATTGTAAATTGTAATGTCACGAATATTTATTATTCTTTTTATTTGGTGTTTTGATATAATTATTGTTTATTATATGATAAAATTGTAATATTTTAAATACTTTGTAATAAAAATAAATAGATTATTGTTATTTTAAAATTCTATTATTATGATTTTTGGAGACAAGGTTGATGTAAATTTATAAATTATACAGTATAATTTATTGAGGGACTATTTTACAATTTTTAAAAATTTATGAACTACTTCATAAATTCAAAAATTATTTGAAGCGGTACCCACTATTAACTGGTACTGATACAGTATTGTACCAGAATTAAATCCAGTTTATTTATAACATTGATATTTAATGTTAAGAAGTTTGTTGAGTTTAATATTAGTGTTGATTAATTTTTCATATCTTACCAATTTATTAGTTTTATATTAATGTTGATTATTTTTTAATTAGTTTTTTAGACCAAATACAAGTACTAAGTATTTTTTATATAAATAAATTATTTATAGATTAATATTTTAACAAATATATAAAATATTTATTTATAAATAGAATGACTATATAAATAATAACTAAATATTTTTACATAATATATCATAAACTATTAGTTATAATAAAATACAAGAAATGAATCATCTTACTTATTAGTATTATTAGATAATAAATAAATATGTGATAAAGTATGAGATTTATTATTATATAAAATTAATAAATTGTTATATTAATAAAATATGACAAATAATACTAATTAGTTATCAATAAAATAAATTAATATTATCTATTAAATATTAGTATACTATTTAATATAAATAATAATAATTAAATAAAATATAATAGTTATTAAATTTTTAAATAAAATATAATAATTTTTAAATTTTTATTAACAAGAAAAAACCTCAAATATATGCTTAATTTATCAAATCTTTTTAATAAAAAAGTTATTCAAAGTTTTGAACCTCATACACATACACACATCCAAATTTGCAGAAAAGAGCGGAACAAAGTCGCGTGAAAAAGAGAGCTCTTCAATCGCCGAAAAGAAAATTGAAAATCGGCACTTGCGAGGCGAGTTAACGTTTTGCCCCCAACCAAACCATTATAACGTCATTTTGGAGCAGCAGGTCATTCTGTTCTATTACCCTAAGTTGCATCAATCAATTTAACTCCTCCCAAGCCGTCCGATCTACAATCAACCATCGATTTCCTGTATTAATGACAAGGGCTCCATCCGACGGTTCCCAGTCATCATCTGCTCCCCATCCGACCCCTCATCAAAAGAAGAAGACTTGAATTCAATTTATCTTCTCATGAGATATTAGGTATGAATCTTTGCTCATGCAATCATTAGCAGTAAACATCAACCTTCCACTAATCTTGAAGAACCCTACCTCTGCCCACCATAATTAAAAAAAACCGCCCTTTTAAATTTTAAAACCTCTCTTTGAATCCAAGTTTCTCTTCTCTTTCAAGATTTTATCCTTTAACAACATTCAGAGTCTTACATTTCCTCTCTACTCATTCAAGTGATTTTGCTTTCGTGCGTTGTTGGCAGATCTTGGATTTATACTCTGGTTAAATATAAGATAAGCAAAGTTGTCAACTTTAGCAAATTACAGTATCTAAAGTTTCGAACTCTGTATATCATTACTTTTGTTCTCTAGTTAGCCTTGAGCTACTTTTTCTCTTTTTCTCTTTTCTTTTTCTTGCTCTCTCCTTTCAGTTCAATCTTGCTGTTGACTGCTGGATTGATGAGCTGTTCTGGGTCTTTCTTGTTTTCTTGAAACAGAGTGGTGGGATGATAATAGTTGCGGCGGAAATGCGTTCTGTTTGTTCTCTGCAATTTCTTTGTGCAATCTCTCTTGCTCTGTTTATGACATGCGATTCCTTTCCCAAAGATGAAGGTATGTATCGCCATTTTAGTTCTCAGATCTTGGTTACCTGCTTTATTGGAAAGCTGTTGTGCTGGGAGAAAACGTGGAAAAGCATATTGTATCAGGATTCTTTATTTTGCAGTTGATGTTGTTTGAGGTTTCATAAGATAGACTCTTCTTCGTCTTCTGCCAATAGACTAATTGAATGCTTTTAGGTTGTTTAATTCGCCTGTTCCAAGATCCATATTTTGTTTAATCATAGTCCATTTATTTATTTATTTATTTTTGGGTTCATTGAAGTTAATCGATCTGAGTTCCTGTGTTCTCAGTTTTGTAAATATATTAGATATGGATACTCTGGTGTCCATAAGATCATAATTGAACTGAATTGCCAGAGAATCGAAACCATTTTAGTTATTTAATGTGGGCTTTGGGCAGTTTTGGCACTTACTGCATTCAAGGAGGCTATATATGAAGACCCACTCCTAGTGTTAGCCAATTGGAATGCTCTAGATTCAGATCCTTGTGATTGGCCTGGCATTTCATGCTCCTTTACTCGAGACCATGTCATCAAGATGTAAGACATTATGTGTAACTTTCTAAGTTTACTGAGGATTATGTGTTACTTTCTAAGTACTTTCTGTCTGTAGGTATGAGAAGCCAAGATATATTAATGGTGTATTGTTTGATGATTGTGCATTCCATTTATCCATGGAGGTTCATTTTGCAGAAATATATCTGGATTATCTTTGAAGGGATTTCTTGCACCAGAATTGGGTCGGATCACAAATTTGAAAGAACTGTATGCCCCTTTAAGCACTTGAGCACTTCATGCCTCAATCCGAATGTACTTATTTATTGTATATTGAATCGAAGCCTGTTCTCGTCATTTTGTACTGTGTAGAATCTTGCACGACAATTGTCTGATTGGGACTATACCGAAAGAACTGTGCATGCTGAAGTACCTTGAGGTCCTGGATTTGGGAGTGAATCAATTAACAGGTTCAATTCCTCCAGAGATAGCCAGTCTAACCAGTGTTAAGAAGATGTAAAATATCACCTTTAATGCTGTAAACAAAAGTTGGCTAGAAATGTTAAGATTTTTTCTTACTTCATGAGTTCATGTTACTGTAGAAACCTTCAATCCAATGGGTTGACGGGGAGTTTACCTCCTGAGATTGGCAGTCTGAAGAACCTTCAGGAACTTAGGCTTGATAGAAACAAGCTTCAAGGACATTTTCCTGCTGATAACAATTCAGATTTCATGCCTAAGGTACACGGAATGTAAGTAGAAAGTCCTGCCTGCTAGAGTTCTATTGACCTCCATATGCTCTCTTTTCGGTACAATTTGCAAAATATTCTTACATATGGGTTTAAGTGTGTTTAACAAAATTTTGAGGCAAGTTAAAGATGGAAAACCGTATCCATTACCAATTTTTAGTCCAATTTTTTATTACAGGTTTTAAGTTGTTCATATTCATAGCAGAAATTTACTAGCCATGCAAATAATTTTTGGGCAAAATTCAGCTTTTGGAGATTTAGGGAGGAATATCATTACATCTGTCAAATTTACTTTGCTCCTTGAATAGCTTATTGTACGTTGGACATTGTTCACGGTGTTAGCTAGTTGCTTCCAAAGATGCATCAATATCCTGGAAATTATTATTATGTTGTGAACTTTTTTCTTCTCTGGTTTTCTTCATCGAGGTTCATTTCTGCTTCAGGTATGCATCCATTGTGAACTTAACTGGCTTGTGCAGAGCATCTCAATTGACAGTGGCTGATTTCTCATACAATTTCTTTGTTGGAATCATACCTAAGTGCTTGGAGTACCTTCCAAGGTTTGTTTTGTCAGCCTTTCTTCCTGGCTCATTTATCTTAAGTGAGCTACTTTCTAACAATTTGTGTCATACAGGACAAGCTTCCAAGGGAACTGTCTTCAACACAAGTATGTTAAGCAGCGTTCTGCAGCACTCTGCTGTATGTGTAGCAAAGCTTTCCTGTCAATTTTGTTATTTTTACTTCAGATGCAGATTAAAATATTTAAAAATCAGAATTCCCCCCTGTATTTGTAACTTCCAAGTTTGTAGCGTCCCTTTTCTGAGCGCATCTGGTTAGAACCCAAGGCATCAAATTTGAGATTAGAAAATTGAAATTTTCTTAATAATGGAATACATTTTTATTTTGTATGCTGAAAATGGGATCATCTCTATACTCTGACCTGCATGTAAAGTCTTACTCTGCATTCTGAAAATATCTCGATCATTGTCCTCACTCCTTAGTGCTTCCTTGGATGTAGCTTTGAAATTCTCTTGCTATTTATGACATTATTGTAAATTTAACGAAGTCTAATGAAACTTATATTGTTCCATTTGTAGATGGTGCACCGCCTCCCAGGGCCCCACAGACATTGAACTCTAAGCATCAGCCTCTTGGGGATTCATCCAAACTGCATCAAGGAACATCGAAACCCACTTGGCTTTTGGCTCTGGAAATCGTGACAGGAATCATGGTAGGTTCTCTCTTTGTCATTGCTCTTCTGACAGCCCTTCAGAGATGCAAAAGCAAATCTTCAATCATCATACCTTGGAAGAAATCTATTAGCCAGAAGGAGCATATGACAGTATACATAGGTTGGTTTACCTTTTAGCACCATCTATACATAGGTTGGTTTACTTTTTAGCACCATCTAACTGTACATCAGTACTCTTATCATTGTCTTTATCGGTAAGTTGTTTATTTTCATTTTTGGTTGATTTGCAAACAGATTCTGAGATGTTGAAAGATGTAGTGAGATTCAACAGACAGGAGCTTGAAGTGGCCTGTGAAGACTTCAGCAACATTATTGGCTCTTCTCCTGACAGTTTGGTGTATAAGGGCACCATGAAAAGTGGTCCTGAGATTGCTGTGATCTCCATCTGCATCAAAGAAGAAGATTGGACGGGCTATCTTGAGCTGTATTTCCAGAAAGAGGTGACCAAATGCATAACAAATACGAAATCCTTTGTGAAAGAAATTTTCTGAAGATTTATTGTTTTATTGGCATTAGGTGGCAGATTTGGCTAGATTAAGTCATGAAAACACAGGAAAGCTATTGGGTTATTGTAGAGAGAGCTCCCCATTTACAAGGATGTTGGTTTTTGAATATGCCTCAAATGGCACACTTTATGAGCATCTTCACTGTAAGTCAACTTATTTTACTAAAAATTTGTTAGGGTTTCTTAATTGGATCAAAGTGCTGAGTACTAGTCTGAATATTTGCAGATGGAGAAGGATGCCAGCTATCATGGACACGACGTATGAAAATCATCTTAGGCATTGCTCGGGGACTCAAATATCTTCATCAGGAACTTGATCCCCCTTTTACCTTATCTGAGCTAAATTCTAGTGCTGTATATCTAACGGAAGACTTTTCCCCCAAGGTATACCACAAACCTTGCCTTTCTTCTCAAGAAATATGTATCTTCTTTTTAATTAGTTTGAATCAAGGACAATGTTAGCATACCAGAGATGACATAATCATATTAGTGTGATGACAGTATAGCCATAGGATTGACTTAGCTTTGTTTGTTTAGAAGTTGGTGAGCAAGATCAGTAAAACTTTGATGTTTGCCATCTGGGGAAAGGATCTCTTGAATTTTTTAAATGTGTTTCTGCATCAATTTTTCAATATGGTCAGTACTGTGCCTTAATAAATAGCATGTCTTACCTAATTATTCCCCTAGTTATATTAAAGTTTATGCTATTCACACGATGGACATCATGCTACATAAATGAGATGCTGTGAGCAAAAAAATTCAATGTTTTGCAGTTGGTAGATTTTGAAAGTTGGAAAAGTATTCTAGAGAGATCAGAAAAGAACTCGTTGTCCATTGGCAGCCAAGGTGCTATTTGTGTACTATCAAACTCCGTGGAGGAACGCCATCTTGATATCCATGGCAATGTTTATGCATTCGGTATACTTTTGCTGGAAATTATAAGCGGCAGGCAGCCATATTGCAAGGACAAAGGGTGCTTGGGGAAATGGGTAAGGAGATCTTTGAAGTATGAAATTTGACAATTTTGTTATGTGGAGTAAATACAAAACATGAAACTACACAATTCTGCAGGCGAAGGAATATCTTGAATTGCCCGAAGCAATGTCTTATATGGTTGATCCAGAGTTGAAGCACTTTAGATATGAGGACCTCGAGGTCATATGCAAAGTGGTAAACCTTTGCATCCGCCCAGATGCCACCAAGCGGCCATCAATGGGAGAAGTAAGCTCCATGCTAGAGAACAAAATTGACACTTCTGTGTCTGTTGAGATGAAGGCATCTTCTTTGGCTTGGGCGGAACTTGCACTTGCATCATGATGCAGGTGAGGGATTTAACTAACAGTTTAATTCAGATACTTTAACCATTGTATTACTTTTCAAGGCCCTCTTCTCTCTCAATTTTTTCTTTCTCACCGTTAAGTTTTATTGGTGGTCCTTGTAAATGACAGAAGTTTGCTCTCATTGTATACCACTGGATGATGAGTAAAATTGCGACTAAATGACAAATAGTGTTGAAGAACTGAGTCTAGTTTTACTAGCTTTACTTTATGATTTAAACCTTCTTGCTAGCTTTACTTGATTGATCACCAACTTTCACACCGTTCAGCACTCTGGTTGATACATAATTTTGGGAGGATTTTGATCAGCGAATTTTTCCGTAACTACTAATTCTTCAATAAAATGATATTTCTGCACCTCAGTCATTTGGCATTCCTATTCTTTCTGGGGGGTTAAAAAGAATGTATTGTATGCATCAACTATATCCATCCTTAGAAAAGAGTTCAGAGAATAATCACAGATGCCATCTTGAACTTTATTGGATAAAATGGAATAAGATTTGTTCAATCATGTGGTAATTAAGTTTGTGAAAGTTTACTTCCGTTTTTTTTTTCTGCGATCACTAACAATTTTTGTTTATTTTTAAAACCTTATTTGTGTTCGTGTTCAAGCATTTCATTTGCTATTAATTTCAATCACAAGATACAGATTGATGATTGAACGCATAATAACTTATTTCATAGGATACCTTTATTTAAAAAAAGTTTAAATTAATTTTCACTATTAACCCATTCAATTACTGAGTTGTCATTTCTTCTACTAACCCCATCTAATTAGTGAGAAAGTACACGTAAAAACCCTAATTATCAATTAAATTATCTACCGAAAATCGAACTATTTCTATTTCTACTAAATTTTATTACTAATTCAATCTACAGAGTACAACAATCTTAACCATTCTGCCATCACTGTCCAAAACCATTTGATTACATAACATTCTCAAGAATATCGATTGTAATAATTATCAAACCGTACCAACTGGCAAATAAAATTTGTGGGACAAATCACTAAAACAAACAGTATTTATTTGTGTGATATGCAATGTTGCGAATACAGTACTGGATTGAGTATTGGTATGGTACTGTATTAGTACCGGTCAATACTGGGTACCGTTTCTGATAATTTTTTAAATTTATAAAATAGTCCTTAAATTTTTTTAAAATTTGGAAAATAGTTCATTGTCATATTGTACTGTTGTACTGTATATTTTTAAACCTGGCTCTAAAAGTCATAATAATAAATAATAATTACAATTAAAATGAAATAACAATAATTTTCAGATATTTCTCATATAAATAATAAATTAATAATCACAATTTTTAAGAAAAAAGACAATCATCATTATACAAATATAAAATTAAAAAC
>JANZXP010000195.1:25098029-25139834 GCA_027576715.1 Erythroxylum flavicans | reverse complement strand
TTTAGCTTTCCAATGATATAAAGTGTGTAATTTTTGGAGATCGGAGTTGAGAGTTATGCTTTTTACAAGTTAGTGATATTGCACGGGGTGCATGTTGGACACTTTATAGCCTTTTTCTTTACTTGAGTTAATAGAAAAAGTGTACTTTGGTGTCTTAAATTAGGAAGAATTAGTGTGATAAGTTAGTGATGAAATGAAGGTGATAAAGGGAGTTGAACATGTGCAAAAAATTTTGATGATTGTGTATAAGTTTGAATGTTATGCTTTTGGGTTGATGATCAATCATAGATTATGATTTTGTTGTAAATGATATTGAATTGGAATGGAGGTGAAAATGATGAGGAAAAATAAGTTAGAAATGATAGATATGCACAAGAGGGGTCATAGGTAACCTGTAGGAGTTAGAAATCTGGAATTTGACCCGTAAATCTAGAATTTGACCCATAAATCTCAGGACTTCCAGTGTTTCAACTCAGTTTATGTCCGTTTGGAGGGACATATGTCCGCTAAGCAGACATTCTCGAGATAGTTATGAAAATGTGAAACTTTTTAACCCTCTAGATGGCAAAATATCTCTTTGGGGTCTTCACAAAAGTTGTAGAACTTGAAGTCTTCTTCAAAACTGTACTTGAATGGTTTTAATCTGACATCCCTATTGAAAGTTACGCTTATTGTCCCGAATCATGTATATGTATATATTGTGGACCTATCATTGCTTATCTATGATACATTTAAGCTTGAATGGAACTTGAAATGCTCTTAATTTGTTATGGAAATAAGGGATAAATTGAGTGATATGTTTAGGGTGAAGATTGAGAATATGAACATAAGAATAGATTATCGTATGTCAAGTGCTCAATTATGGAAATTGTACGATGTTATGAGAATGAAGATGAACCTATGTTGATTAATGAGGTTCCATTATAAGAACCCTACAAAGTACTGTGCACACATTTTATGACTCTCAAGTTAGACTCCAGAGACGGGGTCTAACACTAGACTTTAGTTTAATTTGATTAATTTGATTAATTAAATTAAATCAAAGTTATTAAAGATAAAAGAAGGTGGATTTTTTCTGCACATTTAGCCTATTAAAACTAAGCTGCACATTTAGCCTATTAAAACCAAAAATCCACCTCCTTTTATCTTTAATAACTTTGATTTAATTTAATTAATCTGCACATTTAGCATTAGTGTGCTACATTTAAGATGGTTTTAAACATGCTTTATCATCATTAAATGGAGTTATAACCTTATCATTAAATGGTTTAGTGGTTGTCTTTTAATGATAGCATGTAACCATTTAGCATTCATTGGATTAAAGAAGAAAAAGGTGCATTTGATGGACCCTCTTCCTTCTTTCATCACAAAATTGAAAATGAGATGTATCATTTTAGGTTATTGGTCTTTTCATATAGCCATCTTAAAACAAATGAGAAGAGTCTCCTTTATTGGCTTCTTTATGATTGATTAAGGAAGGATGTGATGCATTAGATGCACTTCACTTCTTTCTTTAAGGCTTAACCGAAATTGAGAGAGAAGGGGTTGTTGAATTTTTATCTCTCTCTCTCCTATCTTGCATGAGATAGTCAAAATTTGCATGAGAGGTGCCTCATCTTTGGCTTCTTTTTCAAAGGCAAAATCTCTTCGAGTTTTCTTCTTCTTTCCCACCAAAGGATCTTGTTAACCAAGTTATTTAAGGAGAACAAGTGGTAGATCTTATTGGTTGAGGATAAAATATTAAGAAGAGGATACATCACCTAGTAAAGGATACATTGCCCAGAATATGATAGCACAACGAGGAGTTAAAGCTGCAGCAAAGGAGTCAGTATAATTTTACCGTCTTGTTCTTATGTTAAATATTTTCCTTATACCTTATCATGTATGGCTTGACATGTTTATTTGGTTATATTGCTTCCGCTATGAATTGATTTCTAAAAAATTGTTTTGAAATCAACCGTTTTAGCGAAATCTTGCATACTTAAGTGATTGAGCCCAAGTTTATTATCTAAATTGGCAACACTTTCATGGCCTTTACTATACTTTTTAACTCCTAATTCATGATTTTATGCTTAAATTAATCCTTGAGTGTGCACTTTTATTTTATGCAATTTGATAGTAAAAATTGTCACAATTGATATTAATTGTATTTCTTATATTTTCTAAGAACAATTGGTACTACAAATTGCTATTTTTGATTGCAGGATCCTCAAGGAGAAGGGAGTCAACGTGATGAATTGAAGTCAACAGGAGATCATAGCCTTCAGGAAAAGTTCGCTGCGGCGAAGAACGAAGAATCAGGCGAAACTTTCGGGAAAAGTTTGCCGCGACGAATATTAATTCTCACGCCGTAGCGAAGGATCCAGAAATGTCAAAAACTCGAATATATTTAGCAAAAGGCTGCGGTGAGCCTGCCTATCGCTGCATTGAAACGTCAAAAACTCGAATATATTTAGGAAAAATCTCTCACTGTTCCGACCTAACCCACAACTCAACATTTAAAAACATGCCAATTTAGGTTATGCAGAAAACACTTGACAGATATTCGTTCACACACACTTCATCTCTCACTCTCGACCTCCATCCATCACCTATTTTTCACTTCTTATCACTGCTCTCATCATTTGGTTGCTGCTGCCATGGATGCTGTCGGTGTATCTACAATTGCAAGTGCTCACGGATTGGCTAAGCACCATTTCCTCTTGAAGATGTAGCAATGGATTAAGTTCAATGGGCTTCAAAGGGGAGTAGTTTGTTCATATCTTTCTACACTGTTATGAACTCTTGAGTTAGGATTTATGCTTTGTAGTTGGATTTTCTTGATTATAGTTTAATCAAGTGTTGAACAATGAATTATGTCATTGGGTTTGTTAATGTAGAACTTGGAGCTTGAATATATGAAGTCTCATATATGTCATTTTGTGATTTTGATAATTCTCTTTTATCTACCTAGTTGTGTTTGATCATAAGATAATGCTTGATCACCAAATTGATCACTTGCATTAACTTGCCCATTACGCACACTAAGATGCATTCAACAAGGTTTTAAGAAATGGAGTTCATTGATTAAAACCTTGGACTTAAACGTTCCTTTAAGGTTTATCATTTGAAAACTTAGTGAATTTCGCTCCCAAAAGATTTGTTTGAACCATGATAGCCAAAGCTCGTTTTCAAGACGATTTTAATCATATTTGATCATTGTTTTAGTTTTCACTTTTCATTTCCCAAAAATCCAAAAGCACCCTTTTTATACACTTTTCTTTCATTTAGTTCAATTCATTTAATTAAATCAAAACATTCCAAAACCCCATTCTTAGGCTGGCTTAGATCATTTGCTCTAAGTTCCGATTAAGTGAGACGACCTGGGGTTGCACTTTATATTGCAATCCTTGGAATTAAATTTTTTATTCGGTTTCCAAGGGAGTGATCCAAAGACTCAACCACACACCGATCACTCGGCACCTTCAATGAGAAAAACAAATCATTAAACCAGTCACTGTGCTCTTCCGGTGAGTAAACAACCCATTGAAATGATTGTTGGGCACTTATGGTGAGAAAATAACCTAATGTAATTGTCATGAGGTAGCTTCGATGAGAAGACAACCAATTGGCAAGGTCGTTTGCTACCTTCGATGACTAAAACAACCATTTGGCATAGTTACTATGCACCTTCAGTGAGCAAAACAACCATTTGGCATTATTGCTGGGCACCTTTGGTGAGGAAAACAACTCATTGGCACAATCGTTGGGCACTTTTGCTGAGAAAATTACTCATTCGCATAGTCACTGTGCACCTTCGATGAGAAAACAACAAGTTGACATAGTTCTTGGGAACCGTCGATTAGCAAAAGAACCCGTTCACACAAAAGCTGGGTATTTTCAGTGCATAAATTGCCCATCGTAACAGTAGTTGGGCACCTTTAGTGAGAAAACAAGTATTGTAATGATAGATGGGCACTTTCAATACGAACACAATCTGTGGGCATATCTTTAGTGAGCAAAACAACCCATTGGCATGGTCACTGGGCACCTTCGATTAACGAAACAAATCATTGACGTAGCCACTAGGCACTTTTGGTGAGTAAATAGCCCATTGTAATAGTTGATAGGTACTTTTGGTAACAAAACATCTTATTGTAATGGTCATTGGGTAGCTTCGATGAAAAAACAACATGTTAGATTGGTCATTGGCTACCTTTGGTGACCAAAACAACCCTTTGCCTTAGTTGCTAGGTACGTTCGGTGAGTAAAACAACCAGTTGGCATGATTGCTGGGCACCTTCGGTGATGAAAACAACCCGTTAATATAATCATTGGGCACTTTCACTAAGAAAGTTTCTCATTGGCATGGTTGCTATGCACCTTTGGTGAGAAAATAACTAGTTAACAGGGACGCTAAGCATGGTCAGTGAGCAAACAACCTGTTCACACAAAGGCTAGGCATTTCCATTTAGAAAACAATTGATTGGCACATCATTGGTGGGCAAAAGAACCAGTTGCCATGACTGTTACGCAGCTTCGGTAAAAACATCCTTATGGAAAATCTTTGGTGACGAAAATAACCAGTTGGCATGGTCGCTGGGCACCTTCGGGAAGTAAAACAATCTGTTGACACTATCACTGGGCACTTTCGATGAATAAACTTCCCATTGTAATGGTTGCTGGGCACCTTTGGTGAGAAAACAACCCATTGTAGTGGCTATTGGGTGACTTTGATGAGAGGACAACCAGTTGGATTGATCGTTGGCCTACTTCAATGACCAAAAAAAACCCTTTGGCATAGTTGTTGGGCACCTTCTGTAAGCAAAAAAACTAGTTGGCATGATCATAGGGCACCTACAGTGAGAAAAACAACCCACTGATATGGTCGTTGGGCACTTTTGATGATAAAAATGCCAATTGGCATGGTCATTGGGCACCTTTGGTGAGAAAAAACTAGTTAACATATCTGCTGGGCACCTTTGATAAGTAAAAAAACTTGTTTACACAGTCGTTGGGCACTTTTAGTGGGAAAATAACTCATTGCCACATCTTGCGTGGGTTAAACAACCCACTAGCATGATTGATGGGCACCTTCGATGAGGATATAGTCCGTGGGCACATCTTTGCTGGGCAAAAGAACCAGTTGACATGGTCGCTGGGCACCTTCGATGAGGATATAGTCCATGGGCACATCTTTACTGGGCAAAAGAACCAGTTGACATGGTCGCTGGGCACCTTCGGTGAGAAAAACAACCCAATTGCTACATCTTTGGTGGGTAAATCAGCCCGCTAGCTTGGTTGTTGGGCACCTTCAGTGAGCAAAACAAGTCGTCATAGTCATAGGGAACTTTCGATGAGTAAACAGCCTATTGTAATGGTCGCTAGGTAGCTTCAGTGAGAAAACAACCCATTATGAAGGTCACACATGGTCATTGGGAACCTTCGGTGACCAAAACAACCAGTTGGAATGATCACTGGGCACCTTCACTGAGAAAAAAACTCATTCAGACAATCGCTGGTCACTTTCACTGAGAAAATTGCCCGTTGGCATGGTCACTGGGCACCTTTAGTGAGAAAACAAATAGTTAACACGATCATTGAGCATTTTTGGTGAGCAAAATAACCAATTGACTCAATCTCTATGCATTTTTACGAGCAAACAACCCATTATCACATCTTCAGTGGGCAAAACAACCAGTTGGCATTATCACTAAGCAGCTTCGGTAAAAAATGCCTGGTGGCAAATCTTTGGAGGGGTAAAACAACCAGTTGGCATGGTCGTTGGGCTCCTTCGGTGACTAAAAAAACCTGTTGATACTGTCAATGGGCACTTTTTGCAAGTAAACAACCATTGTAATGATCGTTGGGCATCTTTGGTGAGAAAACAACCCATTGTAATGGTCACGGGGCAGCTTCAATGAGAAAACAACTAGTTGCCATGGTTGTTGGTCAACTTTGGTGACCAAAACAACCCTTTGGCCTAGTTTATAGTCACCTTCAGTGAACAAAACAACCAGTTGGCATGATTGTTGGGCACCTTTGTTGAGGAAGAGCACCCATTGAAACAATCGTTGGGTACTTTCATTGAGAAAATTGCTTGTTGCCATGGTCGCTATGCACCTTGCTAGAAAACAATTAGTTAACATGGTCGCTGGGCACCCTCGGTGTGCAAGACAACTTGATCACACAAACGCTGGGCACTTTCAGTGTGTAAACAATCCATTGTAACGATAGCTGCGCAACTTTGGTGAGAAAACAACCATTGTAACAATAGATGGGCACCATCGAAAAGAACACAATCCGTGGTCACATCTTTAGTGGGCAAAACAACCCATTGACATGGTCACTGGGTAACTTCGAAAAACAAAAAAAAATCAATGACACAATCACTGGGCACTTTCGATAAGAAAATATCCTATTATAATTATCGCTGTGCACCTTTGGTAAGAAAACAATCCATTCTAATGATCACTGGGCAGCTTCAAAAAGAAAACAACCAATTCAATTAGTCGTTGGCCACCATTTGTGACAAAAACAACCCTTTGGCTTAGTTGCTAGGCATCTTCAATAAGTAAATGAATCAGTTGGCATGAATACTGGGCACTTTTGGTGAGCAAAACAACCCGTTGACACAATCGCTGGGTACTTTCATTCAGAAAATTGCTCATTGGCATGGTCGCTACGCACCTTTGGTGTGAAAACAACTAGTTGACACGGTCGCCGGTCACCTTCGGTGCATAAAACAACTGGTTCACACAGACACTGTGCATTTTTAGTGCGTAAACAGCCCATTGCTATGGTAGCTGGGCACCTTTAGTGAGAAAAAACCATTGTAATGATAGATGGGTACCTTTAGTAATAACACAGTTCGTGGGCACATCTTTAGTCAGCAAAACAACCTATTAGCGTGGTCGCTAGGCAAATTCTGTGAGCAAAAGAAATCATTGACATAGTCATTGGGCACTTTCGGCAAGAAAACATCCCATTGTAATGGGTCGTTGGGCACCTTTCGTAAGAAAACAACCTATTCTAATGGTCACTGGGCAGTTTCAATGAGAAAATAACTAATTGGATTGGTCGTTGGCCACCATTGGTGACAAAAACAACCCTTTCGCTTAGTTGCTAGGCACCTTTAGTAAGCAAATCAACTAGTTGGCATGATTGTTGGGCACTTTGGGTGAGCAAAATAACCCGTTGGCACAATCAGTAGGCACTTTCGCTGAGAAAATTGCCAATTGGCATTGTCGTTACTCACCTTCAGTGAAAAAATTAGTTGACATGGTCACTGGGCCCGTTTGGTGAGTAAAAAAACCCATTCACATAGACGCTTGGCACTTCCATTGAGAAAACAACCCTTTGGCACATCTTTGGAATGCAAAACAACCAGTTTGCATGATTGTTGAGCAGTTTAGTAAAAACAACCTAGTGGCAAATCTTTGGTGGGGAAACAAATAATTGGCATGGTCTTTGGGCACCTTCGGTTAGTAAAACAACCTGTTGACACTTTTACTGGGCACTTTTGGTGAATAAACAACCCATTGTAATGGTGGCTGGGCACCTTTGGTGAGGAAACAGCCCATTGTAATGGATATTGGGTAGCTTCGATGAGCGAACAACCAGTTGGATTGGTCGTTGGCCACTATTGGTGACAAAAACAACCCTTTGGTTTAGTTGCTACGCACCTTCAGTAAGTACATCAATCAGTTGGCATGATTGTTGGGCATTTTCGGTGGGCAAAACAACCCGTTGACACAATCAGTGGGCACTTTTGTTGAGAAAATTGCTTATTAGCGTTGTTGTTGCGCACCTTCGGTGTGAAAACGACTAGTTGACATGGTCGCTGGACACCTTCGGTGCACAAAACAACCCGTTCACACAAACGTTGGGCACTTTCAGTACGTAAACAACCCATTGTAACAATAGCTCGGCACCTTTGGTGAGAAAATAGCCATTGTAATGGTAAGTGGGTAAAACAACTAGTTGACATTATTGTTGAGCAGCTTCGACAAAAATAACCTTGTGCCAAATCTTTGGTGGGGCAAAACAACCAGTTGGCATTGTCACTGGGCACCTTCGATGAGTAAAAAAATTCATTGACATTGTCACTAGACACTTTTGATGGGTAAACAGCCCATTATAATCATTGCTGGGCACCTTTAGTGAGAAAATAGTGCATTGTAATGGCTGTTGGGCAGCATCGATGCGAGAACAACTAGCTGGATTGGCCATTGTCCACCTTGGGTGACCAAAACATTATTTTGGCATAGTTGTTGTGCTCCTTTGGTAAGCAAAACAACTAGTTGGCATGATAACACGACACCTATGGTGATGAAAACAACCTGTTGACATAATCGTTGGGCACTTTCAATGATAAAATTACGCATTGGAATGGTCGTTGGGCCCTTTCGGTAAGAAAAAAAACTAGTTGACATGGTTGTTAGGCACCTTCAATGAGCAAAACAACCCGTTCACACAGTTGTTAGGCACTTTCAGTGAGAAAAAAACTCATTGCCATATCTTTAGTGGGCAAAACAGCTCGCTAGCATGGTTGATGGGAAACCTTCGATGGGAATACAGTCCGTGGGCATATCTTTGGTGGGCAAAATAACCATTTCACAAGGTCATTAGGCACCTTTGGTGAGCAAGATAAGTCACTGACACAGTTACTGGGCACTTCTAGTGAGCAAACAGCTCGTTGTAATAGTCACTGGGAACCTTCGGTGGGAAAATAGTCCACTGAAACAGTCACTAGGCAGCTTCGATGAGAAAACAACCAGTTGGTATGGTTGCTAGGTATCTTCGGTGGGTAAACAACCCTTTGGCATAATTGCTGGACACCTTCGGTAAGCAAAACAGCCAGATGGCAAGATCACTGGGCACCTTCACTGAGGAAAACAACTCATTCACATAATTGCTGTCACTTTCGATGAGAAAATTGTACATTGGCAGGGTCTCTGGGCACCTTTGGAAAGAAAACAATTAGTTGACATGGTTGCTAGGCACCTTTGATGAGCAAAACAAGCTGTTCAAACAGTCGCTGTTCACCTTCGGTGAGTAAACAACCCATTAGCACATCTCTTTTGGGCAAAACAACTAGTTGGCATGATCGCTGCGCAGCTTCGGTAAAAATAACCTGGTGGCAAATCTTTGGTGGGGTAAAACAACTAGTTGGCTTGACCATTAGGCACCTTGGGTCAGCAAAGCAACCTTCGCTGGGCACTTCCAATGATTAATCAGCCCACTTTAATGGTCATCGGGTATGTTAGGTGAGAAAATAACCTATTGTAATGGTCGCTGGGCAGCTTCGTTGAGAAAATAACTAGTTGGCACTGTAACGAACCTACGGTAAGGAAAACAACCCGCTGACATGGTCGTTGGACACTTTCGATAAGAAAGTTGACCATTGGCATGGTCGCTGGGCACCTTTGCTAAGAAAAACAACCCATTTCCACATATTTGGTGGACAAGATAGCCCGCTAGCAAGGTTGATAGGTACCTTCGATAAGAATACAGTCCATGGGCACATCTTTGGTGGACAAAAAAACTAGTTGGCATGGTTGCTAGGCACCTTCAGTGAGCAAAACAAATCACTGATATGATCAATGGGCACTTTTTCTGAGTAACACAGCCCATTGTAACGATCACTAGGCATCTTCGATGAGAAAACAACCAGTAGTCATGTTCGTTGGGCACTGTAGGTAAGGAAAACAGCCCTTTGGCATAGTTGTTGGGCACCTTCAGTAGGCAACACAACCAATTGGCATGATCATTGGGCATCTTTAGTGAGGAAAAAGAACCGTTCCCACATTCGCTAGGAACTTTCGCTAGGCATCATTAGTGAGAAAACAACTAGTTGGCATGGTTGCTGGGCATCTTCGATAAGCAAAACTAGTCGTTAGGCACTTTAGGTGAGTAAGCAACGCATTGTAACAGTAGCTAGGCAACTTTGATGAGAAAATATCCCATTGTAATGGTCACTGGGTAGCTTCAATCAGAAAACAATTAGTTGGCATGGTCGTTGGGCACTTTTGGTGAGCAAAACAACCGTTTAGCCTAGTTGCTGGGCACCTTCAATAAGCAAAAAAGCCCTTTGGCGTAGTTGCTGGGAACCTTTGGTGAGTAGAACAACTAGTTGGCATGGTCTCTGGGCACCTTTGGTGAGCAAAACAACCTGTTGATGTCATCATTGGGTACTTTCAGTGAGTAAATTGCCCATTGTAACGGTTGCTGTGCACCTTTAGTGAGGAAACTACTTATTGTAACTATCACTAGTTAACTTCGATAAGAAAACATCCAGTTGGCATGGTCATTGGGCACCATCGGTGAAAAAAACAATCCTTTTACATAGTTACTGCATAACTTCGGTAAGCAAAGCAACTATTTGGCATGATCGCAGGGAATCTTCAGTGCTGAAATAGCCTGTTGACACAGTCATTGGACACTTTTGATAGGTAAAAATTGCCCATAGGCATGGTCATTAGGCACCTTCGATGAGAAAAAAGTAGTTGACATGGTTGCTGGGCACCTTCAGTGAGCAAAACAACTTGTTCACATAGTCATTAGGCACTTTCAGTGGGAAAACAACCCATTAACACATCTTTGGCAGGTAAAATAGAACAGCCCATTAACACATCTTTGGAAGGTAAAATAGCCCGCTGGCATGGTCATTGTGCATCTTCGGACAGAAAATAGTTCGTGGGCACATCTTTAGTGGGTAAAACAACTACTTGGCATGGTCGATGGGCACCTTTGATTAGTAAAATAACCCTATGGCGTAGTTATTAGGCACCGTTGATGAGTAGAACAACAAGTTGGCAAGGTCACTGGGCATCTTTACTGAGCAAAACATCCAATTAACACTGTCACTGGGAACTTTTAGTGAGTAAACAAACCATTGTACCGGTCATTGTGCACCTTTGGTGAGAAAGCAGCTCATTGTAATGGTCATTAGGCAGCTTCGATGGGAAAACAACCAGTTGACATAGTTGTTAGTCGGTGAAAAAAGAACAACCCTTTGGCATAGTTGTTGGGCAGCTTCAGTGAGCGAAACAACCTGTTGGCATAATCGCAGGGCACCTTCAGTGAGGAAAACAACCCGTTGACATAAGCACTGAGCACTTTCATTGAGAAAACAACCCCTTTGACACATCTTTGGTAGGCAAAACAACCAATTGGTATGGTCGTTAAGCAACTTCGGCAAAAACAGCCTAATGACAAATCTTTGAAAGGATAAAACAACTAATTGAAGTGGTCGTTAGGCACCTTCGATGAGTAAAACAACCTGTTGACACTGTCACTGGGTAGTTTCGGTGAAACAACCCATTGTAAAGGTCGCTGGGCACTTTTGTGAGAAAACGACTCATTGTAACAATCCTTAGGTAGTTTTGATGAGAAAACAACAAGTTGGATTAGTAGTTGGCCAACTTCAGTGACCAAAACAACCCTTTGGCATGGTTTATGGGAACCTTCAGAGAGCGAAACAACCATTTGGCATGGTCACGGGGCACCTACAGTGAGGAAAGCAACCCGCTGACACGATCGATGGGCACTTTCGATGAGAAAGCTGCCCATTGGCATGGTTGTTGGGCACCTTCGGTGAGAAAATAATTAGTTGACATAGTCACCTTCCCTGAGCCAAAAAAAACATTCACACATTCGTTGGGCATTTTTAGTGAGAAAACAACCCATTGCCATATATTTGGTGGGCAAAATAACCCGCTAGAGTGGTTGATGGGCACCTTTGGTGAGAATACAGTTTGTGGTCACACCTTTGGTGGGCAAAATAACTAGTGGGCATGGTCATTGGGAACCTTTGGTCAGCGAAACAAATCATTTAGACGGGGAGTAAACATCCCAATGTAATACTTTCTAGGCACCTTTGTTGAGAAAATCGCCCATTATAATGGTTACTAGGCAGCTTTGATGAGAAAACAACTAGTCGACATGGTCGTTGGGCACCTTCGGTGAGTAAAACAACCCCTTGGCATAGTTGCTGGGCCCCTTTGGTAAGCAAAACAACCAGTTGGCATAATTGCTGGGCACCTTCAGCAAGGAAAATAACCCTTCCACACAATCGATGGGCACTTTCACTGAGAAAATTGCATGTTGGCTGGGCACCTTTGCTTAGCACCTTTGGTGAACAAAACAATTCGTTAACACTATCACTGGGAGCTTTCGGTGAATAAACAACCCATTGTAACATTCGTGGGACACCTTAGGTGAGAAAACAACCCATTGTGACGGTTACTGGGCAACTTCAAAGATAAAACAACCAGTTGGCATGGTCATTGGGCACCTTTGGTGACCAAAACAACTATTTGACATAGTTGTTGTTACCTTAGGTAAGCAAAACAACCAGTTCGTATAGACATTGGTCAACTTCGGTGACTAAAACACCATTTGACATAGTTGTTGGGTACCTCTGACAAGCAAAACAACCAGTTGACATGATCGCTGGGAACCTTTAGTGAGGAAATCAACCCGTTCACATAATTGTTAGGCAATTTTGATAAGAAAATTGCCAATTGGCAACGTTGCTGGGTAGCTTCAGTGGGCAAACAACTAGTTGGCATAGTCGTTGGGCATCTTTGATGAGTAAAACAACTTGTTGACACTATCGCTGAGCACTTTCGATGCATAAACAACACATTGTAACAAAAGATGGGCACCTTTGGTGAGAAAACAACCATTATAACGATCACTAGGTAGATTTAATCAGAAAACAATCAGTTGGAATGGTCATTGGGTACCTTCGGTGAGCAAAACAACCCTTTGGCATAGTTACTGGCACTTTTGGTGAGCAGAACAATCCTTTGGTGTAGTTGCTGGAAACCTTCGATGAGCAAAAGAACTAATTGGCATGGTCAGCTAGTACCTTTGGCGAGCAAAACAACTTATTGACACTATCTTTATACACTTTCGGAGAGTGGACACCCACTATAATGGTCACTGGGCACCTTTGGCAACCCGGCAGCTTCGATGAGAAAATAACCAGTTGGCATTGTCATTGGGCACCTTCGGTAACAAAAACCTTTGGAATAGTTGGTGGGCATCTTCGATGAACAAAACAACCAATGGGCATGATCCCAGGTACCTTTGGTGAGGAATATAACCCATTGACACAGTCACTGGGCACTTTTGATGGGAAAATTACCCATTTGCATTGTCATTGGGCACCTTTAGTGAGAAAACAACTAGTTGGCATGGTTGTTGAGCACCTTTAACGAGTAAAACAACCATTTCACACAGTCGTTAGGCACTTTATGTGAGTAAACAACCTATCGTAATGATAGCTGGGCATCTTTTGTGAGACAAAAACCCGTTGCAACGGCCACTTGGCAGCTTCGATCAGAAAATAATCAATTGGCATGGTCGCTGGGCATCTTTGGTGAGCAAAACAATGCTTTGGCCTAGTTGTTGGGTACATTCGATGAGCAAAACAACCCTTTAACATAGTTGTTGGGAACCATTAATGAGTAGAAGAACCAATTGGCATGGTCATTGAGCACCTTTGGTGAGGAAAAAAACCTCTTGACAATGTCTCTGGGCACTTTCGGTGAGTGAACAGCCCACTGTAATGGTCACTGGGCACCTTTGGCATGGTCGTTGGGAACCTTCGGTGACGAAAACAACCTTTTGGCATAGTTGTTGAGCACCTTCGATGAGCAAAACAACCAGTTAGCTTAACTCCAGGGTATCTTTGGTGAGGAATATAACCCATTGACATAGTCATTCGGATTTTTGGTGGGAAAATTACCTATTGGCATAGTCGCTAGGCATCTTTGGTGAGAAAAAAAATCGTTCATAAAATTGTTGGGAACTTTCAGTGAGAAAACAGCACACTGCCATATCTTTAGTGGGTAAAGTAGTCTGCTAGATGGTTGATGATCACTTTTTCTAAGAGCACAGTCAGTAGGAACATCTTTAGTGGCTAAAACAACCAGTTGGCATAGCGACTAGGCACTTTTGGTGAGTAAACAGCCCATTGTAGAGGTCGCTGGGCAACTTTGGTGAGAAAATAGCCCATTGTAACAGTCGTTGGGCTACTTCTATGAGAAAACTACCAGTTGGCATAGTCGTTGGGCATCTTCGGTGACAAAAACAACTATTTGACATAGTTGCTAAGCTCCTACTGTGAGCAACCAGTTGGCATGATTACTGGGCACCTTCGGTGAGGAAAACATCCCATTGGCATAATTGTTTGAAGTTTCACTGAGAAAATTACCTACTGGCATAGGCACCGCGCACCTTTAGTGATAAAACAACTAATTGACATGCTCACTGGGCAACTTTGGTCAGTAAAACAACTCGTTCACACAGACGCTGGGCTTTTTCATTGAGAAAACAACCTATGAGTGCATCTTCGGTGGGCAAAACAATTAGTTGGCATGATCGCAGAGGAGCTTTGGTAAAAAACCAGGTGGCAAATCTTTAGTGGGGCAAAACAACTAGTCGGCATAGTCATTAGGCACCATCAGTGAGTAAAACAAATCGTTCACACTATTATCGGGCACTTTTAGTGACTAAATAACCCATTGTAATATTCGTTGGGCACCTTTGGTGAGAAAACATCCCATTATAACGGTCGATGTGTAACTTTGATGAGCAAACAACCAGTTGAATTGGTCTTTGGTGACCTTCAATGACCAAAACAACCTTTGGCATAGTTGTTGGGCACCTTCGGTGAGCAAATCAACCAATTGCATGATCATGGGGCACCTACGATGAGGGAAACAACCCACTAACATCGTCATTGGGCACTTTTGATGAGAAAATTACCCATTGACATGGTCGCTGGGCACCTTCGGTGAGAAAACAACTAGTTGGCATAGTCGCTGGGTACCTTTGGCGAACAAAACAACCCATTAACACAGTAGCTGGGCACTTCCAATGTGCAAACCGGCCATTGTAATGATAGCTAGGCATCTTTGGTGAGAAACATCCATTGTTACTGTCCATGCGCAACTTTGTTTAAAAAATAACCTGTTGGCATGGTTGTTGGGCACCTTCGGTGAGAAAAATAACCATTTGTCCTAGTGTTTGAGAACCTTCAGTGAGGAAAACTGGCATAGTTGCTAGGCACCTTCAGTGACCAAAACAACTAGTTGGCATGGTCGCTGGCCACTTTTGCTGAGCAAAACAGCCCTTTGACACAGTTACTGGGCACTTTCAGTGAGTAAACAGTCCATTGTAACGGTCGTTAGGCACCTTTGGTTGAAACATAACTCATTGAATGGTCACTGGGCAGCTTCGATGAGAAAACAACCAGTTGGCATGGTCATTGGGCACGTTCGGTGATAAAAACAACCCTTTCTCGTAGTTATTGGCACCTTGGCGAGCAAAACAACCACTTGGCATAATTGTTGGGAAACTTTGGAGAGGAAAACAAACCGTTGGCACAATTGCTGGGCACATCTGTTTAGAAAATTGCCAATTAGCATGGTCGCTTTGCACCTTTGGTGCTAAAGCAACTAGTTGACATTGTCGCTGGGCACTTTCGATAAGTAAAACAAGCCATTCAAATAGATTTTGGGTGCTTTCATTGAGAAAACAACCCATTGGCACATTTTTGGTGGGCAAAACAACCAGTTAGCATGATCGCTTAGTAGCTCTGGTAAAAACGGCCTAGTGGAAAAACTTTGATGGGACAAAACAACCAATTATCATGGTCATTAGCACCTTCGATATGAAAAACAATTTGTTGACACAATCACTGGGCCCTTTTGGTGAGTAAATAGCCTATTGTAATGGTCGTTGGTCACATTTAGTTAGAAAACAGCCCATTGTAACGGTCACTAGGTAGCTTCGATGAGAAAAAAATAGTTAGATTTGTCATAGTCCACCTTTGGTGACTAAAACAACCCTTTGGCATAGTTGTTAGGCACCTTTGGCCAGGAAAACAACCAGTTGGCATGATTATGGGGCACTTATTGTGAAAAAACAACCTGTTGACACAGTCATTGTGCACTTTTGATGAGAAATTTACCAATTGGCATGGTCGCTGGGAACCTTCGGTGAGAAAAAAACTATTTAGCATGGTCTCTTGGAACCTTCGCTGAGCAAAACAACTCGTTTATATAGTCATTAGGCATTTTCAGTAAGAAAACAACCCATTGCCACAACTTTGGTGGGCAAAATAGCTCGCTATCATGGTTTATGGGCACCTTCAGGGAGAATACAGCCTGTAGACACATCTTTGGTGGGCAAAACAACTAGTTGGCATGGTCACTGGGCACCTTCAATGAGCAAAACAAATCTTTGACAAAGTCAATAGGCACTTTTGGTGAGTAAACAACTTATTGTAATGGTCGATAGGCACCTTTGGTGAGAAAATAACCCATTGTATCGATCACTAGGCAGCTTCGATGAGAAAACAACCTGTTGGCATAGTCATTGGGCACCTGTGGTGAGCAAAACAACCATTTGGCATAGTTGTTGGGTGCCTTTGGTGAGCAAATTAACCGATTGGCATGATTGCTGGGCATCCTCAATGAGGAAAATAACCAGTTGACACAATTGCCGGGCACTGTCACTGAGAAATTTGCCCATTGGCACGGTAACTGGGCACCTTTAGTGAGAAAACAACTAGTTGGCATGGTCACTATATCCTTCGGCGAGCAAAATAACTCGTTGATACAGTCTCTGGGCTCTATTGGTGAGTAAACAACCAAGTATAACGGTAGCTGGGCACCTTTTTAAGAAAACAGCTCATTGTAATGGTCACTGGGTAACCTCGATTAGAAAACAACCAGTTGGCATGGTTGTTGGATAACTTTTGTTAGCGAAATAACCTTTGGCCTAGTTGCTAGCCATCTTCGGTAAGCAAAACAACCTTTGGCCTAGTTGCTAGGCACCTTTGGTGAGCAAAACAACCCTTTGATGTAGTTGTTGGGCACCTTCGGCAAGCAGAACAACCAGTTAGCATGGTTACTAGGCACCTTCGGCGAGCAAAACGACCCGTTGACACTATCGCTGGGCACTTTCCATGAATAAACAGCCCATTGTAATGGTCACTGGGCATCTCTGGTGAGAAAACAGCCCATTGTAATAGTCACTGGGCACCATTGGTAAGAAAACAACCTATTGTAACGACCACTGGGAAACTTCGATGAGAAAACAACCAGTTGGTAGGGTCATTGGGTACCTTCAGTGACCAAAAACAACCCTTGGCTTAGTTGCTAGGCACCTTAGGTAAGCAAAACAACTAGTTTCCATGATTATAGGCCACCTTCGGTAACCAAAACAATCCTTCAACATAGTTACTGGGCACCTTCGGTGAGCAAAACAACTAGTTGGCATGATCGCTGGGCACCTTCAGTGAGTAAAACAATCTGCTCATGCAATTGTTGCGCACTTTTGCTAAGAAAATTTCCTATCCTTAGTGCATCGGTCACTGGGCACCTTCAGTTGGAAAACCACTAGTTGACATAGTCGCTGAGTATCTTTGGTGAGCAAAACAACATATTGACATAGTCGTTGGGCACTTTCAGAGACCAAAACAACCTTTTAGCATAGACGCTGGGAACCTTTGATGAATAGAAGGACCAACTGGCATAGTCATAGAGCACCTTCAGTGAGCAAAACAACTCGTTGACGTTGTCTCTGGGCACTTTCTATGAGTAAATAGCCCACTATAATGGTCACTGGGCACCTTTGATGAGAAACTAACCCATTGTAAAAGTTGTTAGGCAGCTTTGATTCGAAAACAACCAATTGGCATGGTCGTTAGGCACTTTTGGTGACAAAAACAACCTCTTGGCATAGTTGCTGGGCACCTTCAGTGAGCAAAACAACTAGTTGGCATGATCCTAGGGTACCTTTGGTATGAAATATAACCCATTGACACAGTCGTTGGGCACCTTAGATGGGAAAATTACCCGGCACAATCACTGGGGACCTTTAGTGAGAAAACAACAAATTGTCACGTATCACTGGGCACCTTCAACGAGCAAAACAACTATTTGACACAGTAGCTGAGCACTTTATATAAGTAAATAACCCATTAAAGCGGTGGCTGGGCACCTTTGATGAGAAATTAACCCATTGTAATGGTCACTATGTAGCTTCGATCAGAAAACAATCAGTTGGCATCGTTATTGGGCACCTTCAGTGAGTAAAACAACCCTTTGGCCTAGTCGCTGGGTACACTCAGTGAGCAAAACAATCGTTTGGTGTAGTTGTTGGGAACTTTTGATAAGTAGAAGAGCCAATTGGCATGGTCGTTGAGCACCTTTGGTGAGTAAAACAACCTGTTGACATTATCTCTAGGCACTTTTGGTGAGTTGACAACCCATTGGAATGGTCACTGGGTAACTTTGATGAGAAAACAACCACTTTACATGGTCTTTAGGCACCTTTGATGACCAAAACACCCTTTGTGACATTGTTGTTGGGCACCTTCAGTGAGCAAAACAACCAGTTGGCATGATCCCAGGGTACCTTTGGTATGAAATATAACCCATTAACACAGTTATTGAGCACTTTGGATGGGAAATTTACCCATTGGCACGATCATTGGGTACCTTTAGTGAGAAAACAACTAGTTGGCATGGTCGCTAGGCACCTTTAACGAGTAAAACAACCATTTGACATAGTAGCTAAGCATTTTATGTTAGTTGGTACCATTATAACCGTAGCTGGGCACCTTTGGTGAGAAAACAACCAATTGTAATGTTCACTAGGTAGCTTCAATCAGAAAACAATTAGTTGGCATCGTTGTTGGGTACCTTCAGTGAGCAAAACAACCTTTGGCCTAGTTGCTGGGTACCTTCAGTGAGCAAAAGAACATTTTGGTGTATTTTTTGGAAACTTTCGATGAGAGAAGAACCGATTGGCATGGTCACTCAGCACCTTTGGGGAGTAAAATAACCCGTTGACACTATCTCTAGGCACTTTTGGTGAGTGGACAACCCACTGTAATGGTCACTGGGCACCTTTGGCGAGAAAACAGTCTATTGTAATGACCACTGGGAAACTTTGATGAGAAAACAACTAGTTGACATGGTCCTTAGGCACCTTCAGTGTCCAAAACACCCTTTGGCATAGTTGCTGGGCATCTTTGGTGAGCAAAACAACCAGTTCATATAGTTGTTGGCCACCATCAGGGACTAAAACAATCCTTTAGTGTAGTTGTTAGGCACCTTCATTAAGCAAAACAACCAGTTGGCATGATCGTTGTGCACCCTCAGTTAGGAAAAAAATTCATTCGCACAATCGCTAGGTACTTTTGCTATGAAAATGGCCCATTGGCACGGTGGTTTGGCACCTTTAGTGGGAAAATAATTAGTTGGCATAGTTGCTGGGCACTTTTGGTGAGCAAAACAAACCGTTGACATAGTCACGGGGCCCTTTCGGTGCTTAAACAACCCAATGAAACGGAAGCTGGGCATCTTTGGTGAGAAAACAGCTATTGTATGGTCACTGGGCATATTCGATCAGAAAATAATCTGTTGGCATGGTCGTTGGGCACCTTCAATGAGGAAGACAACCCTTTGACCTAATTACTAGTCACCTTTGGTGAGAAAAACAATCCTTTGGTGTAGTTGTTGGGTGCCTTCGATGAGTAGAACAATCAGTTAGCATGGTCACTGGGCACCTTTGGTGAGCAAAATAACCCGTTCACACTGTCACTGGGCACTTTCAGTGAATAAACAGCACATTGTAATGATCACTGGGCACCTTTGTTGAGAAAATAGCTTATTGTAACGATCATTGGGCAGCTTTGATGACAAAACAACCAGTTGGCATGGTCATTGGGCACATTTAGTGATAAAAACAATCATTTGGCATAGTAGTTGGGCACCTTTGGTGAGCAAAACAACCAGTTGGCATGATCCCAGGGTACCTTTGGTGAGGAATATAACCCATTGACACAGTCATTGGGCACTTCTGATGGGAAAATTGCCCATTGGTACAGTCGCTAGGCATCTTCGATGACCCAAACAACCCGTTCACATAGTTGTTAGGCACCTTTAGTGAGCAAAACAACCATTTGACATAATGGTGGGGCACCTACGGTGAGGAAAACAACCCATTGACACTGTTGTTGGCTTTTGATGAGAAAATTGCCCATTAGTATGGTCGTTGGGTACCTTCAATGAGAAAACAACTAGTTGGCATAGTCGTTGGGTACCTTCAGTGAGCAAAACAACCTGTTGACACAATAGCTGGGCACTTCCAGTGCATAAACAACCTATTGTAATGATAGCTAGGCACCTTTAGTGAGAAAACAACCATTATTGACATAGTTGTTGGGCACTGTCGGTGGGTAGCATCAATTAGAAAACAACGAGTTGACACAGTTGTTGGGCACTTCAGTGAGCAAAATAATCCTTTGCCCTAGTTGCTGGGCACCTTCGGTGAGTAAAACAAACATTTGGCATAGTTGCTGGGCACCTTCGGTGAGCAAAACAACCAGTTGACATGGCTTTTGGGCTGCTTTAGTGAGCAAAACAAGCTATTGACATAGTTGTTGGGCAATTTTGATAAGCAAACAGTCCATTATAATAGTCACTGGGCAACTTTAGTGAGAAAGCAGCTCATTGCAACGATCACTGGGCAGCTTCAATGAGAAAGCAACCAATTGGCATCGTCATTAGGCATGTTTGATGACAAAAGTAACCATTTGGCATAGTTTTTGGGCACCTTCTGTAAGCAAAACAACCAGTTGGCATTATTGTTAGGCACCTTCGTTGAAGAAAACAACCCATTCACACAATTGCTGGGCACTTTCATTGAGAAATTGCCTATTGGCATGATCATTGCACACCTTCAGTGAGAAAGCAACTAATTGACATGGTCGCTGGGCACTTTCAATGAGTAAAACATCCCATTCACACAGACGTTGGGTGCTTTCAATGAGAAAACAACCCATCGACAGTTTTTTGGCTAGCCGAACAACCAGTTGGCATGATCATTTAGTAGCTTCGATAAAAACAGCCTAGTGGAAAATCTTTGATGGGGCAAAATGTAGCACCTCGTTACCATGGGGTACATACCGGAACACCCTGAGGACATTCCAGTACATAACCTATGATAATGGTGCGCTATGTTCAATCACAACATTCACATAACATGGCATCATCGTTCTTAATTTTCTTATAAGACATCATAAGAAAGTCACAATATTTTAGAACCAAAATTTTCCTCATTTCATCCACAAAACCGAATGTGTATCTTTCAAACATCCATACATGTACATCATCATAGCCTAATACAAAATATGTTGTATGAAAGAGGAAAAATTACATAAAAAGTCTTTCTAATCTTTCAAGCCACAGTTGACCAACTTTGAGCCATTTCTTCTTTTTCCTAGAAGTACAAGTTTACACTGCTTGTAGCATCTTTTAGTAGCTAAAGTTGTCTCTTAGTCCTGAAAATTCAACGTTGCAATTTTTGTGAGTTTTGCACTCAATGACGTAACCATCATCGATGGTTCACTTAATTCATGCATCACATCAATACACGTATCATATTTTCACATCTTTGTGTATTCATAAAATATCACCTTTCACTTTCAGAACAATCATAATGGTCATTTCATTTATGTAAAATAAACATATCAAATATAAATGCAATGCACGTGACTCAGTTTCATTTGTTACTTTGTTGTAACCAAGTGCCTTTTTACTAGCTCATATGCCTTTGTGGATATTGAGCTGTATTAATTAAAGTCCCTTAGTGTATACTGGGTACATGCATAACTGAGCCAAAGGCTCTTATCACATTCTAAGCTTTATGCTTTTTTACTAGAGACTTCGGTCATAACTGCCATTATTTTTCATACATTCACGTATTTAAATGCATCATACATATTCAATGATTACACTCGTTCAGTCACATTCACACTCTTTCTTATTAAAATTTGTCATCAGACTTTAGTCCGACATTTAACATTGAAGTTGAGAACAAATAGTCAGTCATATTCACATTCAAGTAGCACTTCCAATACAGTCCCAAATATAGAACTCCTTGGACAATCAATTGTCTGGAATCAACACAATCAATTTCACATTCATAAGATAATTCAAACATAATCTAACACAAACAATTAATTGAGTGAGACCGTCTAGGTTACTCATCGACTGCTTCCAAAGCTATGGCATCAAGGTTTCGACAACGTCTGGATGTTGATGTTCTAGTTGCTCCTCTATATCACACAATATACACATATTACAATTTAACACAATTATAAGTGTCCATTTATGCACATTTGTGTATATGAAATATACACAATGCATGTTCATGACAATTCTGGTATCGCTCTATTATTCTAGTCATCTAAACATTCATATTTCCAAATTCACATAAGTATCATTTATACTTACAGTTTATTCCTCAATAAAACCATAAAAATCAAAATTCATGATTCCTTAGTCAATTTAGATTTTTCATATAACAACTTTAGGGTCAACTTTCCTTGTTCTTTTTTACCAAGAAAATGAAATAATTTGAAGATACTTTCTTCTATAAAATTGTTCTCCTATCTATTAAGTTTCTAATGAAACCAAGATCATTCAATTTGGTTTAGTAGTCTATGAATTATGTTCAAAATACTATAGACTGAGCACATTTGAAACTTTGGCTTGTATATGATCATGCTGTCAAATTGTACAACTCATATCTATTGGGTCTTAAAATGTAGTCTGAAACTTCAAGGAATAAACTGCAAAGATCTAGGAAATTAGAAAAAGTGTCTTAATAAAAGTTTTAAATCTTTTTCTCATCTTTCCAACGATATAAAGTTTGTAATTTTTGGACTTTAGACGCAAAAGATATGGCCTTTAGACAAAGCATGGGTACCAGACGAGGCACCAGAAGAAGCGCCAGACGAAGCAATTTTGACCCTCTAGATGACAAAATTTTTCTTCAAGGTTTGCATGAAACATATAGCCATATATCTCCAATTTAATCCAGATCAATAATTGTCTCATTTGGATAACTACAAACAAGTTATGGCTAAAAGACAGAAGCTTAATCAGTGGACATGTTACAGCTACATTTTCTAGCATTCATCTTCCAATTTACTACACCCAATTCTCGACTTCATATCAATTTTTGAGACTCTTAACGATAGAATTAAAATTTGGTGTCTTTATGAAAATATAGCCATATATCTCTAATTTAATCTAGATTAAGAATCGTCTCATTTGGATAACTATAAAACAAGTTATGGCTAAAAGATAGAAGCTTAATCAGTGGACATGTTACAGTTACATTTTACAGCACTCTCTTCATACCCATTTAGTCTCTCAATCCTTCCTTAAAGCAACTCATAAATACCATTAATACATTAAAATAGAACATACATCTATTTATTGCAACATCATTATTACACATATCTCAACTCCTCTATCATGATCATTAAACACTAAACTATCATAACAAATGCTTCATTTAGCAAAAACATGAAGATTAACCAGGTACTTACTTGATTTATCTTCAAATCCTTCAAAGACACACCAACCCTAGATTTCCCATGTCTCTCAAGAACATCATCACTTGGGGGTGGATTTGGTTGGGTTTTTTGTGAGAAATGAAGAAGAGAGCAAATTGAGAGTAGCAAATGGAAGGAGAGAGCAAGATGTAACTTTGATGAAGGTTGGTGAAGCAAAATCGTGGAAAGAAGAAGAAGAATGAAGAAGATAATGAGAGTTATGAAAATAAGAAGGAAAAAGCAAGAATGAAAGTAACTAAGTGGTCTCCAAATTGAAAGAGTCGTGGGGTAGGGAATGGCTTGGCAAGTGACACATGTCACTTGCCAAATGTCCTATTCCTATAGGTTCAAACTAAGTTTTTTCATTTAACTAGTCTAATAAACTCCAATTTATACTCTAATTATCTCCAAATTTCAATTACATAAGTCATTAATTTCCAAAGTCATATATAAAAATTTCCACTGTCATTTGACATTAATTTCTACTGCCATTTGTCACTTGTTCTTCCATTTGGTATTTTTCCTAGTCCAAAATTACTCAAAATTTCAGAAATTTCCTAAATTTTACCAAAAGTTCTAAATCACTAAATACACTCTCCAAATAAATTTTCAACATATAAAAATCACAATTCTCGATATAATCACATTTGCAAATCGATTATACCCAGAATGTTAATGAATACATGTACAATTATTTTCATGTGCAAAAAATTCAACATTCTCGTGTAGGTGCATATCATATTATGCATGATCATGAAATGTACTTTCTAATTTCTTAATAATCTCTCATATTTACTATTCCAGCCTCAACATGGATAACAGGATGTTACAGCTCTCCCCTCTTTAAAAGAAATTTCATCCTCGAAATTCTTACCCAATTTTTCGAACAGGTAGGAATATTGTCTCCTCATATACTCCTCTGTTTCCCAAGTGGCTTTCTCTGTTGAATGATTCCTCCAAAGGACTTTAACCAGTGGAATTACTCGATTCCTCAACTGCTTGATCTGAGATCCCACTATCTTGATCAGCTCCTCAACATAACTTAGGTTACTAGCAACCTCAATCTCTTGAGCTGGTATCACATGAGTCGGATCTGATCAGTATCTTCGAATCATACACACATGAAATACATTATGCAACTGAGACATCTCATTCGGAAAAGCTAATTTGTATGCAAAAGGTCTTATCCCCTCAATAATCTCATATGGGCCAATGTACCTAGGGCTCAAATTGCCCTTTTTACTGAGTCTCAATACTCCTCTCCAAGGTGACACTCTCAGAAACACTCTGTCTCCTACACTGTATTCCACATCCCATCAATGTTGATCCACAGAACTCTTCTATCTATCTGGAGTCACTTTAATTCATCTTTGGTTCAATTTCACCTTGTCCACAGTATCTTGAATCAATTCTGGGCTTTCAACCATTCTTAGGCCCTTTTCATCCCAATACAGAGTTGATCGATACTTTCTTCCATATAATGCCTCATATAGTGCCATTCCAATACTACTATGGTAGTGATTATTATATGCAAATTCTATCAGTTCTATATATTGATCCCAAGCTCCTTGAAACTCTAATACACAAGCTCTAAGCATATCCTCAATAGTCTTGATTATCCTCTCACTCTGTCCATCTGTTTGAGGATGAAAGGCAGTACTGAAGTTCAACTTAGTACTCATAATAGACTGCAAACTTTTCCATAATCTCGAAGTGAATCTGGGATCCCTGTCTGATACAATGGACTCTAAAACCCCATGTAGTCTAACCACCTCATTCATATATTTTTGGGCTAATTGATCTAGTGAGTTATTCTCTCTTACTGGTAAAAAATGGGCCGACTTAGTCAATCGATCTACTACGAACCGTACAGCATCGTTTTGCCTCAGAGTTCTTGGCAATCCCATAATAAAGTCCATAGTAATTCGTTCCAATTTCCACTCTAGAATAGGAAACAAATGTAGCTTCCCTACTAGAGCCTGATGCTTAACCTTAAACTTCTGGTATGTCATATACTTAGAAACATACTCTGCCACTTGCTTTTTCATTCCGAGTTACCAGAAATGTTTCTTTAGCGTGTTATACATCTTGGTAGTACCAGGATACATAGCATAAGCGGCCATATGAACTTCCTCTAGAATTTCTTTCCTCAAATCATCCACATTAAGCACATGCAGCCTCTATTTCAACCACAATGTCTCCTCTCTTAACTCAAACTTAGAATCTAAATTCATCTTCACTTTCTCTATAAGCTTCACCATATCAGGACCATTCCTCTGACTTTTCTAATTCTATCTTGTAACATCAGCTTTAACTTAAATGTGGCAATTAATGCCTCATCTTGTTCCAGATTCAATTCCACATTCAAAGCTCTCAAGTGAATTAAGCTCGATAACCGCGATAACTGAATCTGAGGTACACTAGTGTTTAACTTCCTACTCAAAACATCAGCCACTACATTAGCTTTCCCCGAATGATACTCAAACGTGTAGTTATAGTCTTTCAACAACTCTATCCATCTCCTCAGTCTCATGTTTAATTCCTTCTGACTCAACAGATACCTTAAACTTTTATGATCATGTATATCTGGAATGTCTCTCCATACAGATAGTGTCTCCATATCTTTAGAGTAAAGACCACTGCAGCAAGCTTTAAATCATGTACCGGATAGTTAATCTCATGAGACCTTAGTTGTCTTGATGCATAGGAGATCACTTTGCCATACTGCTTCAATACACATCCCAATACTTGATGCGAAGCATCACTATAGACCACATATCCTCCATTCCTCGATGGAATAGTCAACATCGGTACTGTAGTCAGCCGATGCTTCAGTCCCTCAAAGCTCTTCTAACATTCCTCATTCCATCTGAATATTACATTCTTCCTCAGAAGTTTTGTCAAAGGGGATGAGATCAAAGAAAACCCCTCGACAAACCTCCGGTAATATCCAGCCAATCCTAGGAAGCTTCAAATTTTAGATACATTCCTTGGAGCTTCCTAATTTATTACTGACTCTATCTTCTTTGGATCCACTTGTATACATTGTCCAACCATTATATGCCCCCAAAACACTACTTGATCTAGTCAAAATTCACACTTCCTGAATTTGACATATAGTTGTTTCTCTCTCATGATCTGTAAAATTACTCTCAGATGCTTTGCATGTTCTTCTCTACTCTTCAAAAAATATCATCGATAAACACTATCATAAAGCAGTTTATGTAGGGCTAAAACACCTTATTCATGAAGGCCATAAATGCTTTCGGGGCATTAGTTAACCCAAATAGCATTACTAAAAACTCAAGGTGCCCATACTTGCTCTAGAATGCACTTTAAGGTACATCAGCCTCTGCTATCTTCAACTGATAATACCCCGATCTCAAATCCAGTTTAGTGAATACCTGAGCGCCCTACAACTGATCAAGAAAATCATCAATTCTAGGAAACGGGTATTTGTTCTTCACTTTCACCCGATTAAGTTGCCTATAATTGATGCATAACCTCAAACTCCCATCTTTCTTCTTTACAAACAAAACTGAAGCTCCCTAAGGTGAAACATGAATTCTAATGAAACCCTTTTCCAGCAACTCCTATAGCTGAGCCTTCAACTCCTTCAGTTCTACAGGTGCCATCCTATATGGAGGAATAGATATAGGAGCAGCACCTGGAACTAAATCAATTGTGAACTCTGTTTCTCGATTTGGAGGTAAGCCAGATAATTCGGTGGGGAACATATCTAGGAATTTCCTAACTACGGTAATGTCATGCATATTCTGCTCAGTTCTAGTATCGATGACATATGCCAGATAAGCCTCACATCCTCCTTGCATGAACCTCAATGCAGTCACAAATGATATCAACCTGGCTAGCACTGCTTAACTAATTCCTCTGAAAACTACTCTCGGCTGACCAGGAGATTTTAGTATTACCTCCTTGGTATAGCAATTCATGACAGCCTTATGAGTAGTGAGCCAATCCATGCCTAAGATAATATCTATCACTCTCATCTGTAATATAATCAAATCTGCCTCTATTTCTGCTTGATCAATCTGAATCAAACACCTCTTGCAGACCTCCCCTATAACTGTAGTACTACCTATTAGTGTACTCACCTCTAATCCATACTGTAGTAACTTTCTATCACAATACAACCTAGATGTCAGATGCTGTGTGATGAATGAATGCGTAGATCTTGGATCTAGCAATGCAAATGCTTCATGATCATAAATAAGTAGTGCACCTACAATGACATCCAGAGAATCCTGAGCCTCCTACCTAGTCATCGAATAGACTCGAACCTGAGACTACAGTTAGCTTCACTCTGCCTCTACCTTGACCTCTCTGTCCAGGCCCACTACCTCTGTTCTGTTGGATAGTAGCTTCACTCACAGATCCCCCACTCACACCAGACTGAGCTCTAGCAACAACAGGACAATCTATAATTCTGTGATCTAGATAACCACATCGGAACTCACCACCATGCTTTTTCCTATAGTGCTTACAAGGGGGTAACTGACTCTATACTAAACTTCTTCCACTGCTAGATTATACAAAACTACCCCTCTATCTAAATCCTGACTGTCTTAATCCAGCCGGTGGTCTAAAAGTTTGTGGTTCTGGCGCTTACTGAATCTTTTGCCAGAACCACTCTGAACCTCATTGGACCTCTTCAATCTAGACCCTTGCCTAGACTCTACTTGTCCCTCTCTCAATAGCTACTCAATTCTGATTGATGCAGCTCTCAACTTAGTGAAACTACTCAGGCTGGAGATCGTTAATCTTGTCCTGATCTCCATGTTCAGCCCACCTTCGAATCTCATACACTTATCTTCTTTAGTAGGAATTAAAATAGTAGCATACCCCATCAACTCATTGAATCGTATCTCATATTCTACTTCTGACATCCTACCCTACTTCAAATCCAGGAACTCTTTCATCTTCCTGTCTAAGTAGATCTTGGGCATGTAATTCTCCTTGAAGACCCTCAGAAAGTCTTCCCAGTTCAAGTTGCAAGGCCTGGTGGTACTACCTGGAACAGTCATCCACCACTGATAAGTTGGGCCCTGTAGTAAGGACATTGTATAGTTGAACCTCTCATCCGGCTTGCAGTCCATCTGATCAAAAACTGTTTCCATCCTTTCTAACCATCTCTCGGCCTCAACAGGGTCTGTGCTACTATAGAAATCTACAGTTCCCTGCTTCCGTAGCCTATCATATCTCCTCTCCCTTCTCTTGGGAACTCTAGGATGCATTTCCTCAGGTCGAGGTACCGAATACTCTCTACCGGCTCCTACAGATTCTAGGTCAACTGACTGTCCCACTTGTTCACCTATGGTGGATGACCTATAATAAACAAGAACTTCAATCATTGTCTGCATTTCTCGAGATATTTCATGCTTAAAATTATTATATGTCCCTATGGATGCCAAACCATGCTCTGATACTACCCAATGTAGCACCCCGATATCATAGGGTATACCGGAACACCCTACGAACATTCCAGTACATAACCTGTGGTAATAGCGTGCTATGTTCAATCACAACACTCATTTAACATGGCATCATCTATCTTTATTCTCTTATAAAACATCATAAAGAAATCAATATTTTAAAACCAACATTTTCCCCTTTTCATTTCATAAATTCGAATGTAATACATTGTAGCTTTCAAATAACCGTACATGTACATCATCATAACCTATTAAAAAATAAGGTATATGAAAGAGGAAATACACAAAAAGATCTATCTAATCTTCCAATCTCAACTGACCGACCTGTGAGTCATTTTTCTTCAGAAAAGTACAAGAAGTATGCTTCTTATACAGTCTCTCAGTAGTAAAAATCCTCCCTGGTCCTGAAATGTCAACGTGCAATTTTAGGTGGGTTTTGTGAACTCAGATGAGGAAACCAACATCAATAGTTCGTTCAATTCATGTAACACATCAAATATGTAGACATATAATTCACATCTTTGCATTTTTACATAAAGCATCGCATATTACTTTCGGGACAATTATACCGAACATTTCATTCATACAAAAGTACACATATCATTTGTAAATGCAATGCACATGATTCAGTTTCATTTGTTACTTTGTTGTGACCGAGTGCCTTTTTTTTAGCTCATATCCCTTATTGGATACCGATCTGTATCGAATAATATCCCATATCCCTTATTGGATATCGGGTACATACACAACTAAGCTAAAGGCTCTTATCATGTTATGAGCGTTAAGCTCTTTTACTGGCGATTCCGATCACAACTGCCATTATCTTTCATGCATTCACATATTGAAATGCATCATACATATTCAATGATTACGCTCATTCAGTCACATTCACATTCTTTCTTATTTACATTTGTCATCGGACTTTTAATCTGGCATTTAACATTGAAGTTGAGAACAAATAGTCAGTCATATTCACATTCAAGTAACAATTCCAATACAGTCCCGAATATAGAACTCCTTGGACAATCAATTGTCCGAAATCAACACAATCAATTTCCCAGTCATAAGATAATTCAAACATAATCTAACACAAACAATTAATTGAGTAAGACCATCTAGGTTACTCACCAACTGCTTCCGAAACTATTGCCGCGAAGTTCCAGCAACGTCTAGATGTTGACGTTCCAATTACTCCTCTATATCAAGCAATATACATATATCACACTTATGCATAATTATAAGTATTCATTTATACACATTTATGTATATGAAATATGCACAATGCATGTTCATGACAATTCTGATATCGTTCTATTATTCTCGTCATGTAAACATTCATATTTCTAAACTCACATAAGTATCATTTATACTTATGGTTTATACCTCAATAAAACCATAAACATCGAAATTCATGATTCCTTGGTCAATTCAGATTTTTCCTATAACAACTTTTGGGTCAACATTCCATGTTCTTTCTTTCTAAGAAAATGAAGTAATTTGAAGATACTTTCTTCTATAAAATTGTTATTCTGTCTCTTAAGTTTCTAATGACACTAAGATCATTCAATTTGGTTCAGGATTCTATGAGTTATGCTCAAAATACGACACACTAAGCACATTTGAAACTTTGTCTTGTACATGATCATGCTGTCAAATTGTACAACTCATATCTCTCAATTCTCACATTAAAAATTATTAAATTTATATAATTTGAAATATAAGATAATAAATTACAATTTTTATGAAGAAACCTTTTTCTAATTCTGCATCTATCAATACAGTTTATTCAATATCAACAAGACATGATTTCTATCTCGGTTAATACTACAATCTCAGTCAAAACTCAATTTCAAGCCATATTTTGAAATTCATAGAGACAGAATTAAAATTCTATTTCTTCATAAACATTGTATCCCTATGTCTCTAGTTTACTCTAAATCAAAAATCATCCCATTCGGATAACTACAGAACAAGTTATGGATAAAACACAGAAGCATAATCAGTGGACATGTTACAACTACATTTTTCAGCATTCATCTTCCAATTTACTACACCTAGTTCTCGACTTCATGTCAATTTTTGAGACTTTTAATGACAGAATTAAAATTTGATGTCTTCATAAAGTATAGCCATATGTCTCTAGTTTAATTCAGATCAATAATCGTCTCATTTGGATAAATACAGAACAAGTTATGGCTAAAAGACGCTTAATAAGTGGAAATGTTCTAACTACCATTTTCCAGCACCCTCTTCATCACCATTTAGTCTCTCAATCCTTCCTTCAAACAACTCATAAATACCATTAATACATTAAAACAAAACATACATCTATTTATTGCAACATCAATGTTACACATATCTCAACTCCTCTATCATGATCATTAAACACTAAACTATCATCATAAATGCTTCATTAAACACCAACCCATGAAGATTAACATGTAACTTACTTGATTTATCTTCGAATCTTTCAAAAACACACCAACCCTAGCTTTCCCATGTCTCTCACGACCATCAACTTTCTAGGGTGGATTAGGTTAGGTTTGCGAGACAATAAGAAGAAGACAACAAGATGAGGGTAGCAAAGAAATGTAAGAATAAGGTTCACTTTGATGTAGAGATGAAGAGAGTGTCGTGGAGATGAGAACAAAATGAAGACGATGAAGAGCGATTAACGAAAAGAAGAGAAGAAGAAACAAGATACAAAGCAATTAAATGGTCTTCCAATTGATAAAGTAATCGTGGGTTTTAAGAAATGGCTTGGCAAGTGACATTTGTCACTTTCCACATGTCAACTCCTTATAGGTTCATTTAGGTTTTCTCATTTAATTTGTCTAATCAACGCCAATTTCTACTCTAATTGTCTCCAAATTTTAATGACATATGTCATTAAACCTATATGTCATTTATAAAAATGTTCACTGCCATTTAACTCTTAATTCTACTATTTTTTATCAATTGTCCTGCCACTTGGCATTTTTCCTAGTTCAAAATTTACCCAAAAATTCAGGAATTTTCTGAATTTGACCATAATTTCAAAATCAATACCTATACACACCAAGTCAATCTTCAATACATATAAACCACAATTTAGATCAAAATTTACATTTATATCAATTATACTATGAAAATGTCAATGAAAGCATGTACAATCATTTTAATGTGCAAAAATAAATATTCATATATGTGTGTGTATGTCATATTATGCATGAGCATGAAATGCACTTTCTAATGTCTCAATAATCTCTCATATTTACTATTTTAGCCGTGACTTGGGTAATGGGATGTTACAAAGCATGTGATATGCCTAATATGCATCCTTCTCAACACAATGCACATAATGCAATTAAGAACGTTGATGTCACCTCCCCACACTTAAAGATCACATTGTCCTTAATGTGACAAGTCATCCCCTAAGTGAGTGAAAATGACAATAAACTAAATAAAAAAATGAAAACAACTCAAATACAATAAATTGAAATCAACATATGATGGCAAACCAAACAGACCAAAATGAATTCACACCAAAATTAAAGAAATTGAAACTAAACAAAAGAAATTGAATGCAATCACACAAAAGAAATAATAAAATTTCAAAGTTAAAGGGTAAGAATGCTTATTCAGATGATCGTGGTGACAGTGATGGCGTAGGAGCTTCAAAATTGTTCCTCCTACGGAAGTCAAGGAACCTCTTCTTCAAACTACGTTGCTCCTTATGTACTGTCTACAATTTTATGCCGAGCTCATTTAGTTAAGATGTCATCCGTTATTAGTTGGAGGCTATTTATTCAAGGGTTTGTAGGAGTTGGTCGGCCTCTACTGGTGCTCTAGGTTTTATTGCTTCTGCTTCATCCTCTAGATCCTGAGCTATACGAGATGTAGACGTTCAGGACATGGCTGTACTGATGCTTCTCTTGTTCTTAACTGTAGCACGCGTTTGAGGATTACAGAGTTCCATAGAATGGACCTTCACAATCTCAAGACGCCTCAAATATGATATGTCAAAAATATCGTGGGGCGTTGTATGCAACTCTTTCAAATTGTGGTTATAAAAGCGAGCTAAAGTAGTAAAAATGTGCCCCATTCCAAAATATGAACGTTGCTTATTGACAACACTAACAATTAATCTGAAAATTCTAAAGGGTGTGTTAATTCTAACCTTGTGATCCATGCACCATAAGAAGAAAAGTTCTTTAGTTGAACATTTGCTACTTTCAGTTTTATTAAACATAATTAAACACATCAATTTATGCAACAGCAAATGTTCGACACTACGTATTAAAGCATTCGGTGCATTTCATGAATCAAAACTATCTTCCCTCATTAAAATGTTCCAATAGGAATCCACATCAATTTCAGGATGATCATCTAAAGTAGTAACAATGTGCCCCACTCCAAAATATGAACTTTGCTTATCGACAACACTAACAATTGATCTGAAAATTCTAAAGGGTGTGTTAATTCTAACCTTGCGATCCATGCACCATAAGAAGAAAAGTTCTTTAGCCAAAAATTTGCTACTTTCAGTTTTATTAAACATAATTAAACACATCAATTTATGCAACAGCAAATGTTCAACACTACGTATTAAAGCATTCGATGCATTGCATGAATCAAAAATGTCTTCCCCCATTAAAATGTTCCAATAGGAATCCACATCAATTTCAGGATGATCATCTAAAACTTTTGTATTTTGGAAATCGAAAAGATGACGCATGACATTATAATCCAGTTTATACACAACACCGAATAATCTAAACCAAAGAACATCCATTTTTGGGGTATAACAGACAGTAGTGAAAAATTCAATTGTAATCATAACGTGAATATGCATGTCACACCAGATGAACCTATTCCACCCTATATTGTCAGCTAGTCACTCAATCTTTGTCCTCACTCCTATGTCCTCTAACAATTTAAAATCGAAATACTTAGGAGTGATTATTCCCTTATCTTTAAAATCACGGAAGCACGTACCTTCTTCTTCTGAGTAAATTGAGAAGGGGGATCAATATGTTGCCATCATATTGCTTTTGCCGTCATCGAAAACTTGTTCTGAGCCATCATCTTCTTCGACACACACTATATTGGGACCCACTCACTATCCAAAATGGGGTAAAATTATTCCTACATCTAAAAATTTCATCACTTCCTTCTTTGTAACTTCTTGAATATTCGGATTTAACCTTCGCTGTCTTTCTTTCACAGCTCTACAACCTTCTTTTAGGTTAATCCTATACATCACCATATTAGGGCTAATCTCTCAAATATCAGAAATTTACCACCCTACAGCTCTCAACTTTTTCCTAATAGTCTCCACCACTTTCTCTTCTTGCTCAAAATTTAATTCATTGGAGATAATGATGGGTTAGGTGTGGTTCTTTCCTAAAAAGGTATATGGTAAATGGGCAGGTAAAGGCTTAAGCTCTAGAGTGGGAGGTTTAACGGTAGAAGGTGGTGTAGGTGCACCAGCTTTCTCTAATCTTTCAAGCTCTACTTCCTCACATACATCCACTTCCTTTGCACTTTCATCTCTGTGTACATCATTTAGCTCATTGACTTCATTAAACTCCTTCACACACTCATCTACCACATCAATTTTCATACACACATTTCTGTCCATCGGTTTCTTCAAAGATTTTGTTATGTTAAACTCAACCTGTTCATCACCAATTCTCAACACAAGTTTCCCTTCATGCACATCAACTAATGCCCTACCAGTATTCATAAAGGGTCTACCCAGAATCAATGGGCAATTCTTATCAGCTTCAAAATCTAACACAACAAAATCAACAAGAATTATAAATGTGTCCACTTTTACCAATACATCTTGCACAACTCCAAATGGTCTTTTTATTGATTAATCTGCAAGTTGAATCAGCATCGAATTTAGTTTGACCTCTCCTAATCCCAATTTCCTGAAAATAGACAAAGGCATCAAGTTAATACTTGTACCTAAATCACATAAACATTTGGAAAATTTAAAATCTTTGACAGTACATGGAATAATAAAGCTCCCTGGATCCTTCAATTTTGAAGGCATTTACTTGAATAATAGAGTTATAGTTCTCCATCAATGTAACTATTTTATTGTCTTCCTAAGTATGCTTGTGCTTGAGTATATCCTTTAAAAATTTCACATACTTGGCCATGCACTCTAAAGCTTCCACCAGTGACAAACTAATCTATAACTTCTTCAATTTCTCTAAAAATTTAGAAAAGTAAGTATCCACCTGATGTTGCTTCACTCTTTGTGGATATGAGATTTTGGGCTTGTACGATGGTGGTGGTACATATGGCCTGCCCTCTTTGTTTTCTTCTTCTATCTCCATGCTTTTCTCTTTTTCGTGGTTGTCCTTTTACACACTTGGTTTTTCCATTTGCTTGGCACTCTGAAGTGTAATAGCTTTAAGTTGCTCCCTTCAAATGACCTCATTATTGCTCGGTATGCGACCTACACTTCGAGAAAATAAAGCATCAGTAAGTTGACGTACCTAAACTTCCAAGTTATGGATTGACGAGGTATGGTTCTTCGCGATCTGATCAAAATTTGCTCCATCCTCTGTTGATTTTCCTCCTGGCTTTCATATATCCTTTTCTAACTCTCTACTTGAACTGCCAGTTTGGAACTAAACATCTCCATAAACTTTTCTAACTTATTTTCCAACGCTCTAATTCGATCTTGCCAGAATCCTGGCAGTTTTTGTGGTCTTTGTTGGCCACTTGCATTATTGTTATTCCAAGAAAAGTTCGAGTAGTTTTTCCAACCCGGATTATATGTGTTCGAATATAGGTTATTACCTCATTACAGCTAACCTAAATAGCTTACTTGTTCGGTCCCGCTAGCTCCCAATAGAAAACATTCCGCTGAGTTATGGTTGTTCTCCCCACATAGCTCACATTGTACTTGTATTGCCTTAACTGCTGAGGTGGACACTCCTTGCATGTTGTTTAGTTATTTTGTTAGAGCCGTGATCTGAGCCTACAAGATAGTAACTGAGTCAATAGTTATCATACCTTTTTGTTCCTTTTGTCCTTGTTTACTCCTCTTGCTCGACCACATGCAGCTGTTGCTTGCCAACTCTTCTAACAAATCATGAGCTACTTCTACCGTCTTCCTCATCAGTGAACCTCCTGCTACTGCATCAATTGTTCCCCTTGTACTCAGATTTACTCCATTAGAAAATGTTTAAAGAATAAATTCCTTCAGGAGGTTATGGTGGGGACAACTTCTTTAAAGTTCTTTAAGTCTTTCCCAACCTTCATAGAGAGATTCTTCGTCACTCTGCTAGAAATTTGTTATCTCCTTGATAATCCTCGTCATCTTTGTCAATCGAAAGTACTTGGTGAGGAATGATTGAGCCACCTGCTCCCAAGTCGTGATCTGACCTGGATTCAACGAATTGTACCATGCTTTAGCCCGATCTTTTAACGTGAATGAAAATAATCTCAGCTTCACCGCATCGTCGGACATTCAGTTGAATCTGAATGTATCACAAATCTCTAAGAAATTTGCAATATGGGTGTTCGTATCCTCGTTAAATAGCCCGTGGAACTACACACTATTTTGCAGGATATTAAATAGCATCAACTTTATCTCAAAATTATTTTCTTGAACTACCGGTCTCGCCACTCCTTAAGGTCTAAACCCTAGCCTCATGAAATCCATTAATGTTTGCTCTGGTCCTCCTTACTTTCCTTCTTCAGCCATATCTTGATTTGAAAAATTTAGACATTTTGCCTTTCTTATTTCTCTTTCGTGTTTCTTAATGTTGGGGAAATTGTCTTCAATAACTTCTTTCTTCCTTCGTGTGCTCCTTGTGTTCATACACCTGTAAACACACAAGGAAGATTGTCAAAAACTCTTAAATTAAAGTAATTTAAATTAGACACGATGCCAAACAATCAATCCCCGATAACAACACCAAAAACTTGTTAATGTAAAACCTATCTACTTGTTTTACGCTCAAAAACTACAAGTGAATGGGTCGTGACTTGTAGTAAAAAGAGCAGATATCGATCCCACATAGATTGATGCCTAGACAATGCTTAATTTAGATAAAACTTTATTTAAGAAACTAAATTATGAAATGCAAATAATCTAGAAAATTAAATTAAAATTAATAGACTAATGTAAACAACGGACAATATCGAAATTGCAAAAAATATGAATTCAAGAATCTAAATACTAGAGACCACTTTTTTTCCTATTTTTATCCCTCCTATTTTATCGATTGAATTATGTCTCACCCTAGATTTCTAAATGTACTAGTTACCCTCTCTTAAGGTGTAACTATTTATCCCTAATCAAATTAACAGGAATCAATTGGACGATCTCTCAACCTACCCAATGGCTCTACCGATTCAATTAGTTATCAAACTATCCTATGGGTGATCAATTGACTAATAGAGATCTCTCTTCTAACTATTCAATTAACATGATGATTGCTAGTCTATAGGTCACCAACTCTTGTTGTAAAATCATACATGAATTTCATCTCACTCGCTCCCTCGATTTATTGCAAGATGATAATTAAAAACAGCAATCAACAAAGACAATTGCATTTAATTCAATAAAATAAGAGTTCAACATAATAGTTCCAAAAGCAATCCCTAAAATAAAATCAGCTTGACATGGTCTTCGTAACATCATCAACATTCAAATAATCCATTTTTACAAAGAATAGAAAAGATTAAAATGACAGAAAATTGAAAAGAAGGATTCCTTCTCTTTTTTGCCAAAATCTGGAATTTTGGTGTTAATGTGCTATTTTTCCCAATCTTGATGATGATCCATGTCTTCAATCCTTTTTCAGTGCTCCAAACATGTGTTCTTCAATCAAGGATGGTGTTTCTACAGGTGGGTGTCGTCTCCTCTTAAAATGGAGGCCTAATTCTCTTTTTATAATCCGAAAACCCTAAGTTTAATGAACCCTCGTAGATTGCCTCGGATTGTAATTCCCACGTCCGTGGGAATTGGCATGATTCCCATGAGCGTGGGAATTTGTCACAGACGCATCTCTCATTTTCTTCTTTAATTGCCAAGTGACGTGGGAATTTGTACGATTCCCACAAACGTGGGAATTTGTTACAGATGCACTCCTCATTTCTTCTTCTTTTTGATCTTTAGTTCACCCTCCAAGTTGCTCCTTACTTCTTCCTACATAAAAATAGTCAATTCTTGTGCTCAATTAACATCAAATACAAAAGAACAACAATGAAAATCAAACTTAATGAAAACATACAAAATAAATACTAAACTAGAACAATAATCAATAATTATGCTAGAAAACACATGCCAATTACTTATAAAAACATATCCTAATGCACACCTATCATCATACTCTTTCTTTCTCCTTTACTCCCTGCCCTTTAGTATGATCACTCTTCCCTTTATAGGGAGTGTTCTGTTTTTTCCAAGGTGATGAAATATTATGCTCTCCTATACTTCTTCTAGAGTATACACCATTACCAAAAGAGATCTCTATAAAGGTTATTAGCGATGTAGAAATTTCTCCAATACTATACAGTGATGACAAAGTTTAAGTTGATTACTTGAATAACTTCTATACTGAACCTTTGGGTACTATTTGAAGCTTTCTCTTTGTTTCTAAGATACATCAAGAAAAGCAGAGGAATCCTTAGATTTCATGTTGATGTTGGTAAAATGAGCGTTAAATATGGACTTGAGGAACCCAAAACTTGAGATTAGCCCCCTTAAAATGGTTGATACCAAAACCTTACAACTCCTACAATAGTTCAAGAGAAGACCTTGCACTTCATGACATTACAATAGAAGGCACATTTAGGGACGAAGTCACAAAATCGTCACTAATAGTAATTCACGAATATTTATATTCATCGTCAAAATCATTGCAAAATCTCCATAGCAGAAAACTATACGTGACGTTTTCACCAAATTGTAGCTAATATGTGTTTGCTACAAATACTTTTCGTAGTGAAAAATTATAGGTGATGTTTTTATAAATCGTCGCCAATAAGTTTTCTCCATGCTTCCTTTTCGTCGCCAAAACTTATTAGCTACATTTCTAAAAATGTAGCTAAAATTTTTTAGCTACTTTTTTAGAATCATAGCTAATAACTTTTAGTACAAAAAGTAAGTGTAGTGAAAACTTATTGGCAAATTTTTTTAAAAAGTAACCAAATATTTTTAATCACATTTTAAAATTATAAATATACATTATAACTAAATGTTATATCATGTAGATTATAATTATTGGTTATATTTTTAATCGATATATGTAATTTAGAATTTTTTGTTATATAATTTATTATGCAAAAATATAATAAAAACTAATTGAAAATTAGAAGCATTGTATATATAAATTAAAATATCATTAAATATGATCATGTATAAGATGTTAATTACAATTTCAAAAATAATTATATAAAAAATAAAAAATACAAATATGAGTTTAATGACTAAGAATTGTTTCCATCTTCACTACTTACTTAATTCAGGCCCCAAGTAAATTTTTGACCAACTTTTTCATTACATTATAATTTAGCATGAAGCGATTGGTCATCCTCTTTAAGATGTTGAACATATTATGGCCTTGATGAGGATGAAGTAGCCAACTTTGGCCCAAACCCAAGACCTTTGACATAGCCAGATCATGTTCTAAGCACCTTGTTGCAAATGCTATCTATATTTGGCTCATTTCCATCAAATATTAATATTTGAAATAACTCTAACATCTTATTCTAAATTTAAAAAACAAACTCAATATTCAATTCAAATATTATTAGTTACTACTACATAAATAAATAAATTTAAAAATTAAACAAAATTTTGTACTTATATAATTATTGTGCGCTTCTTCAGACATTTAACCTTCACCTTCCTTATAGTGTGTCAGTTAGTAAAGTGTAATCCTATCACACTATTCTCTATGTAGTTCCATATGACTCTATTTTATGAAAAAAAAATACAAAACATAATACATAATATTGTATTTATTGATGTAATTATAACTTGTAAACAAAGAACTTACATATTCATTTCGCAAGACAACAAATGATTTGGAGCCTTAGTTATATGTAGATTTCATTTTTCCTCTTTGACATTCTCACACTTTTCTTAAGTAAAGAAAAGAAATAGTCATTAAATTATGTAACAAGATTAATGGAAGCAAATGTGATGAGAAAGAAACAAACTCTAACGTTGGCAGAGGTCGAATAATCACACATATTGTTCCAATTTTTTGTGACATTCATTCAGGAACATGTCTCCTTACCTCCTTAACCAAAGGAAAAGATTTTTAATATTGATATAGTCGATAATGATGATCCTTGGTCCTTTGTTTCAACATTGAAGTCATACAGTTTGAAAAATTAGGGTTGTTGATATCGACAATATTAGGCTTCATATGTGAACAACAAGTGGAAGTGAAATCAGGGTTGTTGATATCGAAAATGATGTCGTTTTGTTTAACAACAAAGACCTCATTTTGCTTAACAACAAACAACTTCATTTTTTTAGCAACAAATGATGTTGTTTTCTACCAGGTTATTACACAAAATTGAAGCTCTCTTCGTTTTCATATTAGCCTTCATGTTTTCGAGGAAGTGTCATCTCCTCTGTGGACGTTGCCTCCTGTGTTATGGAAGACACCGTCAAACGAGCACCATGTCCTGTGTTATTACTGGTCTTCTTTTCTATTTTCAAAAACCATCTTTTTGTTGTGCTTTATTTTTCTGCTACATTTTAGAGTGTATATCAGTTTTGTGTTCTTCTTATGTTGTTCTAAAATTTTTTTATTTTTATTTAGAAGATGGTCAATTGTCTTTCTTTATTGGTTGTATATGGGTTGATGTTTTTTCCCACCTTCAATGCTTCTTTGAGGAAAGCCTGCTAACTCTTTAATGAAAGGTTTGCAAGAGTATTTACTAAAAAAATTTAAATAATCATAATGAATTTTAAGCTAAATTGACTTTTCATAATAAAACTGTTAACATTAATTCATCGTGGAATGTCGATGTGGCTATTATTTTTTGATGGTAGAAATGAGTTCCACTAGGAGGAATGTGGCAGAATTCTCCCTAATGAAGAACAATCAATGAACAAAAAATCTTCTCTCCAAAGTTAATCATCGCTTGCCTTTAATGGTTGATCTTCTTCTTCAAGGTTTTTAGTATCACCCAAATTACCTCTTCCTTAATTATCTGTATCTCATTTTCTGTCATGAAGCTATCAACTGAACGTTTAATTGTGTATACTATATGTTGTGTAAAGCTTCCTCAAATCTTCAAGAAAACATAGGTGAGAATGAGTCGGTGGCAATGTCCTAATGGTCAGTACAGGATTAAGGAAATTGGTTATTTTGGAATAGTCGTTGTTGATGGTAAAACCTATCTACTTGTTTTACACTCAAAAACTACAAGTGAACGGGTCGTGACTTGTAGTAAAAAGAGCATATATCGATCCTATAGGGATTGATGCCTAAACACTGCTTAATTTAGACACAACTTTGTTTAAGAAACTAAATTATGATATGCAAATAATCTGGAAAATTAATTTAAAATTAAAAGGTTAATGTAAACAATGGACAACATCGAAACTGCAGAAAATCTGAATTCAAGAATCTAAATACTAGATATTAATTTTTTTCCTATTTTATCTCCCTTCTATTTTATTGATTGAATTATGTCTCACCCTAGATTTCTAAATGTACTAATTACCCTCTCTCAAGGTGTAACTATTTATCCCTAATTGATTTAACGGGAATTAGTTGGACGATCTCTGAACCTACCCATTGACTTTACCGATTCAATTGGTTATCAAACTATCCTATAGGTAATCAATTGACTAATTGAGATCTCTTTTCAAACTATTAAATTTGTAACATCCCCTCACCAATTGCCATGAATAGGAGTGTATAAGTGTATAGTGACATATGCATGCATTCATATATG
>JANZXP010000195.1:25057777-25088853 GCA_027576715.1 Erythroxylum flavicans | reverse complement strand
CATGTTTTCTTTAATTTGTTTTCATTAGGTTTATTTTATTTTATTTTCTTATTAAATCCAAAACCCCCTTTACCTAAACATTAATTAACTTCATTTCATAAGCTAACCAAACACTCCCTGTGGGATCGACCTAGACTCACCACTTTTATAGTAGTAGTCTAGTTATTTATTTTGACTCGCATTATGATGCGCCTGTCAATTTTGGTGTCGTTGCCGAGGAGTACGGTGTTTAATTTTTATTATTAATTTTAACTGGTGTTTTGTATATATTTGTTTGTAATTGATTTCTTTTCAATTATTTTGTCATCTTTTCATTTCTTTGTTTTATGTTTGTGATTAAAATTTTTTTGATATGGATCGAAGTAATTTTTTTAATTCATATTCTCAATCCTATAACATTGTTTGGACTAATCAACCTAACTTTTGTTATGGATGGGATAATCAGTCGAATTACTTCTATAATAGTTTGTAGGAAACATATCAATTCTTGTATAGACTAGAAGCTTCCTGTCAAGACCCAGGTACATCCTTGGAAGAATTAGTTAATATGTATATTGCAAACACTTTTCCATTCTAGCAGGAGCAAGCTCTAGAATCCAGAACTTGACAAGCCGGGCGGATCAATTGAGGGAAGCTACCAACTGCCTAGCATCATAAAGCAAAGAGACGCAACCATATTAGCCTAAGGAGTACTCGATGAATACTAGTGCAAAAATCTTACAGAGTGAAGAGAAGCTTGAGAATCTTGAGTGTAGTACTCAAGGAATTGCTTGTAAAGAAGAAGAAGTTGAGAAGGAGCTTAAAGCTGAAAAAGACATATCATTAGTTCGGAGGTAAGTACTGAGTCTGTGATTTTTTTTAAAACTAACTCTTCACCTTTACATAGTAGATTGAAGGAACTAAATGAGGAATAAAAAGGTGAAGATATGTTCGAAATATTTCCCGAGTGCGTGGACTCGGTTGGGATTGAAAGTCTAAGGATAGAGAAGAAGCTAAATGGGAACGATTATTAACCAAGACCTTATCCTGAAGAACCTCATGTTGAAGAACCGCATGGGCTACCTGAAGATCATAATTTTGTCACATGAGGAGAAGAAGGAGTCAAACCAGTGACCCTAAATAAAGGCGCTTTTTGGGAGGCAACTCATAGGAAGTAAATTTCTTTTCATTAAATTTTTGCATTTATTTTTTATGCATATGTGTTTCTTTGTTGGTTTGTTTCTTGCTTGTTTTAAGTTTTCAATCAAAATGCGAGAAAGAATAAAACAAACAAAGAAAAAATTGCTCGTTTTTTGTTGCTTCCAAGATTATTTAATTATGATTAGAGAAGGAGTTGACTAGAGAATTTCATGGCAACTTTAGCATGTATTCTTACTCTTCTGATTGATTGATATGCATTATCTTTAGAAGAGTAGTGATTAGTGGTCGACAAAGGTAGTGAGATTTTGAGCTTTATTTGACTGACACATTCATGTCAGTCTTATTGTCTTTTGTTAATATGTGACCTTCATGACATGCACATCCTGATTTTTCCTTGAATTTCTATTCGAGACCATATTTTTATCACATACATTAGTATGGATATGATTAGGCATTCTTTGCTTTTCCGAACTACATCAGCCAAATAGCCTACCCATTATATGATTTTCCATTTTGATAAGACCCTTTGAGCCTTATTAGCCTTTCTTTTTGTATCAACCATATTACATGCTTTATACTTAACCAAATGTCCTACCCAAGCCATAAAGCTAATGGAACATTTGTGATTGTTAAGTTTGTGGATGTACAAAATTCTAAGTGTGGGGTTGTACATATGTGAGAGTTGGTTAATGTTGGGATGTTTTGTTATGTCTTATCATTGAAATTCCCATGTTAATATAGTTTCTTTTAATGTTAAAAAAGGGAAAAGAAAGAAAGAAAAGAGAAAAGAGAAAAGCACAAAAAAGAAAGAAAAAGAAAAAGAACAAAAAATTTTTGTCTAAATAAATTTATCAAGAAGGAAGTGCATAAAAGTTTGCAAAGTTATTTATGACTAATTCATTCTCCTAAAGTTATGATGAATTGGTTATTTAAGTATTTTGGATATGAGGTAGATGTTGTTTTGAAAGGTACACTCTTGTGATTTCAATGTATTGTTGGCATAAATTGTATGAGTGATACCTTCATATTGGTATATGCTTCATGTAGTCTGTGTGTGAGAGCAGAATGAGATTGTTAAATATAAATGTTGTATTCGTCATACCTGATGATACCAATTTTTGATGAGTGTTGCTTTGTTTCACTAGCTTTGATGGCTTTAATGCTACTTGACCCAAATACATCTCATCTTACCTTTACCCACATTATAACCTTGAAAAGTCCTTCGATTCATGATTTTGCATATAAACATTAGCGATGGAGAAATGAAATGATATGCAAAGTTGTGGATTGTTATGATCATGAATGGTGTTGAGTGTACCTATAGATTGATTTTACTTAAACATATTTTTCGAGTCTACCATTAGATTACTCGATTTCTTAAGATAGTGCTTGTTGATTGATTATGAATAGATGCATTGAATGTTAAATTTTTACAATGATTTTTGAAAGTCATTCATCTTTGGTTATGATTATATAGTCTTGGAAAATATGCGAATTGAGTAAATGTTTGCTTAATTTGGATGTTTTGCCTGAAGATGGCCAAAAACTAAGTGTGGGAGAAATTGATATATATTTAATTGTCGATATATTTAATCATTTACACTTAGCGACTAATAATACCATAATGCTTAAGATACTCACTTTAATTCATATATGATTTTAGGTATAATTTGGAAGCAAAGAAATTAAACTGAGTTGAAAGTACTCTATGTTGGTCATTTTCTGAAGATCTATACTCACTTGTCTTCATGGAGTGAGATAAAGAAAATTAAGAGACAAGAAAAATGAAAACATTAAGAAAAGAATGTGAGCTATATAGATTATGGTGAGGAGCAAAGCATACAATGGGTGGACAAATGTTGAACAAAATAGTAGTGTGAAGGCATTATCACAAGCTTAAAACAACATATAAGCAGCTAGATATAGGAGCAAAACAACAGTCTAAGGTGCGGTGAAGGAAGCAAAATGTACAGCCAAAGGAAGAAAATAAAAGAGTGACATATGTTTTTAATAAGTGAACAGTACCAGTGGACCAATAATTAATTCAAGAAGCGGTGAGAATAGTAGCTTACATTGGGGAAAGAAAATGTATACGTTTACACAGATGTAGTAGGTGAAAGGCATGTCTAGCTTTAAAGAAAACATAAACAGTAGCTGGGACAAGGTGGTTTAATTGTCACATCACGCTACAGCAACATGAAAGACAGGTGTGAAAGAGCAAATAGAGTAGGCAGTTGGGAGAAGAGTTACGTGAATAGTGTAGGTAGACAAATGTTTATTTATCAAATCAATGAGTATAAGTAGAGATACGAGAAGCTTAGGGCAGTGAGTGAAGAACTGAAGGGTTTTCAGTTGGGGTTTGTTGCAGGGGGCTGAAGCATTTTTTTTAGATAGACTCATGGAGAGGTAGCTTTCTCGACACTGGTTCGGAGGTAACAAAGACGTCGACAACCTAGGTTAAGTGTATTTTTTATTATTTTTTTGTTTCTTTCTCTCATTAGAAATTGATTGTGTTATCTTGTATGGATTGATAAGTTATTTGAAAGATGATGATTTTAATACTCTATTGAATTGTTTATCATGAAAACCAATTGCGAGAATCGAATGCTATATGTAATCGTTGTATTCCCGATTCATGTGTAGCGACTAATGGTTCCAAGTTAATAAAGATAACATAAGTTAAATAATTCGAGCTTGTGTGATTATTACCTAGATTGGTCTATTTTTCTAATTCATAAGGTTGTTGTCTGGAGAAACTTAGAGAGCTCATTCTAGGTTTCCCGATAGCTTGGCTAAATTAATGAGCACTTTGTAATTTACTAGGATTTAAGGAAAAATTGGGATAAACAAAGCTTATTGTTAATCTACGACCAATAATTGCTAAGAGATATAAATGCACAACAAATTAATGAATTATGCTTAATTAGGGTGTAGGCCGAGATTGAACCAAAGAATCAGATCCTTACCGAATTCCCTAGTTTTATCATTTTCCGCATGTTTTCTTTAATTTGTTTTCATTAGGTTTATTTTATTTTATTTTCTTATTAAATCTAAAACCCCCATTACCTAAACATTAATTAATTTAATTTCATAAGCTAACAGAACACTCCCTGTGGGATCGATCTAGACTCACTACTGCTATAGTAGTAGTTTAGTTATTTTATTTTCACTAACGTTACGACAAGCCTGTCAATTAAAGTAAAAAGTGATGCATTAGATGCTATTCTCTTCTTCCATTCCATGCATAACCGAAATTGATGGTGTAAGAAGGTTTTCTTGCATGGTTTGACCCTCTCTCTCCTTTCATGCATGAGTGAACCAAAATTTGCATAAGAAGAGTCTCATTTTTGGTTCATTTCTTTTAAGAAAAATCTCCTCCAAACATTTCTTCTCCTTTCCCACCAAAGGATTTTGTTAACCAAGTTGTCCTGGAAGAACAAGAGGTAAATCAAATTGGTTGAGGATACAACAATAAGGAGAGGATAGATTGACAAAGAAAAGGATTCAAAAGCAAAAGGCTTTGGATACAAGAAGAAGGAGAGAATAGCGCAGCGAGAAATTAAAGTTGTAACGAAGGAGTCGGTAATATCACTGTCTTATTTATGTTTATTATTATCCTTATACCATATCATGTATAGATTGGCATGATGATTTGGATATATTGCTTTTGCTGCAAATAAGATTTCTAAAAATTTTTGAAATTTACTAGTTCTTCAAATATGGCATGCTTTCTTTTCCCAATCCAACATCCTTCTGTTAAAATTTTGAAAGGGACATGGGTTTAGACACCTTTATGTCTTAAATTATGTACCATTTTATCAAAATTCTAGAAGTATCAGTCTATGTCTTAGAAATTATATCTTTATGTTTCTCTTCTCTCCGCCACACAACCTTCTTTCAGTATGTGTATCAAACTATGTATCACCCCTAGCTTATTTAAAAGAACATGAGCTAGCAAATTACCTGTTCAACTAAAATTAGTGTTTCTTTATTTATTTTTCACTTACAATCTTCTCTAATTCCTTTCAAAGCTCACTCCAAGGCAACATCTTCTCTATTGCCTAAAAACATAGCATAAATGATAAAACCTTGAGAATATTAGTCTATAAAGCAAAATAAAATACTTGTAAATTAATTGCACATTTTATATACATCATCACATATAGCTATTGAGTCATTGGTAATGACCTTAACCACTATTTTCTCAATTTGTCAAAGAAAAATGAGAACATCCCTGACTTAAGATATCTTTGGTTGCTTCATTGACCTTGAATGTGTTTATTTCTTTGATTTTTAATCTTTATCAATGTCTTTATTTTAAAAAGTTGTGTTTATAAAGTTCCTACATGTTTATTTCATATTTCACATTAAAATATATTACCTTACCTAATTAAGAGAGGATGTTTTATTTGACATAATTAAAGATACTTCTTAAATGTTTTGTTCATTAATCTTTTATTATTTTAATTTGACTGAAAGTGTGATTTATACCTCAATATTTAGAGAAGGTCTAAATAAAACTCTTATCATTATATTTGTAAAACGATATTTATTACACATAAGATGTAAAACTAGGATAAAAGATAATGATATAACTTAATTATTTTGTAAAAAGTTAAGTTACAAATTGCACTTTCAGGTATCTATTTTTAAAATTATTTTTAAAACATGATAAGGACTTTAGGAGAACCAACTCCAAAAGCTAGCTTATGACGGTAGAGAGTCCAAAATCTTTATAAATCCCACACCAACTTTGTATTTAATCGATGTGAGATCCAAGTTCCATACCTTACAATTGGATCAAACAGTAACATTCGTCCCCCCATAAGGACCAACGTCCTCATTGGTCACGGCCATGTTGGTCACGACTGACACTTTTAGGTCACCACTCCATGGGCCACCACTCCTAGATTCTTGTTGGTCACGGCTGGCACTCTCAGGCCACCACTCCGTAGGCCACCACTTCAAGACCGACTCTGATACCAATTGATAAGGACTTTAGGAGAACCAACCCCAAAAGCTAACTTATGAGGATAGAGAACCCAAAGTCTTTATAAATCCCACATCAACTTTGTATTTAATCGATGTGGAATCTAAGTCCCATACCTTGCAATTGAATCAAACTGTAACAAAACAATGTCAGCATATGAAATGTGCAGTTTGTCCAAGTGTGTCATTATGTACACTAAGTTGATAATCTAATTATTAGAAAGTGACATAGACAAAATTAAGTTTTATGATAATAATAATATCGTTTTGAATACGTTCAAGCATAATGTGATACCATATATAACAATACGAGCTTATTTAAATCTATTAGTAAATATAAAGTTGTGATTTAGACTTTGTACTTCTAATTCTTTGTTGTTTTATGTTTAATTAATTTTGTTGGAGTCGTGAGAAACTTATAAATTTCTTAATTTTATTATCATTTTAAACTTTAAAGGCTATTTGATTTCACTTCTATGTTTATGTTATGAGTTTTAAATTTTGTTTTCCATTTTTAATTTCTATTTTTAAATAAAATAAAACTATGTTTGATTGTTAATATTTAATAATTAGATATTAAATAAAACTTAAAGATGAATTATTTTTTATAAATAATTAATATTAAATAAAATAAATCATATTTATTTAGTTAATAATACATTATATTATAAAATAGAAACAAAAAATAAAATAACATTTTATGGTTTAAGTTGCAAGAATCGGAAGAAATTAAAAAAAGTAAAATTATTTTTGAATTTAAAAATATAAATATAAATATAAAGAAACAGGACTAAATTTTGGACACGAAATTCTGCTGTCGAAGTGTGTGGCCGAGAACTATCGGCTATGAGATGGTCAACTTTCTTTCTCGCTAACTAAAAGGTAAAGTTACCGTATAGATTCTTTTCGTTCTGTTTTGACTTTACTCAACTACCTCTTTAAGGAGTCGTTACCAGTATGTTACATGATCTGTGTGCCAGCATATTTGTATATAGATAGAAAGTGACGGGTTTCTATTTGCTCGCTCTCAGTAACAGAATGGAGGGTCTGATCAAGGGCTTGTTGGACGTAGCACTTGGCCATGGCGACTATCAACCCGATGCATCACGAGATGAGCGCTCCAGATCCACATGGGCTCAGGTTACAGTTGCATACATTACTCAAGTCACTCACTGTTAATTTCACTACTATTTCGGATTGCATCCAATTGGTTCCATTTTTTAACCCGACAAAGATGTTTCTAAAATAAGCAGGTGGTGTCAGACAAAGATCCCCGAGAGTCTGACAATTTCCTGACTTCGAACCAATGGGACAATTTGGTGATACCATTTCTCTCTTTTTCTTTATTGAAATTTGGAATTTGAAGGAGTACTTTATGTTTCAATTGGTTCCTATTAGTTTTTTGAGAAACAAATGTTCACAGGATGAGAATCCAAAAAGAAATGAGCAGTGGGGGAATGAAAATTTATCAAGGCGACCACAAAAGGTGGTTTCTTTTTCAATATGTATATTCACTGATTAATTTATTGGAATCATACTACATTCTATTATTTTTTCAAACCCAACTGTTAGACTCTATGTAAAAGAAAAGGTTCTCTTTTAAAAATTCGTGTTGTTCTCTGGAGTGCAAGGATTTGGATGGTGAAGAAGAAAAATATGGAAGGAAGGAAGGTGGCTGGCATCATGAATATAATGATAATCGAAATCAACGGCATGGAAAGGTTTGGTCAAGCACTTCATTTCTAATATAAATAAAATGTCCTTTAACAATATTTACGGAAAGATATGTAAATTAAAGATAGATTTTTTATGATATCTTTATGACATTCTCTTGTAGGAACAAGAAAGTTGTAATGATGGTTGGGAGTCTGTGAGCAAAAAACACCCTAATAAACCAAAAAAGGTATTATCATTATATTCATAGTTATTTTTCCCTTTAATTTTGCTTTGTGGCTTCTCCACCACTTCTAGAATGTAGCCACAATATAATCTACTCATCAACTACATTGTTGGGTCTAGTGCTCAACAGTATCAGTTTCCTTTTGTATCTTTTGTTTTTGGGTAGGTTTGTGAAAGAGAACCTAAAGAGAGAGATATGTAAATGCATTAATTATCAATCAACTTTTGTTGATGATTGTAGCCCTTTTGGTATTGTTGTATAAAAACTATTGTTTGTAGAATTGCTGTGAATAAGAGCAATAAAGTTTTAGGTAATCATTCTAAAGAATGCTTTAAATGTTGTTAAAGCTAAACTTAGAACGTTAGATAAAAGTATTCTATTAACAAAATTATTTAAAATGACCGGAAAAGATGAATAGTATTCTTATGCATAAAGCATAGTAGAGGATTATCAAGAATAGATTTGGAATCCTGATGAGTTGGTTACTTGTTGATAGGTTTGAGTGTCTGGATGATATTGATGCTTTTGATTACAGGTCTTGGTCGGGGTATGCCCCAATGACCATGTACCTTTTTTTTGATGGTTTTGGATATCTCGATGGTATTGATGCCTTTGATTACAGATCTTGGTCGGGGCATGCCCCATTGGCCATGTACATAAACTTTTTTGGGTTTAATATATTTTACCATTCATCCAAAAAAAAAAAAGAATAGATTTGTATATATATTATTTGTGTTGAAAAGACTTGTCTTAAATTGGTTCTAAAGAAACATGTAAATTCGTTCTATAAAACAGTGGTTTTGAGGGAGCTGCATTCCAAAATCATGGTTTTAGAAATACTATTTCATGCTAAAATTCGTTATGTTTTTAACAAGATTGCGTTTGACATAAAAAACAGTTTCAAAATCAATCACAAACAGACTGCATTGATATTAGGATGCACTGAAATTTGATAGACTTTTGCTTTTTCATCATATTGGTGAATTCCAAACTTAACTGAATTTTCTCAATTTAATATATAGATTGTAGTTTATTTGAGATTGGGAGGGGAAAGAGGGGCATGAATGTGGCGTTCAACCTACTTTAAAATGCTTATTGACAGGTTCAGATGGATCATTGGCAAACCTATAAAAGACCTCCAAGTGAACAAGAATATTCTGAAGATCTCCAAATTATTGCTAACTTAACAGCTTCAAAGGAGGAGCTTCAAGACCTATCAAAAGCTTGTAATAGGCTATGGGAACTTGACATGAACCGTCTTATACCTGGCAAGGATTATGAGATTGATGTTGGTGAAGGGAAGAAGGTCTATTGTAAGGAAGATGTGGCTAGAGGAAATCTATTTAGCTGGGTGAGTGAAGATGTATTCAGGAAGCCTACTTTCTCTCGTTTCTGTTCTCTTTTGGATAATTACAACCCCTATGAAGGATATAAAGAAGTTGTCACATCTAAGGAGAGGGGCGAGCAAGTTGCTTTTGTAGAAGAAATTAGTAGAAGTTCACCTGTTAAATATCTTCACAATTACCTTATGTCCAAGGGTATTGTGTCTGAAGATAAACAAGATTTCAAGAGAATTTTGACAAGCCTCTGGTTTGATCTATATAGTCGAGGTGGTACCTCTAGATCGTCTTCTGCGTTCGAACATGTTTTTGTAGGAGAAATCAAACAAGGTGGGGAAGAAGAAGTTTCAGGATTCCATAATTGGTTGCAGGTGTGTCCTTTCATTGTGTGCTTTTATTCTCAATTATCTCTCTTCTTCTAGTTAAACTTTGTTTTATTTCCATAATACCAATGCAATTATGTTTTGGTTTTTCAATGCTTCATTTCCCATGCAAGAAAAACTTTGTTGATTTGGTTCTTGAAATGACATATTGAAGATTCGTGAAAGCGATAACCTTATTATCACACTTATGTTAAACGTATATATATATTGGAAAATACACTTCTACCTTTATTTATACGTAATAACCAAAACTCCCCCTCAAGTTGGTGCAAAAATATTACACATGCCCAGCTTGCAGACTATGGTATGAAAGGCTCGACTATTGAGTCCTTTTGTGAAAACATCAGCTTGCTATTTTTTCGACGTTACATGGCAAAAGCTCAAGAAACCATCAGTTAACTTTTCTTTGATAAAATGTCGATTAATTTTGATGTGCTTCGTTTGGTTATGTTGAACAGAATTATGAGCAATACTGATTGTAACTTTGTTATCACAATATAATGATAGCCTATCTTCTTCAGCCAACTTCAACTCTGCTAGCAACGTCTGGAGCCATAAAAGTTCACAAACACCTTGAGCCATAGCTCTGTATTCTGCTTCTGCACTTGATCTTCCAACCATACTTTGTTTCTTGCTTTTCCAAGTGACCAAGTTACCTCCCACAAGTGTGCAATGACTAGAGGTGGATCTTTTGTCATCTAAAGATCTAGTCCAATCCGCATCTATAAAGGCTTAAATTTGAAGATGACCATGTTTTGAGAAAAGAAGACCTTTTCTTGAGGTTGACTTTAAATACTGCAAAATGCGAAAGATAGTCTGTTGATGAGATTCTCTAGGATCATGGATAAATTGGCTCACCAAGCTAACTGAATAAGCAATGTTTGGCTGGTGTGAGAAAGATAGATAAGCTTACCGACCAATCTCTGATATCTGCCTTCATCAACTGATCCTTCAGTTCCTGCCTGTAGCTTATGATTGCTTTCAATGGGTGATTTTGCTGGTTTACATCTCGACAAACTAGTTTCATCCAAAAGATCCAGAATGTATTTCCTCTAAGAAATGAAGATTCCTTTTGTTGATCTTGCAGCTTCAATTCCTAAGAAGTATTGTAACTTTCCAAGATCCTTCATATTCTCCTCACCCATCCAATAGCCTCAAACTCACCCCTCTCCTACCATACCATGCCATACTAGTTTGCTCATCGAGCCTTACCTCACACCTTATGGAAATGGAAACTCCCGTTTCTACCCAACCCATTCCCCAAGTTGATTTGCAAATCCCAGCCTTAAATGGAGCAGACTTCCCACCGTTAGCAGCTAGTGTCGAAAGGAAGCAACAGGAACTGGAGAAGGTGAAGTCTACATATCCATTGCAGGGGATTTTGGGAACATAGGCAAACTAAGATATGTGGAATCTGATGGGGACAACTGATCCAAGCCCTGATTGAAGTCCTACGGCAAGGTGCTAAGAAGTGGTGTACATCTCTTGTGGGTTTTTTTTCTGGAGAAGCGGTTAGCTTTTCCAATCGTTAGCAAGTGGGCGCATGTTGTATGGAGGAAGAAGGGGTTGGTGAATATAATGGTAAACGAAGACGAACTCTTTGTTTTTAAATTCAACACCGAAGAAAATGCACAGAAGGTGCTGGAAGCAGGGCCTTGGCACATAATGGGGTATCCAATTCTTATTAAGAAGTTGCAACATGGAGTTACCTTGGATAGAAGCAGGCTTCAATCAATTCCTTATGGGTGAACATCCACAAGGTGCCCTTGGAGTATTGGTCTGTGGAGGGTATGAGCTATATTACCAGTAAAATTGGAAAACCCTTAGGGTTAGATGAGAACACTGCCTTAATGCAAAGGATTGAGTTTACTAGAGTTTGCGTTGATGTTGATATATCAAGGAAGCTTTCGGATTCCCTTAGAATCATGAGGTTGGATGAGCAAGGAGAACTTGTAGAAGATTCAATAGGAGTTGCATATATGTGGCAGCCAAAGATGAAGGAAGAGAAGCAGGTTTGGAAAAGAAAAGAGAAGCAAGAGGTGATAGCGGTGAATAAGGGATGTTCGAGGCAAGAGAAGGGTACCCTAAGAGAGGGAGAGGCATCACTTGGAGAGCAGAAGTCCCAAAATGTGAATCAGGAGGAGATTTGAGTGGTAGGGAATGGGAAACACGAAAAGAATCAAGTGGAGAGTACTATGACAGGGCTTGTAGCACAAATAGAGGGGGCAATCAAGGGTCAGGCAATGGGGATCTGTTCATGGATTTGGCAAGAACTAGTTTGACCAAGAAGGTAACACAGACTATGGGGGATAAGGGAGTAAGATAGGAGGAGACAATTGGCACTCCAGTGATGGAAAGGGGTGAAACTTCTAGATCCAAAAGTGAAATAACATCCATAACTGTGGGTTTGAATAGGAAGTATAGGAGGAGAAAGGCAGTTTAAAAAAAGAAATGATAAGGGTAGCAACATGGAACGTTAATGGCCTCAATAGTCTAAATAAACAATTTGCGGTTCAGGAGTTTATTAAGAACAAGTTAGATTTTGTTGGTTTATTGGAAACCAAAATAAAGAGCGAGCAATTGGAGAAGAGTTTATGGTTCCTAGATAAAGGATGGAGGGTAATGAGCAATCACGATCATCATTTCAATGGGAGAGTGATAATCGGCTTCAATCCTCAAAATGTGGATGTTGTAAAGCAACTTGAAAATGACCAACTGATACATTGTGGTGTTTTAATCAAGGCTACTGGGGTAAAGATTGCAATTATTGTGATGTTTGCAGCAAACCACAAATTCCAAAGACAGCATGCATGGAATGAGCTGGAAAATACAAGTACTTCAATGAGACTGTAACCGCACTCTAAAAGTAGAAGAATAAAGGGGAGGGAGAAGATGAAATCTAGACTGTCGAGAACTCCAGGAAATGGTGGAGAGGACAGATTTGGCTGATCTGAAATGGTATGGTAACTGTTATACCTAGAACACTAAGCAATCAGGGGAATGGTTTTTGTTGAGAAAGTTGGACAGATGAATGGTTAATGAAAAATGGATGGAAAAATACCCTACATGTAGTGCTATGTTTGATGATCCAACTGTATTGTATCATAGCCCGATAATAGTGGACTTGTCAATAGATGACAGGAAGAGGAAGGCCCTATTTAGGATATTCATTCACTTGATGGATAAACCAGACTTTAGAAATATACCCAGCATGGAGATGCAGAAGATGGTTTTAGGATCAAAGGGTTACTAGCTTAGCATGAAGCTAAAAGCCTTGAAAACCATATTCAAATTGCTCAGTAGAGAAATTGTGCAACCAGAGTTAAAAGCTAAAGCTGCTGCTTTGGAGGAGCTAAAGAAATGTCAGAAACGACTGCTAGACGGACCAAATGATCTGCAGATGAGAAAAGAGGAATCTGCACTTGTGGAAAACTATGATTAACTGTTGCTCAGTACCATTTCTCTAGTAAGGTAGAAATTTAGAATGATTTAGATGGAGGGTGAGAGATGTACCAAGTATTTTATGAGTTCTATCTCAGCCAGGAGGAGCGAAAATTCTATCAGAATGCTGGAAGATGAAGCTGGACAAATCCATGAGGACCTAGAAAGTAAGAAGGGGGTTGTCTTAGAGTGTTTTACTAGGTGCTATGGGACTGTAATGACAGCAAGGGCCATTCATATGGAGATCCTAGCAAGTCTTAAAATGCTTGATGAAGAGGACAAGTTGGAGTTGATTAGGGAAATAACAAGGGAAGAAATAAAAAATGTGGCTTTCTCAATGAACCCTGATAAAGCCCTAGTATCGTATGGATACAACGGGAGATTTTTTTATAAACATTGGGATATTGTAGGGGATGAAGTGGTGCAAGCAGTGGAAGAGTTCTTTGAGAAAGGTACACTTCTCAAGGAATGGAATAAAATGTTTATCTGCCTTGCTTCTAAACACTGTAATGCAAAGGAACTAGAACAATTCTAACCAATTGCTTTTTGTAACTTCCTGTATAAAATTATCACGAAGATACTGATACTAGCTAATAGACTGAGAGCAAGCTTGGGGAAGTTAATCAGCTCAGAATATAATGCATTCATTAGGGGGAGATCAGTGGGAATCAATGTCCTACTCTGTCAGGAATTGCTGGACGGGTTTAATGCTGAGAGAAGAATGAGGAATTGCACCATAAAGATGGATCTTGCCAAAGCCTATGGCTCAATCAACTGGACCTTCTTATTTATTACATTAGGTTATTCTCCAAGTTTCAGAAAATGGGTAGAGGAATGTATAACCATTGCTTTTGTGGCAATCCTAGTGGATGGGGAACCTACAAACTTGATTAAAGAAGGAGGGGCTTAAGGCAAGGGAACCCTTTATCCCTTTACCTGTTTGTAATTTGCATGGAAGTTTTGTCAACTCTCCTCGCGAGCAATAGCTGGAGACCCCCAAAATTTTAGTTCCATAATAGATTTAAAGGTATGAAGATCACACCCCTAGCTTTTGTAGATGACTTGCTTTTGTTTTGCAAAGCAAAGAAAAACTCAATAGATCTAATCTTGTGGGTGATGGAGGAGTTTCAAGAGATCTTAGGCCTTTGATACAACCCACTGAAGAGTTGTTTCTACTTATTGTGTAACTCAAGTAGAGAGGTAGCCTCTAAAGCTTTTGAGATGGGATTAAAGGAAGGGAACCTACTCGTTAGATATTTGGGCGTACCTATATCCCAAAGAAGAGTTAGTGTAGCCGATTGCAAACCTTTGCTAGACTCAATCCATTAAAGAATCAACCAATGGAGCAATAGATTCTTTAGTTATGGAGGCAGGCTACAACTTATTCACACAATACTGAGCAATCTTACTAATTATTGGATTAACCATCTGGTAGTTCCCAAAAGTATACTAAAGGAAATTGATAAGAGACTTAGAGAATTCTTATGGAATGGCTCAAACCAAGGTAGAAGCAAAGCAAAGATTAATTGGAGTAAAATCTACAAACCTAAACAATAAGGGGGTCTAGGCATCCATTCTCTTTTATATGAAGAGCAGAAGACAACTTAATATTAGGAGTACAGACAATAGAACCTGTCCCAGAGATAGGAGTTAATGACCCATCAGCCACCCTGACACTATCCCTTTTTAGACAAGGGGAGTAGTTAAGAAAACCTTTAGAAATGCCTATCATATGTCTTTTCACACCAAAATCAATCCATGAGTCAAGTTGACTAAAGGTGTTACCTGACTTGACAAAATTGGATGTAGCACTGGATGAAGAATTGAGTTGTGACAAGGGATGCTTGAAACGTTGAATTTCATCAAAAGAGAGACCGTCAGCTGAAGCAGACTCCTTCGATGATTCTACTCTTTCTAACAAATTTGCTTGAGCCCTTGTGGGATTGGCTTGTTTTCCCCCTAGGCTTCTAGTAGGTCTCCCATTCTACTTCTAGCAAGTCTCTTTTGTATGCCTTGCCTTTTGACAGTCATCAAAGTGCAAATGATCTTTATTTGATGTAACATCCTTCAGTTGCTCATGAGTAATATGTGCTATTAAGCCCGACTTCTCAATTGGTGCAGTATAAAGCATGGCATTTCTTCTGGTCTCTTCCTGCTGGATTAAAGAATGTGCTGTCAATGCAGAGGATTTTGTGTGAAAAAACTCATGTCCTATTAGAGAAGAGTTTTTCTACATATATACACAAGGAGCCCTACCTAAATAAGAATATACAAATGAGGAGATTTGTCAGCTCCTTTAATTTAGGTTTGACTATCTAAATAGGAAAGCATATAAAATACATTAATTACATTAACAAATAAGGTAACTAAATCGGCAAGTTGGCAAATGATTGATTAACTGAATCTTCTGACATCCCACCTCAAATTGGTGATGGTAAGTTGATAAGCATCAATTTGCCAACAAAAAAATTATGTCGCTGATGTGTCATGGGTTTGGTAAAAATATTAGCAATCTGTAGGTTGGTACTAATTTGAGGCAAGTTAATAACATGCTGATCATAGGCCGCTCGGATGAAATGACAGTCAACCTCTATATGTTTGGTACGCTCATGGTAGACAGGATTGGCCGCAATTTGAATAGCACCAGTGTTGTTAGCATGCAAAGGAGTTGGTTGTTGTTGTGGAAAACCAAGTTCAGTGAGAATACCACGTAGCCAAATGATCTCAGAACAAGCAGCAGACATGGCACGGTATTCTGCCTTAGTGGATGACTTTGAGAAATAGTTTTGTTTCTTGCATTTCCAAGAGATAAGAGCATTACCAAGAAACATACACCAACTAGTAGTGGATTTCCTTATGTCCGGGCAACCAGCCTAGTCCGCATTGCTGTAGGCTTGCAATTGTGGTGAAGAATTAGTGGGAAAAAACAGGCCACGATTAGGCGTGCCAAGTAGAGATCGGATGATGCGTCGAACAGCAGATAAGTGAAGGTGTCGAGAAGATTGCATGAACTTACTAATATTATGAACAACATAAGAGATGTCTGGTCGAGTAATGGTCAAATAAATAAGACTACCAACCAACTTACGATATAAAGTAGGATCCTTAAGAAGCTCCCCTTCATCACATCGATATTTCACGTTGACTTCCATTGAAGTGTCAACAGAAGCATTACCTGTAAGTCCTGCCAACTGAACTAGATCTTGAATATACTTGTGTTGATTCAAGAAAATACCTTGGGGACGATGATTAACTTCCAACCCCAAGAAGTAGGTAAGTGGGCCTAGGTCTTTCATGTGGAAAGTGGTGTGCAGCATTTTTTGAAGATTAGATCACCATGTAAAAACATGTTCTTAACATCCATCTGAAGTAAAGGCCATGATTGAGATGCTGCAAGGGCTAGGATGGTTCACACTGTGGTCATTTTAGCTACCGGTGCAAAGGTCTCTTCATAGTCTAGACACCATACTCTTGTTTATTCCCAAGAACCACTAACCGAGCCTTGTAGCGATCGATAGATTCATCAGAATGAAATTTGACGGAAAACACAAATTTGCTACCAAGTGGTTTGATAGAGGAAGGTTGTGGTACAATATCCCAAGTTTGGTTTTCTTCAAGAGCAAGAAGTTTTGTTTCAATAGCCTTACACCAACACTCATGTTCCATTGCCTGCTTATAAGATGAGGGAATAGTAATAGGAGACAGTGGTTTTCAAAGAGACAGGATTAGAAAAACCATACTTATCTGGTGGTTTACTAACTCGTGTACTATGTCTGGGAATGACGGATTCAGTTGGTGCGAGAGAACCAGCAGCAAGGGAAGGAGCTTGAGGGGGCATAGCAGAAGGTGGATCTATCATAGTTTTGAAACATCTTTGATATACCAAAAGTGGTTTAGAATTTTCTTGATCTGCAGTAGAGTTAGGAAAAACAGGCAACATAGAGAATGAAGGAGAAAGAGTCTCGATGATTGGAAAAGAAATACTGATTTTCTAGAAAAATTACATTTCTAGAAATGTGAACACAATGCAGATTAGAACCATAACAAAGAAATCCTCTGTGATGCACGGAATATTCTAGAAAAGCACATTTAACAGATTGGGCTGTGAATTTTGTGCGTTCTTGCGCATGAAGATGTACATAACATACACAAGCAAAGGTACGAAGATTAGAATAATTGGGGGAACGACCAAATAAACTATAGAAGGAGATACATGATTCAATGAAGGAGAAGGTAACCTGTTAATGAGATAAACAGCTGTGGAGACAGCCTCACACCAAAACCGAGCAGGCATTGAGGATTCTATTAAAGGGGCTCGAACAACATCAAGGAGGTGACTGGTTTTTCTTTCGGCCACCCCATTTTGTTCTGGGTTTTGAGGGCAGGATCTTTGAGATATTATTCCATTAGCCTACAAAAAATCTTGGAACAAATGAGACATATTCACCCCCATTGTCTGAACATAAGATTTTAATTTTGGCAGAAATTGGGTTTGGACATACGCATGAAAAAGATTAAACGCAGAGAACACTTCATCTTTAGGATGCAATAAATAAATCCAAGTGAAACGACTATAGTCATCAATGAATGTGACAAAGTACTTGTAATTAGCATGCGATATAATTGGTGCCATACCCCACAAATCACTATGTATCATTTCGAAAGGTTGGACAAGATTGGGCATGTGAGTCGGAAATGGCAAAGTTCTACTCTTACGAACCTTACAAGAATCACAATCAAATTGAACATCATCAATGGAAAAATGCTTTTTATTCCCAAGTAAACCGGAATTTAGCAAATTATGAAGTACACTAGAGTTTGGATGTCCAAGACGTTTGTGCCATGCTTGATAATCAACTCGAGCGAGATTACAAGTGACAAAAGGAAACGAAAGACACGGTGACAAAGAAAATTGGAGTGGAAAAATACGTCCTCCTTTGGGCCCCCTTGCAATCATCTTCCCCGACTGTAGATCCTGCATAGCACAACCAGATTTTGAAAATTCTACTACACAGTTATTGTCAACCAACTGGCCAACTGAAACAAGGTTAGGGGCAAGGTTTGGAGAGACAAAAACATCAGTTAAAGGAGAAATATCACCAATGGCTATAATGGGTAATAAATTTCCATCTACAGTATGAATTTCAAGATTTCCAGAATATTTCTTTACATCGGTTAGGATTTGAGCATTATTTGTCATATGATTGGATGGCACGGAATCACAAAACCAAGTGGATGAAGTGGATAAGGGTTTACCGAAGAGTCCTAGGCTGGACATTGCAGAGAGAATCATCTGTACCATCTCAGGTGTTATAGTTTGAGCAGGAGCAGGAACATTTTGTGTTGACGAGGTTGTATCCATTGATCCACCAGCATTAGAAGATCTAATCGAGGCAATAAATGTTGTTTCAAATTTCCTGGGAGGTCGGATTGGGCATTCCTTGATAATATGGCCATCTCTTTTGCAATAGTTGCAGAATTGTTTGGGATAATTCGAGGCATAATGACCAAATCCTTTACAGCAGAAACATTGAACAACCCTTGGATCCTTCCCTCTTGGCTTCCCTTGGGTTGCATAGGCTATTGAAACTGATGTGGATCTTTGTTGTTCCATGGCTGCTTGAGTGACAATTCGTTGCTCCTCTCATAGTAGATCATTAAGGCATACATCCAAGGACGGAATCGGATCTCGGTTCATAAGATTGGACCTCGTTCCCGCAAATTCATATCTTAATTTCATGAGAAATTGATCCCTTTTGGCAGATTCATGAACAGATTGGACAGCAGTGAGACCTTCAGCAGGTAAGGTAGCATAGATTATATCAGTATATTCAGCCCAAAGATTCATAAAGTTAGAGTCAAAATCATAGAGAGATTATCCTGATGAATCATGGATAATTCATGTTCAAGTTGGAATCTATGAGTCACGTTTTGCTGCCTGTAGATTTTTCTTGAGGTAATTCCACATTTCAGCTGTGGTCTTGGATGGTCGAAGATTCAAAACAATGTTGGGTTCTATAGATCCTAGAATCCATGCCACAATTTGTGCATCCCTGACCTCCCACATAGCATATTCATCCGTACCTTTCTTGGGAGTAGGTTTGCTGCCATCAACATGACCCTATAGGTCTCTTCCTTTGACATATATCTTGAAGTGGAATGCCCAGGCTGAGTAGTTTTTACCATTAAAACAAATCAAGGACTCCCTGTCTGAAGACATGAGGCTGCTAAAGAGCTAGGAACTAGGAACTGAAAAAAAATTGGACTAGGAACGAGAAACCAGAAGCTAAAAACAAACTGGACAATGACTATGTAGAGATCAAGGGCTTTGATACCATGTCAATGCAGAGGATTTTGTGTGAAAAAACTCATGTCCTTTTAGAAGAGTTTTTCTACATATATACACAAGGAGCCCCACGTAAATAAGAATATACAAATGCGGAGATTTGTCAGCTCCTTTAATTTAGGTTACTATGTAAATAGGAAAGCATATAAAATACATTAATTACATTAACAAATAAGGTAACTAAATCGGCAAGTTAGCAAATGATTGATTAACTGAATCTTAATCTTCTAACACATGCCTCCTCAAGAGAGGGAAAAGGAGATCTCCCAATAACTTGAACTCTCAATTGATCAAATTTTGGGTTCAAACCAGTCAAAAAGTCATAGACTTGCTCCTTTTCAATCATGTTTTGATTTAGTACCGCATCATCAACACACGTGGCTTGAAAATCTTGATAATAATCCAATTCTTGCCATAAACTACCCAGCTCAAAAAAATAATCTGAAATAGTAAGCTCACCTTGTTTTTTGCCATGAATTTTGTTTCAAAGTTCAACAATCCTAGCATCATTTCTCATCCGAGAGTAGGTAGTTTTTACAACTTTCCATATTTTCTCCTCAGTGTCAAGTAGTAAATAGTGTCGAGAGATTTTAGGGTGCAGAGAATTAAGAAGAAAAGACATAACCAATGAATTATCATAGTCCCATTGACTAAAAGAAGGCATTAATAGGTAGGGTTTCTTATTTCCATCAATATAAACTTGTAGCCATCTAGCCTTGATCGACAGCAAACATGATCTAGACCAGGCTAAATAAGTGCTACTACCATCTAGTTTAACGGGACTAATATGAGAGTAAGGATTGTCATTAATAGGGTAATGTTTCTCTACTTCCTTAATATCAGACATAATGGCACGAAAGGGACAGTGAAGACTGCAAACAAAAAAGAAAGCAGATTAGTCCCAAAAAACCAAAGAAGTAGAAGATGTTTGAAAGTATCAATGGAGACTCCAAAAGAAGCAGATTAGTCCCAAAAACAAAGTAGTAGAATTGTTCACAAGAAACCCAATAGCACCAAAGATGTCGAAAGTCACCAGATTATAGTTGGTAGGACTCGGGAAAGGCCTGCAACCAGATCGGTGAAAAACATTGGCAGAAGGGGGCTGGAGATGGCGACACCTGTAGGCGAGTGGAGGAGCTGCTAAAATGGAAGGCGACGCGTGTGCTCACATGCGAACTTGACCTGGGCTTTGCTCCAATGGAGGTGGTGTCGAAAGAAGAGAGACAAAACACGACCTCTTCACACTTGCAAAAAAGCAGCGTATTGGAAACTATTTTTTCGAGTTGTCCTACTGTGAAAGGGAGTAAACTCAACCTTCAAATCGGTAGAGTCTCTGATACCATGAAGATTTGTGAAAGCGTTATTATCACACTTACGTTAAACGTAACACTACAATAAAGTTTATATACAGAAAACCTATACAGTAAATATGTATTGGAAAATACACTTCTACCCTTAATTATACGTAATAACCAATACATATAAATGCCATTGTGTAGTATCAAAGTGGCGCATGAAACAATAGTTTTACATGAAAATTTAGGTCAGTCTACAAACTTTTTTGGTACTCAAATTCTTGTTTAAGTTGCGTAATTGTCTCCAAATGACAATCGAGTCTAGATTATAGTATTTGTTGTTAAAATTTTTCACCACTTGTCCTTCAGTATAGTTGATTTAGTTGGTGACTTCTTTCATTGGTTATGATGGAATGGTTGAAGAAATTTGAGGTGTTAGTACCTAAACCATTCTCCAATGTATTGCAAGTTGTAGTGAAATTTATTGATAGATAAATATGTAAACCAATATTAAAAGTCAATGGGAAGTGGACTTATTCCTTCAATAACTAAGGGCAAGGTTTTATTGCATATGATTGGGACTAGTATAATTTTTCTCTATGTAGATTCTGTTTACATTAGTCTTTGATGTTGTTATTCTTTATGAAAACTTAGAATCATGAATTTTCTTATTCTTTTACTATTGATATTCAGTTTTACTTAGAAGAAGCAAAAGGAACTGTCAACTATCAAGGTTACATCTTTCCCCGACGTTGTGGCGAGATTGTAAGCGATCTATTCCAATTTCACTAAGTTGGAAAGGAACACATATGCTAAAAAATGGTTTGGCTGATACTGATATTTATAGCCCTCGAATTACCAAATTGTAGCATGATTTCTTAAATTTTGTTAACTGAATTCCATACTTGCTGACTTGTTTAAAAGAGTAACTACAAAAATATTCATGAAATCTTATTTAGGCATTATGAAAAGATCATGAACAATATTTATTGACTAGCAAACAAGAAGTAAAATAAGGATGCTAGATAAACTATTTGGAAAATGGTAGGGCATGTACAAACTTGGTGATTGCATGTGTAGTTTCATTCTAGGATCTTGCTTCACATGGTTTTGGGATCAGAGTTGGTTATATGATATTGATATTTTGTTATGGCACGTAATAAACTCAAAACATTTCTGGGCAGTTAACTAGTTGTACTAGATGGTGTTGTTTCTTGGACAAAATTTTTAGTTTGATAGTTCATTCGGACTTCGTTTTTGTTAAGGGCTCACAAATGGGATCTCTTCATGGGTCAGTTAGCGAGAAAGTCTTGTTGATTTTTCCTTGCTTTTATTGTTCTTCAAGGAACCTATTTTGGAAGCTTTTAATGGTGACTTGTAAGAGATCACCAACTGCCCTTTATACGTGTCTTGACTAAAAATATTGATTATTTTAATTGAATAGTAACCTTCCCTTTAAATATACAATGATCCCAAATACAAAAGGGTAAGAATCCTTTTTAAGGAATAATAATCCTTATTTCAGCAAATAGTCATTTTTAAATAGGATATAATAATGTTAATTAATAGAAAACATTAAAATAGAAATCTTATAGTTTTGTTAAGAAACAAGAATGTTGAAATCATTTGACTATAGCTCCTTGTATTGTTGCTGTTTACGGCCATATTTCTTTCCAATAAAAGCATTCATAACATTACTCTCTCCTTGACTAAGAGCTTGTCCTCATACTTGAATTTAGGATGACACTTTTGAAAGTTTGTCAAAGTAGGGGATCATCCAGTGGTAAGCTGGCCATTCTACCAAAACTTTAACAATACCCTAATTAACTTTAGAACGAATAACAGATTGAGGTTTGGGAATAATTTTGTCATCCTTTAAAGGTGACAAGGATGTAATAGTAGGAGGAACACCCTTAAACTCCTTAATTAATGAAATGGGGAACATCTTGAATTTTACTATGCTTTGGAAATTCTAGTTTATAGGCAACCTTACCAATCCACTGCAAAACCTTGAATGGGCCATAAAACTTAGGAGCTAGCTTATGAACAACACTTATCCCAAAGATCGTTGTCAATAAGGTTGCAATTTCAACCAAACAAACTACCCAAGTTTAAAAAACAATTCCTGATGATGCTAGTCATAGGCTTATTCCCTTCGAAGTTAAGATTGCTATAAACAAGTATATATTTCAACCAAATGAGCATCTCTCTCTTGCAAGGAACAATCAATCTCTTGCAAACGGGTATAACCATGTTCATAGGACAACAAACGAGGAGGATCGCAACTATAAATAACTCAAAAGGGTGTCACGCCTAAAGAAAAATGATAGGCTGTGTTATAACAATACTTAGCGTACGGAAGCCAATCAACCCATTTTCTTGGTTGATCCCCAACAAAGCAAGGGAGGTACATCTTTTACTATCGGATTGAAATTGATAAGCAGATGAAGCTAAAGTGGATTGTTTCCGAAAGGTATTAGTAAAAATTGGGTTCGTATAATTGCCAATAGTTTCTAGTAACCTATGCAAATGAAATATTTGATTGAAGACATGAACAACAGAAGCAGCATTGTACGAACAAGAAAGAGGGATGAAATGAGTGTACTTATAGAAGCAATCCACGACTACATAATGGACCGATTTTCATCCAAAATTGAGCAGTCCATCTATAAAATTAATGGAAATTCAGCCCATACTTGTGTTGGAATTGGAAGGGGCTATAGGGAATTCTTAGATAAATTCCTTGATGGAGGCTTTCATTCCTTGCTAGTGGAAATCAACTTGGACATGGAAGAGTGTCCTCTAAATACCTTCATGTGTAAGGTTGTGAATATTAGAGATGATGGAGGGAATCAAAGAAGAATCAATCATATGATATAATCTACCTTTTTACACCCCCAACCATTGTAGAAGCCCAATTTGAGTTTGTTGTTCTTTCTTGATTTTTTTGAACAAGTGGTTGTAACTCTGTTGGTTCTGTCACCTTTTGCCTAATGTTATCCAATAAGGTGACTCGTGGATTTGAAATGCTACAAAGGAGCATAATGTTCTCATTGTGCCAGGACAATGCATCTGCTACTCAGTTTAGAGATTTGACCTTATAATCAACCCAGAATCAAAACCCAGTATCTTACTAACTCAGTGTTGTTGGGGAGAAGTGACAAGTCACTATTCCAACAGGTATTTTAGGCTATAGTAATCAATTTTTATAACAAATGATCTTCCTCACAAGTATGGTCTCCAGTCTTGCACTACTTTAGCTAACCTGGCCAATTCTCGTTCATAAAATGGCAATTTTAATGTCAGTCAACTAATTTTGGCTGAAGAAAGCAATGGTTGTCCTTGTTGTAGAAAGGGTGCCAATCCGCATTCTGAATGCATCACATTCAACTATAAAATCAAGTTCAAAGTTCAGAAATTGCATGAATGGAGTGGTGGAGAGGGCATTCTTTAAGTTTTCAAAAGTCATTTCAGTTGTACTGTCCCAATGAAATGCATTCTTCCTCGATAGGTTGGTTAATGGAGTAGATATCACGCCATAATTCTATACAAATTTGCAGTAAACCTTATCAAACTGAGGAAATCGCATAGAGCCTTGGCTGATTTGAGCGTTGGCCATGCCTTGATTGCTTGAATTTTTGAAGTGTCCATGGATACTCACTTACTTTTGGTTACATGGCCCAAGTATATGATTTGATTCTCTCCAAGAAGGCACTTGGAATGGTTGAAGAAGAGCTTGATTTAGCGTAGTAGTTGAAAGATAGTCCTCAGATGATGCACGTGTTCTACCTAAGTTTTATTGTAGACCAAAATGTCATCAAATAATATTAGAAGAAATTTGCAAAGATGGGATAGAAATACCTCATTCATTGGAGACTAAAATGTGGAAGGTGTATTTGTGAGACCAAATGGCATTACTAAAAACTCAAAGTGACCATGATGAGTTCGAAAGGTAATCTTCTCAACGCCTTTGAAAGCCATTTGAACCTAAAAGTATTCCGACCTCAGATCTAATTTTGTAAAAAATACTGGACACCATGAATTACACCCAACATCTCGTCCACAATTGGGATAGGAAATTTATCCTTGATTGTCCGATTATTAAGCACCGTGTAGTTGACACAAAATCTCCAAGTTCCATCATGCTTTGCCACCAATAAAACAAGGGAAGAAAAGGGGGAACGACTAGACCTGATGATCCTTTGTTCCAACTTTTAGCACATTTCCTTTTGATGTCATCTTTTTGCATGTGTGGGTAGTGATATAGCCTTACTATTATTGGTTCAGATCTCATCATCAAAGTGATTTTGTACTCAAAAGAGGGAGGAAGTGTACTCTTTTGTCGTTGGCTATGATTACTTTTACTCCCTACTTGATTGCCATTGGCAGTTCCAATTTGAGGGTAGCTTGTTGCTCATTAAATTATGCATGCTTCTGGGTCAAAAAGGATCTGTATTGGTTTCCTAGCTACCATCACTTGCAATTGCATTATTTGAGAGTTCTTTATTCCTGTAATTGTATGGAGAAATCTCGGGTTCCAATGAAATTCATATTGTCATCGTCTAGTTTGTCCATCAAAAGGCAAAAATGTCTCTTGCACTAATGCTCTGCTGAGTAAGTTCATCACAATTAAAACATTATCCCTTCGCCCTTCGTTCGTCCATCTTAGCCTTGGACAAGCATCTTATAGGGGGTGCAACAACACTGCACCCCTCATTGGATGTCGGTTTTGAATTGTTGCCATCTATGTTTTCTATTCTCAGTTGGTTACTAAATATGAAGTAGTTGTGAGTGGTTTTAGAGCTGCCCATATTGTTTGAGGTTGCCCTATATTGATACTTCCGTGATTGACTTGTATTTTTCTTTCGAAGGCTTAAGCCAAATTCATAGCAGTTTCCAAATTACGGGGATTTTGCATCTCCACATCCCCACCCAAAGTTTCCACTAAGCCGTGATGAGCATGTGATAGGCCTCTAGTTAAGATGGTTTATTCAAGAATGAAGAAAAAGGGCTCGGCCAATCCAGATGGGAGCAACAAGGTTGGAAATTAGAGGAAAGGCCCTTTTTGGTCTACTGTGAAAGGTTGTCCGATGTTTACTATTTATCTATGTTTGTTATTTGCCTATTTTGTCAATTAGTAGAATTTTAGATGATTGAGGTGGCAAGGTTGTTAGGATGTCAGGGGCATATTATGTGGGTAGAGGGTAGAGGGTGAGGTATGCGTGATATACTGAGAAAAGTGAGTGTGTGGAGAGTGGCACCTATCAAACGCTGCTTGTGGTTGTCTTCTTTGGGGTATATTATGTGGGTAGAGGGTAAGGTATGCGTGATATACTGAGAAAAGTGTGAGTGTGAGGAGAGTGGCACTCTCAAATGCCGCTTGTGGTTGTCTTCTTTCTCTTATTTCCATTTAAATGAAAGATCTGCCATTTTTGTAGCTATCCATCTTTATTTCTTTCTCATCGCTATTTATCTCCTCAAATCATATCTTGTCCTATTCTTAATTTGTTGATTATTGGGGGAGCCTACCAATATGTTAATCTGTTAATTTGCCCGTATTGAAGTTGCTCTTGCAAGTAGGGTTTGAAATTAGCATCGATACTCTTCCAAAATTTTAGTAGTTTAAGGTTGATTAGTTCTCTCGATAGGTTGCTTGTTAGTGGGAGCCCAAACCTATTAAGGTAGTAGGATTCGAATTGGGACCAACAGAGCCCAAGTTCCTCCTGTTCCAATCGATAATGCTAAAGTTGTGCCTCTTTTGTCATACTTAATGCGACTACTCTGACCTTGTTCCTTTCCTCGGTCTGTTGGGTAATGAAAAATCGTTCACATCTGAATATCCATCCCAAAGGATCCCCAATTCCGAAATTCTGTTGTATTTGTGGATGATCTTAGCTCCAAGTGCAACAACTTGATGCTCAGTTAGTTGGTGGTTGCCTATGGTTGTAACTCCTTCTGATGTCTTTTCCTTGTTGGAAAAGTGTAGCTTCATCAAACGCTTCAATTCCCAAATGTCTTCCTTGATCTTACGTGATTCTTTGTTGTTTTCAGTGAGTTTGTGTTCTAGATCATTTATTTGTCAACTAATTTTAAGTCACCCATGATGTCTGGCTCTGACACCAAATTGTTAAGGATCCATAAATAGGATTTCATCATGGATCAGTTTGCGAAAAAGTCTTCTTGATTTTCTTTTCTTTTCCCGTTCTTCGAGAAACCTATTTGAAAGCTTTTAATAGTGTCTCCTCTGTATGTCTCTTGACTGAAAATATTGATGGTTTTTATTAAATATGATCCTCCCTTTTAAATGGACAAGGATTCCAACTACAAAAGAGTAAGAACAATTATTTAGAAATAAGAATCCTTTTTTAGGAAAATTACCAAGCAAGCAAGCAATCATTTTTAGATAGAATATTATTTAGAAATAAGAATCCTTATTTAGGAAAATTACCAAGCAAACAAGCATTTTTAGATAGAAAATGGTTGATTAGATACACAATAGTACTGTTCTGTTCAGATGTTATATGAACCAATCAGCAAGATGAGTGTTTGTTTGGCATGTAATCTCTGTACACCTTCTTTACGCCGTGCGTTTATGTGTTAATTTGCTTTACAGCCTGACTCCGAAACCCAATTGCTGACAATTCAGTTAGAGTGGAATGGGGTTCTCAAATCCGTTTCCAGCACTTTAATTGGTGTGAGTCCAGAGTTTGAACTTGCCCTCTATACTCTTTGCTTCTTTGTGGGAGGAGAAGATAATTACGTGGAGCTGGGTCCATATTCTGTTAACATTAAGTGCTACCGCTTCAGAGATAAAATTGGATCTGCATTTCCTGTTGCAGGCTAAATTTTAGATTTCTCTGATTAGTGATGAAGAAGGCAGTGTGAATGTTTAGTTTGGCGTGGTACACATGAACCTATTTATATATTGATGAAAACTTTGTCATTTGTAAGTTTTCAGTAAGCCATTGTATTTGTATGATATGGCACTTATACTAAGTTAACTTTTCCATGCGGGTGATCTTAGTAGTAAAGGAGTGCGGACCATGAGATTTTATAATAATAATACTTGCGGAATCTACAGTTGAATTGTTTGTGTCAAAATGTAGACAAGATGTTTCTAGCTGAACTTTTTATGAAGATTATCTTCGCGGTAAGAAAAAGCAGTCTCTGAGGAAATATTCAGTGAAAATTCATTTTGATTTTTCATTTTTCAAGAGCTTGGAGCCTGAGCCTGGAGGGCTGTTTTATTGTTTTTTATCATCTAGAGATAGATTTTTAAGCTCTGAAATAGACGTTGGGAAAAGACATGTAGGTTATAAAGCTCGTAGTTGGGATTTGTGCATACTAAACTATCAGGCACCAAAACAAAAATCCTTTTTCCCACCCCAAAATATATATTTATTCTCCGTTCTAGCCTTAACTCATTATTGAAGATTATGATTTTTGCTCTAATCTAAAGGAATTAGAGGAGTTGTTGAATTATACAAGAATATCCACAATAGAATCCTTGCCAAAAATGCTAAAAGGAAATCAAGTTAGCTAACGCAGCATGAAATGGAAGTTACCGGATCTATTTATAGTCACCTACAATGTAGTTGGCATAGCATAAACAAAATAATCAGGGGAGAAAACAGTGAAACTGAAAACGTAGTCATTGAAATAGTTTTTCGATGATTGTCCATCTGATCTCAAACAATGGTAGTTAATTGTTTATTTATGCACATATCTTCCTTATTGCTTGCTTTAACTTTTAAGAAATTAAAAAGTTTTCCACTTAAGGTAAGAAAGACCAAAGAAATTTTATTAAATAAGTTTTTTTTACTCCATCAAATGAGAATAAATACAGAGGAAATATAGTTACTTTTCCTGAAAACTAGAATCTCAAAAGATAGTAAAAATATCCAATCCTTATTAACAACAATATTATTGAATTTAAATAAATACTTCTAGACCCTAATTTTTAGCAAGTGTTCAAGTATGACTTTATCAATCGTTATCAACACAAGTCCAATCCAAATATTTTGGATTATTTGGTAGCACCCTTAAGGAGGACCTTCTAAGCATATCATTACCCTCCCATTTCAATTAAGCCTTGTCATAGGTCCTAATCAAAACTTTCAAGAAATAAAAAAGTTTTCTACTTCAAGTAAAAAAGACCACATAAATTTTGTTCAATAAGCTTGCCTTTTTTTCCTCCATCGAATGAGAATAAATACAGAGAAAATAATGCAACTACTCTTCTTAAATACTAGAATCTTAAAAGATAGTGGAAATACCTAATATCTATCAACAATAATATTATTGAATTTAAATAAATACTCCTAGACTTATTCTTTAGCAAGTATTCAACATATGATTGTATCAAACATTATCAACTCAAGATAACAATCCTTATCAACTAAAGACCAATCCAAATGTTTTGGATTATTTCGTGGCACCTTTAAGGACCTTCTAGGCATACCACCTTGCTCACAAGGTTTATGAATCGATCCTGCATATCCTGAGAATTTTCCCAAGTTGCATCACTAACTTCTAACATTAGAAGTTGAGGTCCTCGACACTTATAACTAGGAGTAAACTATTCGTCCTAATTGAAGCAAAGACCTTGTGCTCATCCTTTTTGTATTTCATCTCAAGTTAATTGTTTCATTAGGGTTGAATTCTTGATTGGTGTTGAGGAAAGAGAGTCAGTTGTTGTTCGAGTGATTTATGGGTGAATTTTTATTGTCAACTCACTTAATCATCCCTCATCCTTGCAAGGCTAATTGCTTCCTTCAAAGATTTCGGTTTGAAAATTTGAACGTCATTTGTGATTTCTGCCTTAAGTTTTCCCATGAATGTCCTGACTAGCACCTTTTGTGTCTAATCATATACATGGTGTCTCTTGAATTCCTTCTGGTAATCTCGTAAGGATTCAGCTTAACTTATTTTGGATAAGGCCTCATGTAGCATCCGGACTTGGGCCGGATCGCTACTGTGCAGGGCCTCGGACCCCTACCGCCCATCACACCAAGGTATTGTCCCCTCTGGCACTCGAACTCGAGACCTCAGGGTTTTGTTCCGCTTCAAGTCCGGATGCTACACCTCATCAAAGTCCACACAATCTATAGGACCAAACCAAGCCTATAATTCCTTGACGAAGAGTTCCCAAATCGCCTCCTTACCTTCTTCCTTGTAAGCTCAATGATGCCATTGCCCCCATTGATTAGCTTGAACCTCCAAACGGAAGGAAGCCATATAAAATTTTTGCACCTCTTAAGTATTTTGATATTCAAATAATTGGTGCACCTTTTCGAACCATTCAGTGGTATTATCACGAAAATATCTGGAAAATTTGAGTGAAAACGAACTAAGGATAGCCACCATCAGGAGTATTCCTAGCTTCGTCTCTCGAGTCGCGAAATTGGCCATTGGAAGAGTTCCAACGGTGTTTGTTTGTGTTTTTGTATGGTGTCTTCTGCTTTGAAAGTAGGACTTCAGACATCTTGATAATGAAACCCTCCAAACTGTGCAGCTGATCAACATACCCAGTTCTAAACGAGAAAAAATATCTTGCAAAGCCACCAAAGTCCTATCTCAATAGTCTTGATTCATTCTTTATTAGTTGCTACAGTTCTACCCCAGAATTTCTTGTTATTTTCCACTTTTATTATTGCATAGAATTGAGAATAGCAGTTTGATGATAGGATTTGTGAATGTTGAGATATTCTATACTCACTTTCGGGTTTTTTAATCTTGGATTTAATAAAATCTGATTTTTTTATGTTTATTGGATTTATTGTGATTTATTTATGTGATTGCATAATTGGATAATTGACTGAGAGGTTGAATCGAATGAAAAATAATTAAATTGGGCTAAGGAGAGTTAGGTGATTTAATAAGAACGAGAAATTATTCAAATCGATAATTGTGTAAAGATAGATCTCGCATAAGTTCCTAATAGTTTATTGGACAACTTCAGATCTAATTAGAGTTTTTGATAGATTGTTAATTAAGAAATTGCAAATTTGCATAATCTGATTAGGGTTTATAATTTAGAGTTAATTGTTATAACTCGAGAGACAATAATCAAACCTAAGATCGTTTCGGACCAATAATCCGATAATTCATAATCGATTAAGTTAGCGTTCAAGATGGGTAAAAATTCCCTTTCTCACAATTGAGTTTCTTTAGGTTGATTTTTGAGTGTGAGCTGCAACTGTTACTTTGTTAATATTTTCGTAATTAATTTTTGGAATTGAG
>JANZXP010000195.1:25019829-25033635 GCA_027576715.1 Erythroxylum flavicans | reverse complement strand
AAGAACCAAAACCCCCGTCCTAACCAATTTAGTTGCATTTCATGACCTTTAGGCTAGCTTAGACCCATTGCATTAGGTTCCAATTAAGCGAGATGACCCGAGGTTGCATTCTATATTGCAATCCTTGGAATTCAATTTTTGATTCGACCTCTAAGGGTAAAACTGAAAGACAAAGCGGATCAAAAGCCTAAAAAACAATACATATATATATACATATGTTCTCAAAAGAACATTTTCCCATAAAAAAGGAACAAGAAAGAAAAGAGGAAAAAAGGAAAAGAAATATAATTATGTTGTTTTTTGTGTAAATATTATCTTACTGTTGACATCTATTTCATAATTGTAGTGCATGCGCTCATACTTGTTTCGTCTTTCGTCTGTTTCATCCATTTCATCTAGCCTTCCATGCATTACACCCTTGAAAAGTCCTCTTGATTTTCGAAATCGTAGTTCTTGTAAGGGAGAGGTAGAACTATTACAAGCTTATGGTAGAAAAAGAACTAAGCAGATTTTTAGAGCCAAATTATCCTAAAACAAGTGAAATGAGAGCAAACACCTTACCTTCACTGAAATCTCTTTTGCTCAATCTCTTGAATTAATTTCTTATAGTGTTTATTTTCTTAGCATTCTTTCAGTATGCTTGGATTGATCTATGAAAAAGTGATTTTTTCCAATTTCCTACTTTTATTTTAAACATGGTCGGAGTTTTTCTTTTGCACTTATCTCTCGTTAACTCTTATAAACACTTTCCAGAAGTACAAAGGTCTAAGTATGGGGGAATTTGATTGAGCCCAAGTTTATTACATAAATTGGTGACATTTTCATGACTTTTGCTATACTTTTTGACTCCTATCTCTAGCTTTTGTGCTTAAATTGATTCTTGAGTGTGTACTTTTATTTTATGTAATTTGAAGGTAAAAATTGTTACAAATCAGTATTCATTGCACTAATAAATTTTCTCAGAACAATTGATACTGCAAACTAGCTTTTTTTATTATAGGATACTCAAGGAAAAGGAAGTCAAGAAGAAGATGTGGAATGAAGGAGGGTTGAAGTGAAGTCAACGAGAGAATGAGGTGCAACAGAAAGTTCAATTCGGCAAAGTGGATCTGTCGTCATGACGAAACACATAGAATCCATGCCGAAGCAATGGTTAGCTAAGCACCATTTTCTCTTGAAGATGTAGTAATGGTTTGAGTTCAATGGGCTTTAAAGGGAAGTAGTTTATTCATATTTAACTTCACTGTTATGAACTCTTTACCTAGGTTTTATTCTTTGTAGTTGGATTTTTTTGACTATAGTTTAATCAAGTGTTGACTAAAGTATTGTGTTATTGGGTTTGTTCATGTAGAACTTGGAGCTTGAATATATGAAGTCTCATATATGTCATTTCATAATTCGCCTTTATCTACCTAGTTGTGTTTGATAGAGATGATACTTGATCACCAAATTGACCATTTGCATTAACTTACCCTTGGCACTCACTAAGATGCATTCAAGAAGGGTTTAGGAAATGCAGTTCATTGATTAAAACCTTGGACTTAAAGAGTTCTTTAAGGTTTGCCATTTGGGAACTTTATGATTTTTACTCCTACAAGGATTTATTTTGAACTATGATAGCCAAAGCTTATTTTTCAAGAGGATTTTATCCCATTTGATCGTTGTTTTAACCTTCAATTTCTTATTCCAAAAAATCCAAAAATATTTTTTTAAACACTTCCCTTTCAATTAGTTTAATTTTGTTAGTTCTCAAATGAACCAAAACCCCCTTCCTAACCAATTTAGTTGCATTTCATGACCTGTAGGCTAGCTTAGAGCCATTACATTAGGTTCCAATTAAGTGAGACGACCCGAGGTTGCGTTCTATATTGCAATCCTTGGAATTCAATTTTTGATTCGACCTCTAAGGGTAAAACCGAAAGACGAAGCGGATCAAATACTTGCAAAGCTCTTAGGACTAGTTGTGTGCATTTTAGTTTGTTGTTTTCTATTTCGAATATTTTTTTCAACAATGTTCTACTTATTAAAACTTTATATTAATTAGGTATCATGTAACAATTTAAGTATAAATTATCGTTATGCCTTCACATTTTGTACTAGTAAGAAATAAGCTCCCTAAAGACTTCTTTGCTTATGTATTTGAGACAATTGGCTATTCTTTCTACATTTTTCATATACTATTTGAAATGCTTTTGCTTTACTTTGGACTTGTAACTTCTCTATGCATCTCCAATAGTCTTCAAAGTCCATTTTTTTACCTACTAATGGAAAAACATATCTTTTATGTAATGTAATAAATTTTCACTTAAATTTTATAAATCAAATTGAAAAGAGCATTAAGATTATGGTTTCTTATATTCACATATTCCAAATAAGTTCTTTGGGAATCTTATGCCAATTGATGTGCTTTAAAGGTGCAAGATTTTGTTTGCGAGCTAAAATATCAAAGAAAATTGTGAATTCAATCAACTTTTTCTCATTAGGACCAACTATCCAATTAAGATCATTGAAAAACATTGGTTTGCAATATTCTATAGAACCTGCATCAACCTATTTGATCAAAGTTAGACCCCTCCCCTTCTTCTTCATAAATTCTATATTCAAAATAATTATTAATGATAATATATAGTAGAGAACTCATTCAAATAATAGTATAATATATGATTACATTTACATTAAACTGTAACAATTTCTTCCATATCTATGCTTATATCATATCCATTTTCTTCTATTACATCTTTATGTGGTTATGATTGTTGTTTCATAATTTTATTTAGTAGTTCTTGCCACCTTAGAAAAGTAGACTCTTTTTGAACAATCATTTTCCCTGCTTCTCCTTCTGCTACATTTTCATGGTTCATCCCTTACACATACTTGCTCCACTTGTGATTGTTCCTCAACAAGTTTCCTTTTTTTTTTCCATCTTAAAAAGCCAATAGTACTACATGAAGGATATAAAGGTTATGTTCTGTTATTCTTCTTAGAGGATTGCTTGTTCCCTCTCTATTAAAATTTGTGACAATTAAAACTGTGGAATGGAAAAAGAATAGATTGTAAGTTTTTTTTATCTATATTAATAATAAAAAATTTTCATTCAAATTACAAAGAGGGCTAAAAATAAATTTTGTTATGGCAGTTATGTGTAAATCAAATTTAAGAGTAGAATAATCATATATATACTACTAAAGCAAATGAGAAAACATGTACCTTTTTATGGATAACTATTGGAATTATTACCGGTGTTTTTTCTTCCGTGACTTAGGATTGCTCTTTACTATCATCCAAATACTCCTGCTCTTTATGTGACAATTCAAATGAATCTTTTAGTTCATAAGTATGAGTCTTATTCTATTGCTTTCTCAAAAGGTTTTCCATAGACTTTGAAGTAACAAACTTGATTGCACGCATTTGCTTTTTCCCTTTTTTTAATTGTGAAAACCTATAACAATAAACAAAATTATTGTTAATAATAAAAAATATATAATTAGGATAGAAAAGTTTACTTAAAAATATAGTAACAAAAATTATTTTTAATAGAAAAAAGAAAAATAACCGAGGACCTTCTATAACAAATTATTGATCAATATCCATCCAATCCCATTCAGTGTCATCAAAGTTTGAATCGTCATTTTTTATTTTTGTATTTAAGATAATTGGAAGTATTTCAATAATATAGACAAGTAAATTTTCTCTAGGCCAATTAAGATCTATATCACCATCATTTTTTAAAAAATCATTAACATAATCATTTGGTTCTATGTTAATGATTTAATAACTATTTTTGTAGCTCCAAATGAACTGAATTGCTGATATTGATCCCAAAAAAGAAACGGTAGGTCCAACTAGACGATCATCATTCTTTTCTGAGTGAATTAGAAATTGACTTTTATAGTTATTGGCTAATATGTTTCTTTAATACTTTCATTGTCATCCAAAGATACATCAAATAGAAATCTGGGTATCTTTTTCTCCATATAATGACAACCTTCCTTAAGAAAATCAACTTTATAAAACACTTGATGAATTTGGCTTCCCAATACAAAAGGGTCCTTCGTATAACATAACTTTTTGAAGTTTACTCAAGTAAGCACATAATCATCTTTTTCCTTTTGATACCAATAACACTCGAACAATACTACACTAAATTGCCATTATTAATCCACTATAATAATTTCCTCTATTACACCATATAGTAATCACATTTCTAGGCATTGTATCTTAGCTGTTTGAACTTTCAAAACTTGGAGTTATCAATGTCAAAGAAACTTTACTATTTTGAATCTTACAGCTTTCATCCTATTTAGTCATATACTTGTGTCCATTAATAACATAACTTGATTGTTTCTTTGCACCATTGTTAAGGACTCTAGAAAACCAACGCATATGACTTAGTGAGTCATTACAAGATATCAACTTATCTTGAAACCATTTAGGAAACTCATTGCAATGATCTTATGCCCTTATCTACTGAATTCTTTTACCACTCGATATATGTTAATTATTATTATAGGAATAAAAATTGATCTTGAGATGGATAAATATTGTATCTATACCTAACCTAATGTACTTCTCAACATCTTAGTCATTTGAATTAAATAAAATGTATTGATGAGCTTGATGTAATGTATTTAAGTCTAAATTGACTACTTTGTCTTTCTTTTTACCCTTTCCCTCTAATAGTAGGGTCAACTTTTAGAAATAAATGAAGATGATATATATTAACAATATTTGTATTTTCATTGTCTTCCATATGCTTAGGGCCAACTTTTAGAAATAAACGAAGATGATATATCAACAATATTTCTATTTGTCATTGTCTTCTATATGCCTATTATATTTTTTCCTTACCTTATGATGTATATTAATAAACAAAAACTTGCCAAATCTTTAGCTAATTATACTTCAGCTTAGACCCATATGGTTGGCTTTTATTATGAGCAAATTTTTTTAACCTACTCAAATGCCTTTTAAAAAAGTACATAGACTGGCAATACAATAGTCTAGCATATTTGATTCATTTTGGAAAATGAATAGGTAAATAAACCATAACGTCAAAGGAACAAGGTAGAAAGATTGTTTCAAGTTGACATGGTACTTTTATAATTTCCTTCTCTAGATGCTCAAGATCCCTTGGCTTAATGACTTTACAGCATACCCTTTGAAAAAAGTACCTAGCCTACCGAAAATAACTATAACTTTTTTTGCTAGTCTTTTCTTAATAGTAAATTGGAGTAAGTGTTTCACAATAATGTAAGCATCATTAATTTTGTATCTCGATACTTTATCTTTCTAACATTAATACATCTTGCAATATTGGATGCATAACCTTCTGGTAGTCTCACATTTTTAAAAAAAATTATTTCTCCTCTGGGATCTTGTAAAAGCAAGTCTATGCTAGTGATATATGAGATTCATCTACTATGACAAGCTACAATTCTTTCTAATCCCATTTCTTGTAAATTAAACTATGCATTAAGAAAATATTTTTTCTTGCCAGAATCTCCAGTAAAGTTCTAAGAACATTATCACATACATTTTTCTTAATCTGCGTAACATCAAGATTATGTTGGTTCCTATTATACTTCTAGTAAGGTAATTAGAAAAAAATATAGATTGGTTCCTCTAAGGATTATCATTTGGTATTTTTTTCTTATTTGCCTTCCTAAACACATCATGATACCTATTAATAAGATTTAACACACCAGATCCTAACAAAGGAATTGTTGATTCTCTCAACTCTACATCATCATTGAATGATCTCCTATTGTGGCTCCAAGGATGATTTCTATGCAAAATTATAAGATGGTTGAGAGAGCAAGTCTTTCTACTATGACTTAAATATTGAGAACAAGTTTTATAATGAAAATTAGGGCATATCCTAGAAAGTCACTTATTGTATATAACAAGGTTGCATATATCTTAAATGATTGATTAATTAAAGCATCATATGTCTCTACCATAAACTTCTATAATTCTATCAGTTGTTTAATCAATGACTACAAAAATAAAGTTGATATCCCTTCCAAGAGAAATCAGGCTAGGTAAAATTGAAGAAAATTTTAAAATTTTCTGATTCAAACATCTCCATGGTGCTAAGTTATAGTTTACTAAAATTATAGGTCATGTACTATATGAAAGACTCATTCTATGAAAAGATTAAATCCAAAACTAGTAAGAGCTAATATGACATTACGAGTATCTCATGCAAAATCAGGATATAATCGGTTAAAGTCTTTTTCAGCTTGGCCATCAATAGGATGCCTTAAATTAGCATCTTTAGGATGCCTTTTATCTTGTCATTTCAGAAATTTAGCTAATTCTAGACACATGTAAAGAGGGTGCAACCTTGATTTTAATAAAAAAATCTAAACACCTTGTCTCGAATTTGCCTAACATTTGAGGTTATATAGTTATCTCTGTTATCTTCACTACTACAACTTTGTTTCCACCTTGATACACCACACAGTCTATAACTGGTTGTTTTCTCATCATTTTCCTAATACAAAATACTTCATGCACGTATCTTTTCATAGTGAAGTCGTAAATCCTTCACAAGTGCCTTTGTTATATTAAAAGATTTAAAAATCTTTGCAATAGGATCAACCTCTTTAAATATCCCTATGAGATTTGTAAAAACTACATTACTGATTCCATGGGTAAACTTAAAACGATTTAGTTGAATGGTAAAAGAAAGTTTAGAAAGACTTTGATAACTAAGACACAATTCTTTTTTTCCTTCTTTAACCAACTTAAAAAACTTCTTAACATCAACATTTTGACCATGGCTAACTCCTACACAACTGTTAGGACCTTATCGATCTCACTTCTTTAGGAGCTACTACTTCTTTTTAATATTGCATGCCCATATCTTGCTAATAATCTCGTCATCGGATATATGTGGCATTGCACTTGAATGAAGTCCATAAAGATAGATTCGAATATATATGCTAGAGATCATAGCACTGTCGTAATCTTTTGTTTATATCTCTAAAGGTGTCAAATAGTTATCCTTTTGTATCATCATGCATAGACCTTTTGATAATTGTAGTTTATATCATGTTATAGTAGGTGTTTTCGTGTGTTTTTAGGAGTTAATTAGATGAATTGTGCATGTTTAGGATTAGAATTATGTAATGTGATTATGTATTTATGTTTTTTGAGTATTGTGTGGTTTAAAGCATGTCATTGGACTTTAGTTTTATGCGATTGAGGTATTTTGATGTGTTTACTAGTGTTTGAAATTAGATGAAGAAGATTGAAGAAAAAAAGATGAAGATGTAAAGGGTAAAGAGAAAAGATTTTAAACATGTCATTGGACTTTAGTTTTGTGTGATTGAGGTATTTTGATGTGTTTATTAGTGTTTGAAATTAGATGAAGAAGATTGAAAAAAAAAATGAAGATGCAAAGGGTAAAGAGAAAAGATTTTAAACAACTAACAAGAAGTTGGAGAAAGTTTGGAGAAAAGAGTCACGCTATGATCGTGACATCCTTTTGATGATTGTGATAGAAGTGATCCAGCCTAGGGTCACGATCATGATTGAATGGGCCATGATCGTGACAAAAGCTCACGATCATGACATCATTGCCATGATTATGACAGATCCTCATTTTTAAGGGTTACGATTGTGATATACTTGCCACGATCGTGACATGCATAAGATAGACACAGAGATCTGTTTCCATTTATATTTTTAGAGGGTTGTTTTGGACTTTTTGGACTGGGTAAAATCTAATTTTTACCCTAAAAGGAAAAAGAATTATAAAAGAAAATAAGATGACCCTAATCAAGCGAAGCCTCCATCATACCACTTAGAGAAAAATTCAAGGAAGAGAGAGAAGGAGAGAAGAGAAGAAGAAGAAGATGAAGAAGAAGAAGAAGAGGAGCTACTGCTGCCAGCCACTCCTTTTCATTTCTTTCCAAGTTTGTTTCTTATTCCTTTTGTTATTTACTTCACATGATACATGATTTGGATATAAGGATGAAGAATACTTGTTTAAGGATGTTCTAAACTTCATTTAGGATTTATTCTTGAATCAATTGTGATTTGATTACTTTTGATGTTAATATGTTTGGTATTGTGATTGTTTATCGTTTTTGCATACTTTGGTAACAAATCAAGAGAGTTAACCTTTAATAATATGATTAGGTTAGGTAATGAGAATTAATAACCTAATAGATCACATAAACATCAAATCAGTAATTATATGAAGAGAGATCGTGTGTGAGGAGGCAATTGTTTATAAGAGTGCTTAAAAACTAATTGGAACGTGGGTTGTTTTGTTAATTAAGAAATTGCAAAATCAGAAAATTGGATTCAATTAGGGATAATGATTTAGGGTTTAATGATTAGGTCTTCAAAGAGAATAATCAACCTTTAAATATGCTAGGATTGATACCTATTAACTTAAAACTAATGAAGTTAACAATTGATGATAGAATGAGTCCCCTCTTCTTATAAATGGTCAATCTTGTCTTGTGAAAATTCTTGAGTGTTAAGTGGTTGTGCTCTAATTTGATTTCTTTGTGTTAATTTCAGAATTTCATTTTTAATCAATTCATAATCAATTATTCAATTTGCTGTTTTGGTTTTTATTTTCATTTTTATCACACATATTACAACCTTATATAACATTAGGATTCAATTTAGTTAGCTAATTCCTTGACAGATCAACACCTTAAATACTACACTTACAACTCATGTACTTGTGAATTATTGAGGGTCTTATAAAATTAAAACTTGCACAATACCTTCCATTAAATTTATTATCATCATCCATATGCATATTTTCATTAATTGATCCTTCCTCACTAAACTCTCAACAATCATATCCTAGAGCAATATACTCCCAACAATCATATCCTAGAGCAAATTCATCAATAATCAAATGATCATATACAATGTTTCTTGTATACCAATAATAATTGTAAAACTTTTAGTATGTACAAGAAATTTCATTTCCATTAGTTACCTTATAAAAAACCTTTTTAAGAAAACGATCATTGACACTCATATATTCATCACTATATATAAGAAAAGTCATCCAATGCCTATCTTTCTTTTCTATGCATAGCTCACATTCATCAAAGTAACATATACAATATGGAATATTTTAGCAATAAAGAAACATTGCATATACAATATGTTAAATAATGTATAAGTAAATTTGATAATCTCAAGATGCTTAATATATAGTGGAGAAATTTCTTCATGACATAATAAACCAATTTGATTGCTAGTAGATTGTCTAAGAGAAATATGCCTGAAGTGTTCCATTAATAGTAAGCTTGTAAATTATGGTTTTTACTTCAATTAGATGTTTCCAAATGCTTTAGTAGTAATTTTATAGTCGATAAAAGAAAAACACGAACAATGAATTATATTATTGCTATCATGAAAATAATATCTTATATGATTAAAATTTAAAATATAATATATAGAAAGAGTAATTCAATAATTCAAACAATATATAGGAAAAAAAATAATTAGAGATTTTCTTAGAGTTATTTATAGCTTGATGCATGAAGCTAAAGCTTTCAAAAAATTGTAACTATGGTTTGTTCAACTGTTTAATTCATTTGTACTAAATACAAAAAGTGGGATTATAACGGTCCATTTCTAGCCTATAAATTTGATCGAAAGTTTCTATATGATAAGATTTACTATTTTTTTAACCTCGATAATATAGCAAGCGCACGGGTCTTTCGTGTAGTACCTAAAGTATCGATCCCATGAGGAGGGTTAATCTAATCCTAGAATTTAAGGTCGTAGACTAATAAACAGGTATTTAATAGACAATGAAATTAAACACGAGAACTAAATAAATTAACAAAATCGAATTAATTAACGAACAATAATTGTCAACTAACACTTAACAAAAACAATCATGAACAACGATTAATAATTTCAACTTAAAAATGAATATCAATTAATGGACATTAATTGATTTGTTGATCAATGATAGCACACCCTAGAATTCAACCTAGTAAGTATACCAAAGAGAGAAAGGGAAAATTTTCTATCTTTAATGCCAACCTAATAGATTACGATTTATCGAATTAATGGTTCTAGATGATCCTAAGGTCAATTACTCTTTCTTAAGTTATAATTGAACCCTAAAGCATAAACCCTAATCATATTATGGGAAGTCATAATCTCTCAATTAATAACCAATCCAAGACCTAATCAGTTTTTAAGTTCTCTAATAAACAATTGGAAACCTATATGTAATCTCTCTTTAAAAGATTTACCAACCAGATTTAATTCTGAATCTATTAAATTACCTAATTGTTGTTAGCCCAATTTAATCATTTTTCCTCGATACACTCTCTGATTTATTATCGAGATATAAAGTGCATAATTAAATCAAAATTAATTCAATAAACACATAAAAAATAAGATTTCATTAAATAAAGAATAATATTCCAAAGGTGAGTATAGAACATCAATCACAAATCAATTCTATCATCAAACTATATATCCCAATTCTATAATCAAATAAAACTGAAATACATAAGAATAGAACTCGAATGGATTATGGGAGGCTGCGACTTCCAAAAGCTTCTTATTTAGTGAAGCACGTCGAGTCTGCATTGTCTTCCTCTTCTCTTTTCCTTTGTTTCTTTCTCGATCTCTCCAAGTTCTTTCTTTTAGGGTTTCATCGTGGTGGTTGATCAAAAGCTCCTCTCTTTTGTTCTTTATGTTTCTTAAATACCTTGAAAGCCTAGGGTTCATTCGGGGTCGAAACGGTCTAAAAAGTTCCTTCAAATTTGACGTTTTCACCTGTTTTTATATCTGTCCGATGCAGGCCACGATTGTGGCAGTACCATGAGCGTGGCCCAAGTGACACGATCATGAAAAATGCCATAACTTTCTGTCACGATCTTGACCTATTGTGCCTTAATCGTGGGCCCTGATTTTGGTTCAAAAATCTCCAAAACTTCTCCATTCTTCGCCGTTGACTACTGAAACACTAACAAACACACCAAAGTACCTCAAAAACATAACATTTAAACTCAAAGACTCATATGCTAACCCATAAAAACACTTAAACACATAAACTAAACACAATTAAAACCTAAATACACACTAAACACTTAACACACAACAAATTACACCCTAAAACTTAATGCAAATCACACCTATCAACATCCCTACACTTAAACGTTTGCTTGTCTTCAAGCAAACAAAACAATAAATACATAACAGCACATAACACACAATGCAATAATGAAGCAATAACTTTAACTTCGTGAAATAAATTTTAATCTTAAACACAATCATACAAGTTATATCTAATCATTAACATGCAAAATCTGAGTCCAGGGCTTTGAATTAAATATACAAATTAATTGAGAGCCAAATGTTAATTTATTTACCCTTTTTAATTGTACTCACACATTAATAATTCTTTGGTTCTTCAGACTCTGTAACTGTTCCAAAGTATATTTTCATGAAAAGTCAAGCTTATTACAAGTTCGGTAGGTTTTTATTAAGAACAAACTTTTTTTCATTTATTTATTTAAGCAAGTAACTAGTCTTTTACTCGAAGGTAAACATTGGTGATAAATGTCAATCCGGTTACTTGACGAAGTCATTTTTATTAAACAGCTTGGTTGAAATGTCATTATAGCTGTTTGACGTGAAGGCACACATTTGTAATGCGTGTCGATCCAGTTACTTAGCTATATCATGTTTTCAACTGACTACTAGCTCTATTCATAACCCAAAGGCCAGTGGAATAGTGATTTATTTAACAAAATATACACTTTTTTCTTTTTTGTAATTGCCTACCTTGTTGTTTTAGCTACTCATTTCTATGAAAAATACTAGTTAAACTACTTAAGTTGAAAGGCCTCAAATTATGAATGAATGTGACAATCTATAGGGTGCTAAACTTACACTAAATTCTAATTAAGCTGTATATTTATCCCAAAGACCCCTAATTCACTAATTTTGTGGGCTAATGATTATTCACAACCTAATAGACTATGTTCAAAATTCAATAAATTTCAATCCATCTAAGCCATTGACACATTCACACAATTCACATAATGTAACCTAATAACTATCATACAATACGCAAAATTATATACAAAATTAAAACATATAACCCTCCACGCACTTGAATAACACCTTGTCCTTAATGTGAGAAAGGAGCAAACAAGGACATAAAATACAAGAATAAATATAAAATTGAGGTAAACAGTAACTAAATAAAAATAAATATAGAAAATAAAACTGAAGGCTAATTTGAAAAAAAAACACTGGTTTAGAAAAAATCTAATGGAGATGGAGGTGGTGATGGTGTCGGAGGCGGCAATTGAAAGCCCTGAGCCTTGAAATATCTATGGATCCGACAGATATCTTGACTCATCATTCTGGTGTTCTCTGCAAATGTCTTGTTGGTTTCAGAGATTGCATCCAGAACTTCCTTCCAGCTTTGCTCTTCTTCCTCTTCCTTGGACTCTTCACTAGACTCTTTTGCCTACTGTGGCGAAGCTGAGCTCGAGCTCGCTTGACTAGCCCTAATTCTGACATGTATTTTTTGGCTGATATCCTTAAGTTCTATTGGACCCCATTATTAGAGTCTAACTCCTACTTTCTCTGATACCACAACTGTTAGGCCCCGCTTCCGGAGTCTAACCTTTTCATGCTAAAATCATCAGACTTATCATCATCAGGTCATCTTCTCAACACCTTACACATATACTTGCTTCGGGGCTATTAGTATAACTTTTCCTATAGGCATCCAACCTAGGGTTTCTTTGGATAGATTTAAAGAGCACTCCAAAATCTACAACTTTCATGAAGACCACAAAGGTTAATTCTATCTTCTGAGGGGTCAACAATGGGACAGAAGATATCTATAAACAGTAACCTAGACAATAGCGTGAACAGTGGCACGGACGAAGTCTTGTGTAACACAGACGAAGTCTATGAACAGTAACACAAACGATACGCTGTGAACAATAGCACAGACGATACGCTTTGAACAATAGCACAGACAATACGCTGTGAACAGTAGCACAGATGATACACTTCAACTCATATTACTTCTTAACTCCTTCTTATAATCCTTGACCTATGAACCATCCTCTGTGATCTATCGTCTATGCTTAATTTTTTTCTCTTCTATATTTAACCCTTTTTCATCTGTGGTTTATCCTCTATGTTCTATTGTCTATGTGATGACGTGTCCTCTGTGTTCTGACGTCATTACAGACGATACTTTTTCAGTCTATTCATCCTTCCCTCTATGTTCTATCGTCTATGTGATGACGTGTCCTCCATGTTCTGATATCATCACAGACGATAATTTTACTCTCTACTCATCCTTTCCTCTATGTTCTAACGTCAGCACAGAGGATACCTCTACTCTTCATTCCTCCTTGCCTCTGTGTTCTAACGTCATCACAGATGATAATTTTACTCTTCAATCGTCCTTGCCTCTGTGTTCTGACGTCATCACAGAGGATACTTCTCCCTCTAAGTTTTCCTTGCCTCTGTGATGTGACGTCATCACAGAGGATACTTCTACTAAATTTCTCCTTGTGTCTACCTTATTTATTGCAACATATTATCCTGCTTAACTGCTCTCATTTATTTCAAACTCATGTCAAAATCAACTAAAAGTGATCATTTCTTGTTTCTCACTCCTCAAAAATTGATTTGGCTCAACACATGCAACGCGAAAAAAACATCACCATGATCATAATCATGCACAGATATATATACATATATACTTCATTCATTCCAAATGAGTATTTTGCTTTACAAGGCTTTAATAACCTTACAAGTCTTAAT
>JANZXP010000195.1:24996330-25019729 GCA_027576715.1 Erythroxylum flavicans | reverse complement strand
TGTTTAAAAGCTGTCTTCCATTCATCTCCACGCCTCAATCTGATTTGATGGTACCCACTCTTCAAATCAATCTTTGAAAACACTTTAGAACCACCTAGTTGATCAAGCATATCATCCAAACAAGGAATAGGAAATCTGTACTTGACAGTTATTTTGTTGATAGCACGAATGTCAACACACATTCTCCAAGAACCATCCTTTTTTAGAATAAGTAGAGGTGGACAAGCATAAGGACTTTTACTTTCTCGCACTAGTCCCTTACTAAGCAATTCACCAACCCGTTTTTATATCTCGACATGCTGCATAGGTGACATTTTATATGCTGGCAGATTAGGTAGAGGTGTTCCAGGCACCAAATCAATAGCATGTTGAATGCTTCTTATGGGCAGTAAACTTGGAGGCAAATCATTGCTAACCAGCTCCTTGAATTCCTTCAACAATTACTGGATTTTAGGAGGTTGTTGAATCAACTTTCCAGCTTTGTCATCCTTCACAGCCTTACTAACCAAAGCATACACCACCTCTGACTCTTCACTTCAGCTGCTATATATCCACTAACCTTGCCACCTTTTGAAGATTGAGAAGTCTCTTTGGCTTCTTCCTTTAAAGGGTGTAAGGTGTAAGTCTTGTTGCCTTTACGAAAAGTGGAGGTGTTCGGTTTAGTGAGGTGTTCCATGTCATGGTCATATAACCAAGGTTTGCCCACAAGAATATGGCCAACATCCATAGGCACAACATCACACAAAGCTTCATCATCTAGATTTGAACCTATAGTAAATTTGACTAAGCATCGAGAAGTGACTGGAATCTCATGACCTTTCTTAAGCTAACCAATTTTGTAAGGATGAGGATGCCTTTCAGTACTAAGTTTAAGCTTTTCTATTGCATCTTTTGAAATAACATTCTTCATACTACCTCCATCAATAACTAGATTGCACACCTTACCTCCACAATTAACACAGGTTTGAAATATACTACAATGTCTCCAATCTTCCCTTTCGCATTTGTTAGTGGTTGTCATTACTCGTCGAACCACTAAAGATTCTCTTTGAACCATGTACACATCTATATCCTCACTTTCTTCCACATCATCATCATACACAGGGTCTGACACGTCCTCCTCTTCTTTTTCTAATTCAGTGAGGTTCACCCTTCGCTCTGGACAAGCATAAAAAGCATGACCCTTTTCTCCACAAGTAAAACATCGAATTTATAAGCTGCTGTCAGCTTTAAAATTATTAGGATTCGAGGTGTTTACTGCTCCAAACTTCATCAAAGCTTTCCCTTTTTTAATGTTGCCCATATTTCCTCCATTAGCTCGGTTCATGTTGGCAGTCTTGTGATTTTTTTTAGGAGCTGATTGACCTATTTTTTCATCGCGAATAGCTCTGGCACTCCTTTGAACAGCTCCATCAGTTCTTCCAAACAAAGGCCTTCTAGAACCATGCCTCCAGATTCATTTTTTTGCCATTAAGGCATGTTGCCTTACTTCCTCAAAGTTAAACAATCGAACTACTCCCATCTAATCCCTAATTGATTGATTCAAACCTGCTAGATATCGAGAGGTTAATTGTTCGTTAGATTCATTCAACCCCACTCAAATTGAGAGGTTGTTAAACTCAACCTTGTATTCCTCCACACTTGAGCGCCCTTGTCTCAACGAATGGAATTTTTATACAATTCCATTAAGTAATCAGCTGGTAAAAATTGCTTGCGTAACTTCACTTTTATGTGTTCCTAAGTGCTAATTTTAGGCTTGCCTTGTCGTGCACGCTGCTCCTCAACTCGCTTCCACCATTGAAGTGCAGTGCTCTTTAATTTAAGCTTAACAAACAACACTTTTCTAGCTTCAGCCATAGGTTTCCATTCAAAATAAGTCTCTAAACTCGCCTCCCAATCCAAATAGTTCTCCACATGCATCTTTCTATGAAAATCAGCAACTTCAATTCTAATTCCACCACCATTCAATTCAAGGGCATGGACTAATCTCTTTTCCAATCCACCTCTTACCGCATTGTTTGCGAGTCCAGCTGCATGAAAGAGGTTGTTATCCACTGAATCTTCAATTTCAGCCTCAAGATTACCTTCCGGTATATCCGAGGGGTCGTGGTCGCCTTTCAGAATCTCCATTTGGGCTGCCACTAGTTCTCGTTGCTGCTGCAAATCTTGCACAGCTCGCGATAAGTCTGCAATCATACGTCTCAACTCAGCCATCTCTCCTTGGCTATCTTGATTTCCACGTCCACGTGTTCTACCGCGTCCAAGCATAGCTAAGCAATCAAAATCTAAGGATCTAACTTACTCTGATACCAATTTGACGTAGTGTGGGAAGGAAAAACAAAGATAGGTAGAATAGAATAGGCTATAATTGATGCAGATTGTAGCTAGAACTTGAAAATAGAGCTTAGGGTTTGTAGAAAAACCTCTAAAAGCATAAGATTTATTGATTGATAAGAGGCATCCCGAAAATCAAGCATAGGCAACCTATTTATAATAGTATAGGACCTAACCCAACTCCTAATAGGAAAAGGAAATACTAATTTAAGAAATCCAATATTAACTAGTAATCCAAATAACTTGAGAAATACTAAATAGTAAGAAATCCAATATTAACTAGGAAAACTAAACTAACGGTCCTGCATCAAACTATGATATATTTGAATGGCTAATGCAGAAGAAACAGGATTTATTGGAAAATAAGGTTAGTTATACCAAGATTTCTGTGGAATATCCAATGCAACTTGAATTTAGTCTCAAGAGATCTCTACAATTTAACAATTAGGTCCATTTTGGTAATATTCCATCACTAATTAAGTTATAGTTTTTATTAGTTTTGTTTAAACAATATTGTCTAGTAGTTAGAATTTATATTAAAAATTTCTAAAATCAATAATAAAGTTTTGGGAAGAAGGCCTATTTTACTTGTTATTACAGAGATCTCTTCTATTAAGGTCAAACTCTTTATATGGAAAACAATAATAACTTTATTGTTTTTAATAGCATTATTGTTTTTCATTTAAAGTTATTATTAATAACACAGAGTGCTCTAGTGATTTTAACATGGATATAAATTTATGATCCAAATCCTTGGCCCATGGAACAACTTAAGTTTTTGGATTTAATGGTTGATTAACATTGTATTCTCTTTTGTTGTGAGATTTCAAGGTCAAAGTAATAGGATGGGAGAGTGTAATATAGTACATCACCTATTTTCAGTCTATTTTGGTAAAATCGTGTACTTTTAGGTTGAATGTTTGTTGTTATGGTTGCAATAACTTTGTTCCTTTTCCAAGTCTTATGATGACTGATTCTTGGTTCCAATTATGTTTGAGAGTTGAGGCATTTGTTATGATATATATCATCTATATCACCTATCAACTACTGTTGGAAATCTGAAGTTGTGTTTAGCTTGGAATGGTGAGAAGTAGTGCAAAACAGTAAAAGAGGAGATTTCTGTGTATTGAAATCTGATCACTTTGGTTGTGTAATAACATTTGCCATAGAATGGATGGCCTTTTATACCGGAGGAAGGTCATAAATGGAATGAAACTCCTTAAAAGACATTAAACTCGAAATTAAAACTGAAACCTATAACTTTTAGTATTCTTAGGTTACTAAATTTATTTCTGGAGTTACTTTGACCAGACTTTATGGTATAGGTCTTATGGGAGAGCCCAAACCCAAAAGCTAGCTTAAAAGGTTGGAGAGCCCATAAGCCTACAAACCCCACATCAGACTATCTTATTATCAATGTGGGACAATTAAACCATAACATTCCACCGCGCTCCGTAGCTTAGGCACCCGTGGGCTGGTTGTGCGCTAGACCTTTTCTAGCCGGGTGAATACTGCAATGCTGACGTCACCACCCGTGGCCCTAAGACTCGGAGGAGTGGTGTTGGCCCTGATACCCATTGTTATAGGTCTTATGGGAGAGCCCAACCTCCAAAGTTAGCTTAAAGGGTAGGAGAGTCCATAAGCCTATAAACCCCACATCAACCCCTCTTATTATCAATGTGGGACAATTAGACTGTAACACTTTAATCAGCAAAATATCTCATTTCTTAACAACTACTAACTTTGATTATTAGTACAGAATTATTTATGTTCTGGTTACTCTTTTTTTTTTTCCAGCTGCTTTGACTACACTAATGGATTAGCGGTGAGTCTCCAGGAACATTAGATCTCTGTATTTTTAGCTTATTCTTACTTTGTTATCTGCCAGTTTATGCGCTTACTATTCCTTAATATTTCAATTAAACCTCTTCTAGTCATTGTATTGAATTATAGTGAAGCTGCTTACATATATTATAGCTAGTCTTTGGTATTACTTGAGAATTAATGTAACAAAACATGAGCTGTACCAAAATTGCTATTATGGTTCAACTTTCTGTAGTTCTTTCTCACTACTATGTTCAATCATTTTGAGTCCAGGATCTGGTTGTTGGATACATGGGTGTGCCTAAATATCCTGGAGTAAGCATGACTGACCATCCACAATATATTACAGTCAGGTGATATAGATAATGTTATGCTGGCAATTTTAGATTTGCATTTCTCCGTGTTGCTCTCTTTCTTATCATCCCAATTCTCAAAAGACTTCTCAATATTCTCCTTTGACCTTTAAATATTTTCAATTGCAGAAATGAAAGAGGCAGGGAAATGCTTGATTTAGTAAAAAGCCTCATGGAGATTACTCCAACATCCAGTAGTGTAAAACACCTTGGCCTGTCCTTTAGGTTTCTTAATTAATTTTGAAATTGAAACTTTGAATATGATGTAATCGTATATATCAGGGAAACCGACGACCTTTTGTCATGGAGACTGTTAAGGCAGATGATGATGCAAAGTTTGGTATGTATAATGCTTATTGTTGATCAACTTATGATCTCTTGGGTGTTAAGCCTTGCGGTTGGACTCAATAGGATGTGATGCTTGCAATATTAGGATATTGCAACTCAATTCCTAATGCAGTGATGTTGGACCATTGATATCAAATGACACTTTAATTTCTCCTGAAATTCTCTTACATCTAATATGACTGCTTAATTATAGTTAATCTTGAGTATCATGTCCAGGATTTTCCTTTTGAGTTACTACGGGGGGCAACACTTGTAGTAATATATAGTATTGGCAATGAGTTAGAATCCTAATACTTTTCCTCAGGGAGGGGTCCATCTCAACCTGCACCGAAGTTTGTGGGAAATGTCATAGCTGTTTTGTTGGGCTTGGTAACCACTACTATATATGGTGATTTTTGAGTTAAAAGTAAATGTATTTTCATTGTCATTCTAACATAGATCTTTGGAATTAGGTTGGCCCCAAGGGTCTGGAATTTGCTCGTTATTCACTAGATTACCATACAATAAGGAACTACTTGTACACAGTCCGAGCTTGGGGAAAAAGAAAGGTACTTCAAAATGCACAATGAATTTAATTTTCTTGCATTTGATTCCTGTAATATCTATAATTTGTAATGCACGCAGAGCTGAGAAGCATACACCTTATTATGCTAAAAAGATTGTCGCACTCTATAACCAGAATGGTCAAATTGATCAGATGCTACAAAACAATTGATTTTAATGACCATGTCTCAAAACGTTCAAAAGAAGAAGCTGAGTTTGTGTCCTGCGAGCATAAGCTGGCTGAATATGTACAGACCCCAGTCGACAGTGGTGAATTAGAAGAGTGGAACAACTATCATAACTAAAATTTAGAACAAGGAATGGGGGCTTTGAGAGACAAACTCTGAAAGGTGGCCACCCCCATGCGTTCCTCATCTCTTGGTAACTGTGATGTCGAATTCAGAGGTTACAGGACTGTGAGAGAATATTAGAAATTCTAGGAATTGGACAGAAAAAACAGGTGTAGAGTTTAATGTTGTATCCAGCAAAGTTGTACAGTATTCCAAACTGTCAAATCTTTACTTCTTGGCGCAAATTTGCCAGTTGACCGACGAAGGTGAGCAGTAGATAGCATATTTTTATTAAACGTTGAAAGTTGCTTCACTTCTTTACTAATTCTTACAGAAAACCTAATTTTTTTAAAAAAAATCTCACAGAAAACCAAAATGTAGAGTTAGCTTGTGGTGGTGAAATTTTAGATGGGGGTCATCAGTTCGTTTGTGCATGTGAATCTACAGCATGGCTGCTCAGATGGGTTGTCTTCACTTTCGTATTAGATTTGGCTTTTGTTAATAAATGTTCGTCTTTCTTTCGGTTAACTAACTTGTTCTGTCTTTTTGGTCCATGGTGGGAATGGGATTGACCTATATAAAAATGGATGAAAGTAAGCGGATGGTACCGCAGGCTATTACCTAGAGAGCAAAATAGCACATCTGTGCCCACGTCTGGGCGTGTGAGAGTATTATTTTGCAAAAAATCAGAAGGTAGTGTGTGATGATGCCGGTGGTGCAAAATCATGGGAATTTCACACTTGTATTGTGACATCAGTCTTCATTGCTATATTCGTATAATTGATACTAACTATGATCTCGCGTCGCCACTTAAACAGTTATATTACAAGATCAGATCTTTCTGAGGATGGATTCTCGTGTATCTGTTGTATGTTACATGTCAACATTTTAACGTTAGGATATTAATCATGATCGAATCATGTACATAGTTGGAAACATAGTTTTTCCAGTTTTTCTATTAATCTTTTTTATTGAATAACATAAAAAACATGGATTATAAATAAGAGATCAAGTTATACCAGACTTAAATTCTTATAAAATTTTTCTCAAGCTGTATCAATCGCAAGTTGTCCATGTATTCAACCTTTTAATAGTAGAATTTCTAATTAAAACTAAACTTCTTAATTATAATTATAGTCTAATTCTAATTTTAATTTTAATGAAACAAAATATCTTATATTTCATTCTTAAAGTTTTTAAGTTTATTTAAATTGATATTTCTCTTTTTAACTATTCTTTAGGTATGATCTATTAAACAGATAATTATTATAAATTATAATTTTAATTCTTAATTAGAATTAGATAATTTAGTTTTTTAATTTATCTTTAATTTTGTAATTATAATCGTAGATCAAGATTGATGTATAACAATATGTTAAGAGTACCCAAATATTAAAAATGTTAAGATAGTTTGACTTAACCTACCCGTACGTAATTGTCATATATAATTTAATCATTTCATTATCCAATGTTTCAATTGAACATAGACTATAAAATTATCATCTACTCCTTTGGATCTAATCAAATTCGTTTTTACTAATTAGTAATTGATATTTGAAAATATCTTTTTAAATCTTAATTTACTTTGACCAGAGAATTGCTTAAATCACTAGTAATAAACAACAATGAAACATTTTCTCAAATTACTTTAAAGTAATGAATTCTTCATTGAATTATTTAACTATATTTATATGGCTTATCCATGTACTACTGATTGAGTTACTCTAAATAGAATAGAGTAACGAATCATTAATTGATTTATGTAACTATCGTTATATGTTTCATGTTATATCCAAGTATTACCGACGTAACTACTTTAAATATAATAAGTAGCACTAAAATATAATAATTATCACATAAGATACTTTGATAATCTTAAGTGTAAGGATCAATTAAACAATCATCATAATGAGAAAACTCATATACACATAAGTAATATTCTATTTAGGATCTCATAATTAGGCTAACTCAATGAACTTATTCTCGAATAAACGGTTATACATTTGTTCAATTATCTTCATACTTTGATTTATAAAATCAATTTCCTTCTTTATAAGAAAAAAATATATTGTACGCTAATTTTACCATCTATCAAATGAAACTACAACTAGGAATAAAGTAGGAGTGATATATAAATGTAAATTGAATCTTATAATTATGATCTCATTTTGATTTTAATTGTACAGTATTTATTATAAGGGCTTTATCTTTAAAATTAAATTTTCAAATATAATTAACAAAAAAACATAAAGATAAAGAATATCTCTATTAATTAAAATAATAGTGTCATAGTTAAATTTGCAGTCAACCAATTAGATGTAAGGACATAAACTAACAATCTTACACTTACACTAAAGCCAATTGCATATTTATCTAATATCATAACCATCCATATGTTGATCATGTCTCTTTTAAGACAACGAGTTAATGAGAGAATTCACAAGATTCTCTTTAGTAGGAACTTGCACTAATGCTATTTCTTTTCACTCCACAGTCTCCTTAATCAAGTGAAATGTTTTAAGTGCATGTTTAGACCGTTAATAAGACCTTGGTTCCTTTTCCTGTGTAATGGCATCATTGTTATCACAGTACAATAATATTGGCTCAACAATGCTAAGAACTACTTCAAGTTTGTGATACAATTATTGATCCAAATTGTTTTTTAATTACCTCTAACGTTGAAAAGTACTTTATCTTAGTCTTAGAATTTGTAATAGTCAACTTTTCAGAACTCTTCTAACTTACAACACCATTATACAAAGTGAAGATGTACCTTGATTATAATTTAGTGTCATCATAATCAGATTGGAAACTAGTATTTAAATACCCCTGAACTCTTAGTTTAACTCTACCATAGAACAATAAAACATCTTTAGTCCTTCTAAGTACTTTAAGATATTTTTCACAATCATTCAGTTACCATCAACAGGATTGGCTTAAAATTTGGTCCTTATGCTTAAAGCATGAAAGACATCTGCTCGAGTACTTAGCATCATATACATGATTGATCCAATGGCAAAAGCATATGAAACACAATTTATTTTGTCTCTCTCTTCTTAAACATTTGAACAATTACTTTTTTTAGAAAAATCCTGTATGAAATAAGAATCCCCTCGTTGAATTCTCTATCCTAAACCTCTTTAGCACATTATTTATGTATTTCTATTGGGATAAGCCAAGCAACATCTTTGATTTATCTTTATAAAACTTTACTTCCAGAATATAAGTTGCTTCTGTCATATCCTTCATGGAAAAGTTCTTAAATAACCAAATCTTTTATAAATTAAAGCATTGATCTATTGTTTTGAATTAGTAATATGTCATCCATATGTAGCATTAGGAAGACATCTATATTCCTACTTTCTCATAAATAGATGGTTCATACATTTTTTTTTATAAATCAAAGTTTTTCTTTTTTTTATCAAAATTAATGTTCCATCATCGTGACGCTTGCTTAAGTTCATAAATATATGTTTTTAGATTCAAATATTCAGGTTGTATTATATACATATCCTCAAAAAGCTTCCTTTTGAAAAATGCTATTTTAACATCCACATGTCAGATTTCATAATTCTAATATGTGGCTATAGCCAATAAGATCCATATGGACTTAAGTATAACTACTGGAGAAACGGTTTTATTAAAATCAACTCCTTATTTTTATTCATAACGTTTAGCCACCAATCTTCCTTTGTACATACATACATTATCATTTATGTTAGTTTTTCTCTTAAAAAACTTGTAACCAATAGGTACAATACTATAAATAGTATCCACCAAAGATTATACTTGGTTGGTGTACATGGATTCCATTTCAGATCTCATGGTTTTATGAAAATTTAAAGAATTAATGTTAGAAATTGCTCACTTAAAAGTAGTAAGCTCATTAACCATACGTGATACATATATATTTCCTAATGGACTATTCCATTGAGAAATTATCAAATAATTTCCTAGTAGGTTAGGATTCCATTCAAACTAAGTTGATCTTACGATTATGAGTTTTCTCATCCAAATCACACAAATTCAACTATGACCCTTTAATTTAATATAAAACATATTCGAGTTAAAGAGTCTTTGAGTTTGTTCAATAAGCCTTATAATAAACAAAAATCTGGTTTATTCTTAAGTAATGAAACTATCATATTCTTAATGTGTATTTAATATTTAATTGACTGATTTAAAGCTTCAAAGATTCAAACCTTATCAAAATTATATAATTTCATTATGCTAATTATTTCCAACCCTCTTATGTTGGTTCTCTTAGGGTAACCGGGGCGTGCAAGGGGCACTATACACCCTTTCCCGCCAACCTTCCTTTCCTTTTTGCACCACAATCTTTTTAGTCTTTCATACCTGTCAAAGCTATTTCTTTCCTTTAATGGCTTTGGCTTCTGAAAATGCAAACTTTGCCTGACAATGGGACGGATGAATTCCCAGCTTCAACCCGCATCCTTCTTGAACTTTAAACAAAACAAGCCCCACTAGAGACCAACTCTATCAAACCACCAGCATCGTTGAACCCTCAAAAAGGCTGGAAGCAAGTAGTCGAGGATAACCAAGCTATACATGTCAACTTCAATTCCCCTAAGGTAATAGATGAGAAACTCATAATATGTCCCGAAATTGAGGTACTAGAGGAGAAAGCATGTAGCGGGGAAACTAAACTAGTTGACTTCTACTTTGACCAATAACCCCCATTCATAAAGAATTCATGTATGGGCTCATCAAGTTTGGCATGGCAAAGGCTTGGTAGATGTGCATTTAATTGAGGAAAATCTCATTTTATTCACTCTCACTTTAGCCTCTCAAGCTCAAAAAATATTGGAGGAAAGTATTTAGCATGCTAGGAATCAGCTTTTATTTTTGCAGAATTGACAAACTGGTTTGAAGCTAGAATCTATCAAATTTCAGAACATTCCTCTCTTAATTAATTTCCACAATGTACCCCTGAAATATTAGATTATACAAGGATTAAGTACCCTTGCTAGTTTCATAGGAAAACCCCTCTTTATTAATTAACTACTGCTAAGAAAAAGAGAGTGAGTTATGCTCGAATATGTGTAAGTGTGGAACTCAACCAAGGAACTCCAACAAAAATACCTATTATGATATTAGAAGCAAGCTAGCTATAGGAGGATAGTGTAGCTATCTCCTATCAATAGAAGCCACTTCCAAAACATCACGGAAAAGTTTGGAAAGCCACGTGGAAAAATTTCAAAACAGGAAGCTATCTTGAGCTAATGGGGAATGAATTAACTGAAGTGGTTAACACCAACACTGAGGGAATTACAAATGTTAAAAGACTTTTACAGAAGTGGAGTCCTAATAATATAGGACTTGTTACTCCAGACATAAAAATAGTATCCTCCCTTGATAATTTACATCCATCATCTGCAGATCCCACAACTGAGCTCTCTCCTTTGACCCAAAAAAACAAAACAGATCCTTCTAGCGAGAAAAACAGACTTATTCTTCACCAATCATTCATACCAGTACATAAACTCCTATAACAGAATCAATCACCATGCAACCAAGCTAGAAAGGATGCTGACATTGGTCATGAGGAATTGAACATGCCATTTCAAATGGCGAGATCATAGTATGGAATGTAAGAGAATTAAACTGCCCTACAAAGCAAGTGGCTTTAAGGGATTTTGCAGCATTATAAAGATCAATATTAGAGCACCAAAAAATTACTCATAAGACAAGTGCCCAGAAAAGTACATACATCAACTGGCACACATCAGAACAACATTTTATACCTCAAAACAGTCAGAGTAGGATCTGCTGAAAGTGCAACATGCCACATTCATGTATGCAATTTAGCCGACATTCCAATTAGCCCAGGATAAGTACAAAATAAACAAAATAAATACCAGGATGGTATAACAGATTTTCTGTACAAGTTAATGGAAATTCTAACTTATATACAAACAGAGAACAATTATACAGTTGCACATGCAGGTTTTACAACTTTCTGGTAAGCAGTCCCCAAACACGTTGTTTACTAGGTATTGTATGTCGAAGGATTGCAACATCCAAAGCCTAGGTGAATAAGAAAATTAGCATCCCCACATTTAGCTGAGAAAATTTTTTAGTTCCAGTGTGTTTTGCCTGGGTTTTTTTCTCCTCATCCACTTTCACTTATCTGTAAACTTCCTTTCTGATTTTTGCTCGATGGAGATTGCTTGTTGACCTTCGGGGTATAGAAACCAAGGAAGTAAAGAAGAATGCCAATGCCATGGTACTATATAATTAGTAAAAAAAAATTGTTTATAATTCAACATCGATAACCTAGCAGAATCATCTGTTAAGGCGGAACATTGAAGATCCAAAGATTCAGGAGAACAGGTCACCCTGTAATGGATACATACCCAAAATACCACCTGCAGATGACATTTATGAAATGAAAAGTGTGAGCATACAGTAAGAACTTAGAACACAGATCTTGCCAGCATCTCGCAAATGTAAATCCACAAGAGCAGACTTATGAAAATGTTTGCAAGAAGAATAAAGAATAACAGCTTAAGGGTTCGCCATCCAAGAAGCTCCTTCAGAAATAAAGCACACAACATGATCAAACTGACCAAGAAGCAAACAAGAAACCAAAAACAGAAGCATGTAATAATCAGACAAAAACAAGTGTTGGAAGGGAAATACTGTAAAAACAAAATCAACAAAACGCTGAATAAGATTGCAAGAAAGCTGTCTTAGACTGGGTAAATTGAAATAATAACTTTCAGAGCCCAGCACAGAACAAATGAATAACCTTTTATCAGCAGACTTCCTAGACCAATTGCCAATCAAATAGTCTACACATGAAAATTTTACTAATCATAAATATATCAAAAACTGAGTAAAAATGTTTCAAACTGCAATAGCATTGCATCCCCTAGGAATTTTACATGTTTACTACCCTTTCAAGTGGAGGAACCTTCCATAAATTTATAAAATGTCGCATAATATCATGCATACCTTTCACATGCACACATCCAACTGCAATAAAAGCCAGTGCACTTAATTGCAGCATCTTCCAAGAAAATAATGAGTACCTCTAAAAGAAAAGTGTTTTAATACTTTTAAGTCCATAAGGAAGTCATTACCTAACGTCAACAACACTTGAAATTGGTCTTGAAAACGGTAATCCTCATAAATAGATAACTCATATAATTGTCAGTATATACTGTTACACTGTACTATAAAACAGTGCATGCGTTTGCATGAGATATCTTTTCCTCAGCATAGAAAAGCCTGTTTGACAAATAAACTTGATTAACTAAACTAAAGTTATGGTCTAATTATTTGGTACTGAAACGAGGTCTCTGATGCCGGAGAGAATGAACCAAAACAATGTCCACCCAAGTCACAGCTTATGAAGATTCCAATGCCTGTAAATTCTTAATGCCAGTACCAGAAATAAATGCACAAAAATTGGAAGACCAAACAATTTTTTTTTTTAATGTAAGCAACTTTTTTGAGATCTCCCCAAAAATAATAGATATCACATACATGACTCTAAATCCTATGGCTGACATTACTTCAAGTTTGGCTATTTAGCTTATATAAACACAAGAATATCACCTTAAGTCAATCACTGCCTGGCCTATTAAAGAAATTACATAAGAAACTAGAATAAATAGCTTGACCACTACTAATCACTAAATCATCCCTAGCCATCAATAGTAAGAGCAGTCAATACGCTGATATCAGTAAGAACTTAAGGGTAATAACTAAAAAATCACTATTCTCCTTGCTTGTAAGAGATATGGGCGTTAACCATGAAACCAAGGTTAGATTTAAGGTGAGACTTTGTTTGCTGATTTTTGTCTCCGTTCTGCATATTGTTAAAATTTGTCAAGGGCTAATTAGAGAAGAATGTTTGTTTTCAGATACTGAACTTTGTGAATAACTTCTTGCCAGTTCCTCTTAGTTTCCCCAGAATACCATAGCTAGAATTTTGAAGGAGATAACTGCTCCATCATTATAGTAACTGTCTCCAATTTAACAGCTCAATAGGTAGACACATACAACTAAAAATATAACAAAAAAATATTTACCTATCACTACATAGTTAAGGAAACCACACTACATAGTTAAGGAAACCACAATATAATAGATCTTTAGTTTCTTAAACTAAAAATCTGAAATTTCAACAATTGTAGCCAAAATTCAATCCTAAAACTTGATATTCCAGCAGTCTAATATTAGCCCTGATTCCTAATTTTGTGATTTTTGGCTACTAGTTAATAATTCTTCTACTTTTTCTACATCATTTTATCTTTCAGGCATTCTACTCTTGGAGATTCTACAGGTCCTCAATCTCGGTTCATTCACCCACTTCCATAAGAATACACATACAGTCAATGTTTGTTGGAGGAAGCATGATTATCTAGGATGGTATAAACTGAAGCAAGAAGCATGTTCCCTCTTTAGGGGGAGAGTGACCAAAAAAAAGAGGAACAATTATGGTAGGGAGAAAAGAATATATGAATATCAGTACAAACAACTGGAAAACGGAGAATCCTTAGCATTAGAAAATGGCTCGGCAGAATCATAACAAATTTGTGGAGGAAAATTAAATTAAAAATAATTGTGAGAGACTTGAGAAACTAGCTAATGGTGAGAGATTTGAGTTTAGAAAGGACAATCTAGCAGAAAGGAAGATATTAGGATTATGCCTCTTAAATCTAGTACCTCCCCTGACGATACAATCATGCCATCAGATGAATCTTTTAGGATTAACGTTGAGGTATGTATTTATTCTCATGAATCTCCAAAAACTCCTAATCCCAGTTCGAATCATATTCACAAAAGGAGATATCCTCTTTGTGAAGGAAAAGCAGTTAATATCCTATTCCCATTCTAGAATTGACCATGCATCTTGCTAAATTTGGAACTTTAGTGAATTTATAAAGCTTGCTTGTCATCCATCAATTGTTGCATATGAGATGGCACAAAGAGCCCATGACCTTGGCCCTCCTTATCTATGGTTTGTTGATTTTCCCAACTACTTGGTATTACATATGATCTTTGACTTTTAATAATAAAAGTGTCCTATGTTGTTATTAAAAAAATTGCTAAATCACTAAACACTAAGCTCCCAATTTCATCTATCTCCAAGATGACATTGCCGACTACTTAACATTAATTGTGAAAGTATGTTTTTCAAATTGAAAAGCTAGAATCAATTTTGGATGAAATTAAGGAAATACTTACAACATCGAGAAATTTTCAAGCAAACAGTTTTGTATAGATTCCCCTTAATGACATGAGGTTAAACTAAAGGGATCAATCAAAAGAATGTTAAGGAATGGAAGTTTTTTTCTAATAAAGGAGCCTTTTGTTCCTAATCATCCATCTGGGATTTCAACTTCAGGTAAAAACTAAAAAATAATACCATATTTTCACTAACTCATAAGTTCATAAGAGAGAATGCAAGTGATCATACTCCCATTAATCTCCACAAGAACAATCAGGATCCTAAGTTAAATTTCAGCAGTTAAACCGTTTATATTACCACTACTTGTTTATCAAAATTTTCATTATCATGTAATCATACTCTTATTCAACAGTTCACATGTATATCCTTATTTGCCTTTATCAACATTCATATTTTCAGACATAACAATTTCTCATTCTATGACTTGCATCTTTGTTTCTCCTTAACCCTGAGAAATCAATTAATCTATGAGGAAAATTTTCCAAATGGTTATTAACTATGTACATAAGTCAATTTACAAATTTTATGTAACTTAGTTGATTAAACTTAAGTGATGTTTAGTATGACATAACATAGCATCCTATTTTATCTTTTAGGGTTTCTACTCTTGGAGATTCTACAAGTCCTCAATCTTGGTTTATTCACACACTGCCATAAGAATACACATACTGCCAATGTTTACTAGAAGAAGCATGATTATCTAGAATGGTATAAACTCAAGCATGTTTCGTCTTTAGGGGGAGAGTGACAATAAAAAAGAAGAACAATTATGGTTGGGAGAAAAAATATGAATACCAGTACAAACAATATTAAGGAAAACGGAGAATCCGTAGCATTAGATAATGGCTTCGCAGAATCTTAACAAATTTGTTGAGGTATGTATCAATTCTCACGAATCTCCTAAAACTCCTAATCCCAGTTCGAATCATGTTCACAAAAGGAGATATCCTCTCTGTAAAAGAAAAGCACCTGATATCCTTTTCCTATTCTAGGATTGATCATGAATCTTGCTACATTTGGAATTTTATTGAATTTATAAAACTTGCCTGTCATCCATCAACTGTCTTCAAGCATGTCTTAGGGTAGAAAACAAAGTTGCAAATGAGATGGCACAAACAGCCCATGACCTTGGCCCTCCTTATTTTTGGTTTATTGATTTTCGCAACTGTTTTGTATTACAAATGATCTTTGACTTTTAATAATGAGTGCCATATGTTGTTATTAAAAAATTGCTAAATCCCTAAACACTAAGCTCCCAATTTCATCTATCTCCAAGATGACATTACAGACTACTTAACATTAATTGTGAAAGTATGCTTTTCAAATCGAAAAGCTAGAATCAACTTTGGATGAAATTAAGGGAATACTTACAACAGATAGAAGTTTACAAGGAAACAGTTTTGTATAGTTCCACTTAATGACATGAGGTTAAACTAAAGAGACCAATCAAAAGAATGTTAAGGAATGAAAGTTCTTTTCTAATCAAAGGAGCCTTTTGTTGTTAAGGAATGAAAGTTCTTTTCTAATCAAAGGAGCCTTTTGTTCCTAATCATCCATTTGAGATTTCAACTTCAGGTAAAAACTAAAAAGTAATACCATATTTTCACTAACTCATAAGTTTGTAGAGAGAATACAAGTGATCAAACCCCCATTAATCTCCACAAGAACAATCAATATTTAAATTTCAGCAGTTAAACTGTTTACATTACCACTACTCCTTGTTTATCAAAATTTTCATTATCATGTAATCATACTCTTATTCAACAGTTCACATGTATATCCCTATTTGCCTTTATCAACATTCATTTCTGCAGACACAACAATTTCTCATTCTATGACTTGCATCCTTGTTTCTCCTTAACCCTGAGAAATCAATTAATCTTCGAGGAAAAATTTCCAAATGGTTATTAACTATGCACATAAGTCAATTAACAAATTGTTATGTAACTTAGTTGATTAAACTTAAGTGATGTTTAGTATGACGTAACATAACATCCTATATTATTGGCCATTCCAGTCTTTACTTTATTGAATAGATTGTCATCAATAAATATAAAATTCCTTTGGCTGGTTATCAAATGTAATGGAAAGGAAACCCATATGAATATCAACTATTTAATTAGATTCTTATTATTTATTTATCGACAAAATGAACAATATTAGATCATTTTCCATGTAGTAACATCATTACAAACTCAATCAACCGCATTGAATTTTGTCCATCACGAAAAGGGTAATAAATTGTCAATTCATACATAGAATTGATGAAGATCTGAGTAATTCAATATGATTTTGTAATACTATTATATAATTGAGTATCCTATTATTTTTTAGAAGGAATATATAGCAATAAAGAGTCAACTACAAGCTATTGACAGTAGCATAATCAATAGAGGAGCACAAATACAAGCTATTATAGTTACAAGAAACCACCATCATCGTAACTAATGAAATTTTAGGTATCTTATTATGGAATAGTTTAGGTACTTTATTAAAGAATATTACTATCAGCAAGTATTATGTATATAATAGATGAACCTAATTATTAGCAAACGCCCCAAGTCCCTTATGGCCTTCATACTAATTACAAAGGTGATTAATACACAGAAGCTATTCCAATTTCAGTGCCTAAAACTGAATCCAACAACCCATAAATAACATAAGATAAGACAAGATTAACATAATAAAAGAGTTGATTAACATGAATAAACATAATACATGTGAATAAATATCAACAAAATAATTTAGTGGAAAGGGATGTTATATGTACTATATGGACTTAATCAGGTAAAAAGGGGATGTCATATGTACTACCTTATCAACATCATAATATATGGGCCTAATCAAGTAATATAGGAAGTAATATAATTGAAATTACATCATGTGACTCACTAATTTCTCCCAAACATCACCTACACATTCATATGCACATACGACCAGTGAAAATAAGAATATACCCAGACAAGAATATGCATTTATGTCTAGAGGGCACATCCTAACTTAACAAGGATTCCACGTTTACCTTGGATAATAAAGTTAAATGTGGACATAATGCCTCAAAAGCTATATCCAAATTAAGGAAATTTTTATGAGACGTAGAGGAGTATTTATTATGATAAGCACACAGTGCAATTATCTACACAATGATGTGAAGCCAATCAAAACAGAATGATTTTGTCTAGGTACAATATTAAGGATTCAGTGTAATAATACAACCTAGGGTATTTTGTCAAGGTATAAATCCTACCAAGCATTACATAAAATTTCAAAAAAAGGAGTAATGAAATAAATGTTAAACATTTTAAACACGAGAACAATAATGATGCAAAAGAGCTTAAAGTCTAGAAAAATAAAAGAGAAAAATTAGTCAACCATAAGCTTTAATTTGGTGGAATAAAATTTGGGAATTGAATTGACAGTAAAGACGAGAGCTGAATTTAGATCATGTTAGCATTCCTTATTAAATAATTAAGTCGTAGTAAGTTAAATATGTTATTCTCGTATAGATATATTACCTTCATTATTTAGGATTCATAGAATTTTTATTAGAATATAATTTAAATTTGTTTGGAACCCTTTCCTACTAGAATAGGGGTTCTAAGAATTTCTCTATGAATATGAGTATAGTTAGCCCTTCAATAAGAACATATCCTGAAATTTTTTTACGAACTTGACTTTTCAACTAAAAGGTGCGATTCTTTCTTCTAAGAGTGATTCTTAAACCCTAAGAATGATTCCTAGTCTCCTATCTTCCATTGTTTGTGTTCTTTACTAAATATCAACAATTCTGACCTAAAATTCTAGCAACCAAAATCGTAAATTCTAGCCATATAAACCCCAAATTTCAGCCATATTCTACCTAAAATCTTATCCTAAATTTTCAGCAAACATACATAAAAACTCAGCTATAGCTAATATGAAATTTTAGCAATCCAAGCTAAAATCCAGAAATGAAAGTTAATATTCCAGCAACCTAATATCAGTCATGTTTCCTAATTTTATGAGTTTTACTTCTTCTATTTTTTCTACATGAACCAACATCTACTTCTGAAATAAAAATTGAAATGCTCATAGAAAAACATATTTGATAGGCAATAATTTCGCAAGGAACAAAGCTAAAATATTTCTTGCATCTCAGTTAAATGAAAACCTAATGACCAAACTAGGCCCAAACACTATAGGAAAATGTCAAACAAAGATCAATTCCTTTCTCCCATATTTGACACTGCAAAGTGGGTCAAAAACTAAAAAGAGCTATTCCCATTACTAATGACTGGAATATAAAATAAAATGATAAAAGCCACATTGCTTAAGATGATTTGAAAGTAATTAGTTAACAAGATAGTACATCACCTTAGTGTATCATGTCCTTAAATGTTGGGCCATGCCATATTACTGATAACATATCCTCAAGCACTTTAGTTGCAAATTGCGAGCTTCTCTGTCCATTCACTTGCCACCCCATAATCAAGGCTAAGCTCTGTTAAAGGTGGTATATTCTCCATTGCAAAAAGCATAAGGTGAGGGAACATCAAATTATTGTGATCATACAACACATACTGAACTAGTACATTAGGATTTGAAGACTGACTGATATAGCATGCAACATTCCTCATTCTTGACACATCTACTGCAAAATCCAAAGGTGGAACTAAGGGATATGATGGGCACTGATACTCTGGATAGATTTGAGATAAATCACCCCATTCCATCCATCTATTTGAGAATCGACTAGGATAAATCAGACTGTCACCATTCATTGCAAATACCACTGCTTGATCTCTTGTGAGAACAACCCCTGCATACTCGCATATAAATGCACCAGCATGTATCAAATCCAATGACCTCACTCCCCATCCTGTTTCTCTTGACCTAAACACTTCCATCCTATTTCTTAACCCCCTTTGACTAACTCTATTTCGACATTTTGGTGGACACTTGCAATAGGTCCCACATTCAAATACTAGTGGCTTCCCCCTCAATAGAAATCCATTTTGATCATAAGCAAACTCCCCTCCATTCTTCCTTGCACAAAGACAGCCATCAATACAACCTGATTCACAATCACATCCACTCCCACTAACCCCAACACCATATACTTGGGGTGGGAACACAGTTCTTGCAAGATAGTCATAACACATAGGGTCACGTTCACTATCAATATCGTTATATAACAAAACTGGCACATTCTCCTTCTTATTTGATATATCAAGACTAAGATATCCCCGAGGCCTCACAGCAAACGGCTTACTCCTCAAACTCTCTGCAAACCTCAAAACCAAACTACCCATCTCCGGCTGCCCTTCCATCCTCATCAACTTATACTTATAAACACCAAACCCAGATTTTCCAACATCAAACCAACAATCCACAATCTTGTACAGCCCATCATACACATAAATCTTACTACTCACAGTACCCTCATACTTAAACCCTCTAATCACTCTCACCTCAAGGCCGTGATGCATACTCCTCTCCAACGCCAAATTCCCTCCTTCCAGCTTCTGATGCATACACTGCCTCGAAAATTTGTCCTGTCCACCATGACCAGTATAGATTATAATATCACCTCCATCCTCATCATCTTCGTAACCCCCTGAAACAATTATACTAGTCGCGATAGGCTCCCCATTAGAGCTCTGACTCGCGGGAAGATAATCAATTCCTGCTTGAACTTGTCCATGTAGTCCAACAACGCACAATTCAATCCGAAAAAAGAAAAGATCCCCAACATGAATACCTGGGATTGACCCAACAATCCGCTTATCTCGGTTCATCCAGAGGTCATGGTCACGCATAACTGCGGCCGCCCGCAGATCCCCACGTGCACGACGTCCAAGTATCTCGCCGCGGCGTTTCTCTTCCTCCAAAACCGACAAAATGCGGAGTGCATCATAGATCTTCCGAGTCCGGCGTACCACATCGCGGAAGTAGCGATGGTCCTCGACTCCGAGGTCGCTGACACGAACAAGCTCCGCCGAACGTTGGCGGTAGCGCTTGCGAGGCTGTGAAACGACCATGGAGGACACGCCACTGTCTTCAGGGACAGGAACAATGGCGCGAGAATCAGGGTCGAGGACTGAAAAGTCTCCGTATTGCTCTTGAAGGCGTTTGGCAAACGCTGTGCGGAAGAGATCGGTGATACGATAGTATTCCGAGAAGACATTGCCTTCGTCTGATGAGAAGTGAGGCGTAGGGGTATTTGTCGGATTAGAGAAGACATCACGTGTAGAATCGGAAAACAGCAAGTCCTGTGGCTCTTGGAGTAGATGAATATCTGGGCTGTCAAGCGGCTCCAGTTTAGGCTCCAATTTGGGCACTCGAAGCAACTCGGGATCTCCGCCACCGGTAACTGCGTCGGTGGTAGTTGTGACTGGAGATTGTGATGGTGGAGAAAGATTGAGGTCCATTTCTTTGTCTATTTGTATGGAAATAGGAATTAAGAGATTAAGATTTATAGAACAAAAGGGAATGAGTAGCAGCTTCAAGGTGCTCGCATGGCAGAATTTGGTTCATGGAAGTCAAAAAATATTTATATATATATATCAAAAAGTAAGAAAAGAAAAAAATGAGTCCTAGCTGTGAGACAACAACAATAATAAAGATGTCGTAGCTTAGTAACTGTTAGATGAAATGGACGAACCAGATGGATAAACACAAAATTCATCTCATCCGTCCTTAGAAAAAAATGCCCTGTGTTCACGCGCGGGATAGAGCATTTATTTTATAGATATTTTTTGGCATATATATATATATATAATTAACTATTCAATTAATTTTTAAACAATATAATAATAATAATAATAATAACGACGATGATGATAGGAAACGTCGCAGTATTTAATAATAATAATAATGAGAAATGTCACAATATTTAACTTCCACATAAGTCACACCTATTATACATATATATTTTTAAAATTTTTTATTAAATATGATTAATTAGTCAATTAATTGTTTTAAAATATGATTAAATAATTATAATATAATTAATTAATTAACAAGATGGTTAGTGATTGATTAATCAATTAAAATATAGTTAATTACTTAATTACAATCTCATTAATTTAAATATTATTAATTGATTAAAATTTTTTATTAAATATAATAATTAAGTGTATTAAGTATAATAATAATAATAGATAAGAGGTGTCAAGACACTTAACTCTCACACATGAGATATATATATATATATAATTATATTAAGTAAATAGTTTGTCACGGGTATGACTTAACATGTCACACTCGTGACATGCAAGATATATATATATATATAACTTTGCTAACGAAAACACGTGTTGACGTTAACGGATACCAAATCTATATATACATCCACCACGCTTCGGCTTAGCGCCGGCACGCTCTCGCACACAACCGGTCTCCGGGCGAGTCGGAACCCAACGTTGTCGCTGGGACTCGAACACCTGACGTAGTGGATAATAGCTAGCTCTGATACCACTTTGCTAACGAAAACACATGTTGACGTTAACGGATTATGGTAAGCATACTGTCATAAGCATTCTTAACCATATTTATCTAGATTTATAAGTTCCTACTTCATTTCAATCTTATGAAAGATGCAATTACTTTATTACTTTTATTGATGATTATCATTAAAAAAATTGGATGTTTCTAAAAAAAATCTAAGTCTGAAGTGTTTGGAAAGTTCAAGGCATAGAAGACTATAGTTGAAATATATATAAAAAAATATGTCAAGACACTCAAAACAGATAGGTTGAAATTTTGTAATAAACCATTTGATGAGTTCTACAAGGAGGAAGGTATGGTGAGGCACCATTTTGCACATCATACACTGTAAAAGAATAAAGTTGCAAAATGAATAAACAAAACACTCAAATAACATACTTAATGTATACGATTAAATACTAGAATTTTGAAATAATTTTGGACTGAGGCAATTAACTTTGTTGCTTATTTGATAAATAGTTCTCCATCAATTACAATAGATTTTAAGATTCCTTAAAATGTATGGTAAAATAATCCTTTTGATATTCTAGTCTACTTATATTTAGTTGTCTTACTTATATCAATGATCGTAAACTGGAGCCTAAAATAATGAAATGCATATCTTTAGGATATGTTATTGGAGTTAAAGGGCATAAATTATGGTGTATTGAAAAATGATACAACTTAAAATTTATTATTAAGAGAGATGACATTTTTGATGTATTTGTTATATTCAGCTAGAGAGAGGAGCTTGGTAATCCTACATATATAAAAGATCTTGGTATTGAACAGGTTGAAACTCTAAGCAAGATAGTTAAAAATCAGTTCATGGATGTACAGAAGAATAATTGCAAGGTATAAAAGTAATAAGGCGAGAAATTAAAAGAAAACTTGTCAGGTATTTAGAATGTGTTGATATAGTTGAAATTGATATTGTTGTATGATGGGTGTCGAATCCACCAAAAATAAATCCCAAACACCAAACGAAAATAAATTGCGCACAGTGGTAAATGGGGT
>JANZXP010000195.1:24937443-24949104 GCA_027576715.1 Erythroxylum flavicans | reverse complement strand
GGTCATGTGTAGCCGTGAACTTATGGGAGTCCGTGAGGAGCTCCATGCCACTAGCGGGCAGGCGGGAGAAGCCTATAAAATAGACAAGTGCACTTGACTCTTAAGGGACCACCACAAACCCATATAATCATGCAATTCACATATTTCACATAATCGGCCAAAACGGCACTTTTTCCGAAAGATATGAATTTTTACATGCATTCTTTTTCACTTGGCCACAAAATATGTAAACCTTTTCAAAATTCATTTCTACACAAAAGAAACATGATAATAAGTTCAAATCTTCATAAAAGTCATAAATGCAAAATTTCAAGGTCTTAGGAAAGCATTTAATGCATTTATTAAAAGCATCATTTATGAGCTTAATTACTCAATTATTAAAATGTCACCCACCTTAAATCCTTTTGCTTTATGCTTGATCAAGTGGTCTTTCCTCTAGCTCCTCTTGCCTCACTTGTTCTTCTTCAAGACACAAGAATCCCAAAATCACAATAAATTCGAAATTGGAAAACCTAATGAGCTAAAAGCATGAAATTTATCCTAGACCAATCATACCCATGCTTTTCCCTAACCATTTGAACCCAAAATCTATCAAAAATCCGAAAAATTGAGACAAGATCTTACCTTGAATCTCCACCTACGAAAATTGCTTCTTGTCTCCAATGGAAGATTTAAACCTTCCTTTTTCTTTTTCCCTACTTGTAAAACTCTCAAAAACTCCTTTCCAATGAAACCCTTACTTTTTCTTCTTCACTTCTTCTCTTCTTCTCTCAACCGAAATTCACTCTTCTTTGTTTTTTGTCAATTTTCGTTGGTTCCTCCCTTCATTCACGACAACTACACTTCTTTCTTTCTTAAAGAACCTAAAATGACCTAAATACCCCTCCTTATAAGCCTTAACCATTAATAACTTAAGTGACCTTCCCAAAATACCCTTATGCAATATTGTTCTTTCAATTTTACTACCACCATAAATTCTCTAACTTAATTTTAATTTCTCCTTTTAATCCATCAATCTTAAAAAAAAAATTTCTACCCCCCAAAAATATTATAATTTATACTTAATCGCAACAAAATAATAAAATTAATCCCCAAAATATAGTAAGAAGAAAAATCGGGGTCCAACAATCATAGCAAAGAACTTAGCCAAGCTTCAAGAAGAAAAGCACATCATATCTATATGGTGGACTACAGTCGACATTAAGGGTATTAACCCTTCGACATATGTGCACCGAATCTCGTTGTAAGAAGGATCCAAACCATCAAGAGAGTCACAAAGAAGATTGAATCCTCCGATGATGGAAGTGGTAAAGATGGCGATCTTAAAGTTGCTTGATGTTGCTATAATCTATCCAATTTTGAATAGCAAATGGGTGAGTTTGGTCCAAGTAGTACCGAAGAAAACTGGGAATATTATGGTGAAGAATGAAAATAATGAGTTTGTGCCTACAAGAATTCAGAGTGGATGGCAAGTATGCATCGATTATAAGAAGTTAAATGCTGCTACACACAAGGATCACTTCCCTCTCCCATTCATTGATCAGATGCTAGAAAGACTTGTAGGATGATCTCACTACTGTTTTCTGGATGGGTGTTTAGGATATAACCAGATTGTGTTAGCACCAGAGGATCAGGATAAAATAACATTCACATGCCCATTTGGCACATTTGCCTATAGAAGGATGCCATTTGGACTATGCATTGCCCCAGCCACCTTTCAAAGACGCATGGTAAGTATTTTTCTGAATATGTTGAACATATTATTGACGTCTTTATGGCTGATTTTACTATCTATGGATATTCATTTGATGCATACTTGGATAATTTAAATTGTGTAATTGAACGATGCTTCAAAACTAATCTTGTTCTCAATTTTGAAAAATGTCAATTCATGGTTGAACAAGGAATAGTGTTGGGACATGTAATCTCATCTAAGGGAATTAAGGTTGATAAGGTTAAGATAGAAATTGTGCGAAATTTACCTTACCCCACAAATATGCGAGAGATTTGTTCTTTTCTTGGCCAGGCAGGTTTTTATCGCATGTTTATTAAGGACTTCAGTAAGATCTCAACAAAACTCTATCATTTGTTACAAAAAGATGTACCTTTTAAGTTTGAAAAGGGATGCAAGGAAGCATTTGACAAGTTGAAAGAACTTCAGCACCGATCATTCGACCACCTAATTGGAGTCAACCATTTGAGATTATGTGAGATGTGAGCAAATTTGTTGTTGGTGTTGTCCTTATTCAAAGATATAGAAAGATGACTCATGCAATCTACTACACTTCCCGAACACTTGGTCCAGCACAATGCAACTATTCCACTACTGAAAAGGAGCTCTTAGCTATTGTGTTTACTTTGGATAAATTTAGAACTTATTTGTTTGGTTCTAAAGTGATTGTGTATTCTGATCATACAACATTAAGGTACCTTTTATCAAAGAAAGAAGCGAAGCCAAGCTAATTAGATGGATTCTCCTACTCTAAGGGTTCGATTTGGAGATCAAAGACAAGAAAGGTGTAGAGAATTAGTCGCAAATCACTTGAGTCAAGTTATGAAGGAAGAGGATCCAGTACCATTGCAAGAACTATTTTTGGATGAGCAATTACTTATGCTTCAAGTTAAAACTCCATGGTATGTTAATATTGTAAACTATCTAGTGAACCATAAGATACCTACTAATTTGAGTAAGGATAAATGGAATAGGATAAAAAGTGAGTTAAAATATTATATTTGGGATGATCCTCAATTGTGAAAATGTTATTCTGATCAAGTGATTAGGATATGTGTACCTAAATATGAGTGTGAAGCAATTCTAAGGTTTTACCATTCATATGCTTGTGGTGGTCATTTTGGGCCTGATAGAACTGCTAGGAAAAATCTTGAATGTGGTTTCTATTGGCCAAGTATTTTTAGAGACTCATATATGTTCTATAAAGCATATGAACAATGCCAAAAACAGGATAATCTATCCTATAGAGATCAAATGCCTTTATCTCCAATAATTGCATATGAATTTTTTATATATAGGGCATCAATTTTATGGGACCATTTCCCTCTTCTTTTGGTTTTGATTATATTTTATTGGTTGTGGATTATGTTTCTAAATGGGTGGAAGCTAAAGCCACCAAGACTGACGATTCTAAGGTTGTTGCAGAATTTGTTAAGTCTAACATTTTTGCTAGATTTGGAACACTACGAGCATTGATTAATGATAGGGGTACTCATTTTTGCAACTGATTGTAGGAAGTCTTTTAAAGACGTACCTGCATAAGGTTTCTACAGCCTATCATCCACAGACGAACGGGCAAATAGAGGTTTCAAATAGAGAAATCAAGTCCATCCTTAAGAAAATGGTAATTCTGAATCGTAAAGATTAGAGTTAGCGACTTGATGATGCTCTTTGGGCATATAGGACTGCATACAGACACCGATTGACATGTCTCCATACAGATTGATCTACAGAAAGTCATGTCATCTTCTAATGGAAATTGAGCACAAAGCCTTTTAGGATATTAAACAATGCAATATGAAGATGGATGTGGTGGGTGATAAGGGGAAGTTGCAACTACAAGAATTGGAAGAGCTTAGGCTTGAGTCTTATGAGAATGCAAAAATTTACAAGGAAAAGATGAAAAGGTTTCTTGATAGGATGATTTTTAGAAAGAATTTTGTGGTTGGAAAAAAAGTTCTTCTCTACCATTCACAACTTAAGCTTTTTCCAGGTAAATTGTGTTCCCGTTGCATTGGCCCTTTTGTTATTGCTAATGTCTTTTTATAGGGTGCAACTGAAATTGAAAGCTTACAAACAAACAAGAAATTCAAAGTCAATGGTCATCGACTGAAACCATGCTATGAGGGATTCCAAGTGGAGGATGTGGAAATGATAGGGTTGAAAAACCCTATCTATGAAGAATAAGTAACAAAGAGTCGAGCAAACAATAATAAACAAAGGCGCCACTTGGGAGGTAACCCAAGGAAAGTTAAATTCTGTCATTTACATTTCCACTTTTATTACTTTTGTGAACTACTCCTTTCTTGCATTTGATTTTAAATTGAGGACAATGTAAGTTTTAAGTGTAGGGGTAGGGTATGCTAGTTGTTGTGCATGTTTTTGAGCTAACTATGGCTTATGTGGCTTCTTAGGCAGTTTTTTAATAAAAAATTCTTATTTTCTATTGCTTTTAAGATTATTTAGTCATAATTAGAGCGTGAATTGACTATAAAAATACATAGCAAAATTTGGCATGTACTTTTGCTCTTGTGATTAGTTAATGTACATTATTCTTAGTAGAGCGTTGACTAGTGGTAGACAAAAACTAGTGAGATTTTAAGCCATATTAGACTAACACATTCATATCAGTTTTACTGTTTTGTTTGTTAAGAGTGACCTTCATGACATATACATCCTTACTTTATGTTGAATGTCTATTCGAGACCAAATTGTTTATCACATGCATACTTATGAAAATGATTAGGCATTCGTTGTCGATTATAAGCTACATTAGCCAAATAGCCTACCTATTTATGTGAATTTCCCTTGCTATATTAACCTTTTCTTTTGTATAAACCACGTTACCTCCACCTAACCAAATGTCCTACCCAAGGTTGAAAGTTAATGGAGCATATGTTAATTCTTGATGAATGTTATTGTGTAAAAGTCTAAGTGTAGGGGTATGCTTACATGTGGGTTGATTAAATTTGTTAAAATGTCATGTTATGCCTATGTTGGTGTAGCCTCTTTCAATTTTATATTTGCAAAAAAGAAAAAAGAAAAAATGTTTAAATAAAAAGTACGAAGGAGGCAATGCAATTGTTGTGAAAAGTTATTAATTAATAGTTTATCCTCCTTAAGTTGTAATGGTTGGGTGTTTGAGTATATGGCATATAAAGAGGATGTTATGTTGGATGGAGCATTTCATTATGTTATGTTCATATAGTTTATGATATGAGAGCTGAATTGAGTTGTGATACATAATTGGTGCATTATTCATAACTGACGGTACCCAGTTGTAGATAAATGCTAACTTGTGCGTTTGATTTTCATTAAGTTTTACTTTTGCTTCACTAGCTTAATGGCTTTCAAACTACATTAATCAAGATGCATCCCACCTTACCTTAGGCCACATTACAATCCTAAAAATTCCTTTGATTCATGATTATGCATGTGACTTCCAATGCTGGAGAAATGAAAAAATATGCAAAAGTTGTGGGTTGTTATGATCATGAATGGTGTTTGAGTGTACCCATGAAAATATCTTGTTTAAACACCTTTTGTCCACATCTACCTCTAGGTTACTCAGTTTCTAAGGGTGATAAATGTTAATTGATCATGAGTAGAAGCTTTGAATGTTGAGTTATTGCTATAGGTTTTTAAATCATTCATCTTTAGTTATGATTATCTATTCTTAGAAGATTTCAAAAATAAGTAAAAATGTTGGTTTGTGATTTTGATTTTGACAATTTGCCCAAGGATGGTCAAAAGCTAAGTATGGGGGAATTTGATATATGTTTAAATGTTGATCTATTTGATCTACTACACTTAATAATTAATAACTTAGAAATGCTTAGGATGCTCACTTTGATTCATATTTGATTTTATGTACATTTTTGGAAGCGAAGGAATTAAAGTGTCTCAAAAGCATGCTCATTGAAGCCGTCTTTTCAATTTATATACTCTTTGTCTTCATGAAGCAACAATGAGAAATATTGGAGCAAGTAAAGAAAAGAAAATTAAGAATGAGAAGCAATGAAGCAGCTCACGTTTTCATGGATTTTGCATGACCATCACATGTCCGTTTAACCATAACATGATATTTTATTCTAAGAGAAGTGTCGAGAATGATGGCTAAATGATGGATGGTGGATAGCTACATATGGAGGGTTGAAGCATGACAACGTAACACTTGTCCATTTATCTTATGAAAAGCCTAGCTACCATATGGTGTTGCACGTAGCTTTTGGATGAAGAAAGGAGGCTAAAACACATAAGTAACATTTTTACAACCATTCCAAATTATTACAACCATGATTTATGTTACCAAACCTATGAAATAGCTCTCTCCAATAAGATTTATATAGACAATTGTCTATTGAAAGATAGTTGTCCATTTGCCACATTTTAACCTAGATTTTGAGAAAAAAGAAGAGAGAGGAGCTATCGACAGAGGAGGGGGCTGAAAATAGGAGAGAAAATGTGGGTGGAGGAGTGGATATTGTGTGAAGGTCAGCTGATGGGAATGGGAGGCTGAACATGTGTGCTTCATCTTTTGCTAGGAAGAAAACATTGCTTGGGAGTGAAGAAAGGGGATGGCAGCTATCTAAAAACTCAACATAACCTAGCTAAGAATATGAGTGGGGCTAGTATGTAGGTGGTGAGCTAGAAAAGGAGCTGAAACAACTATAAGTATAGGCTGAATATGTGTTAGTAGAGGCTGAATATACATAAGTGAAGTCGGTGTGTATGAGTGAAGTGGATCAAAAATACATTAACGGGGCTGGTGTTTATGAGTGGAGAACAATATAGCTACTGAATAAGAAAAGAATAGGAAGTTTCAGCTAAAAGGAGGGTGAAAAAAGGAGAGTGAATGGAGAGTTTGGCTGTTGGAAAATGGGAGGAGAAACTTAGACAATAACAGGCAGACCACTCTCTTCATCATTTGCTCGTCATTTTCTAACTAGAATGGAGGCTATTGGAGTTGGTTCATGGATATTGGAGAAGGAAATGGAAGGCTAAATCACCTGACACTAATTCGGAGGTGGAATCGAGAACAAGGAGCATATTAAGCGTATAGTGTTGTGTATTGTTTTGTACTCTCTTTTCAAATTGATACGTTATTTTGTATGGATTGATTGTGTATTTAGATAATGATGGTTTTAATGCTCTATTGAATCATTTTTATGACTACCCATAGCTAGATCTTGAATATGATACGTATTAGTCATATGGAAGATCGTTTGTAGCAACTAACAATATTGAATCTTTAGAAATAATGTAGTTTAAGTTGAATAGTCCATGCTTGCGTTATTATAACTTAAATTGACTTGTTTTTCTTAATTGTAATGCTATTGTCCAGAAAAACTTAGAGAGCTTATTCTAGGTTTCTCGATAGCTAAGGTTAATTAACGAGCACTTCGTAATTAACTAAAACTTAAGGAAAAACTGGAATTAATATAGCTTGATATTAATTCACGATCAATTGTCTAAAAGGTTAAGTAAAGACGATAACTCAATGACATTTGTGAAATTGTGCTTAGGCTGAGATAAAACCAATGAATCGGTGTTCAATTTATTCATCGACTTTATCATTTTGCTATAGTTTAATTTATTTATTTTCATAAATTCAATTTTATTTTATTTTTAATTTGTTTCAAATTTAAAATCCCCCTATTTTCTTAAACAGATAATTTAGGAAAGTATTTGATATTAATCCCTGTGGGATCGACCTAGACTTATCGCTATCTATAGTTTAGTTTAGTTATTTTGGTAACGTTATGACGCGCAATCACTCGTACTCACAAACGTATAACCCAGGTTGGAGGGATCACCCCAACTTGAGTTATGGAGGGACCAGACAACAAAATTATTTCCAAAATCGGTCGCAAGGAATTCAAGGATTCCAAGTAAAGCCTCAAGGAACACAAGGAGCTTCCTTGTCTAGTTCAGGTACATCTCTTGATGAGTTTATTAAAACATATACTGTTAAAATCTTCAATTTCAACAGAGTCTACAGTAGCAGCTGCAATAGTTTAGCATGGAGTACAAGAATCCCAACAGGAAACAAAATCAAGCATACATAATTTGAAAAACAAATGGGTTAGATGGCAGTAAGGATAAACTACATCGATTCATAAATTAGAGGAAAGCTGTCATCCTAACCCGAGGTGAACCCAAAGAATGTCAGTGTTATAACCCTAAAGAGCGGAAAGGAGATTGAGGGTCTCAAGAGAACTCCACCAAGGATGGCTACTGAGGAAGAGATCGAGAAGGAATTGGGGAAGGAATAAAATATGTCATCTAGTACAAAAGTAAATTTTGAAAACCTCAATATTATTAAGACTAACCCTCACCTTTTCTGAGCAAATTGACAAAACCGAATAATGAGGAGAAGGACAAAGAGATATTGGAGACTTTCCAAAAGTGGAAGTCAACATACCTTTGCTAGAGGCAATTAAGCAAGTACCAAGGTATGCCAAATTTCTTGAAGAGTTGTGTACACACAAGAGGAAATTATGGGGTGATGAAAAAGTAATGATGGGTGAGAATGTGTCTGTGATATTTAGAAAGAAGATGCCTCCAAAATGTCGAGATCTAGGTATGTTTACCATTCCTTGCAAAATTGGGAATACTATGATTAATAGAATTATGTTAGATTTGGGTGCTTCTATTAATGTGATGCCTCGTTCTATTGATGTTATTTAAATTTGGGTCTATTGAAAGAAACGAGTGTAAGCATATAACTGGTTGACCGCACTAATGCTTATCCTAATGGTGTGGTTGAGGATGTTTTGGTGCAGGTGAATAAGTTAGTGTTTCTTGCAAATTTCTATGTTATGGAAATGAATGATGACACTTCATGTAATCTGATACCTATTTAAGACCGTTTCTTAATACAGCTCAAACTAAGATAGATGTCTGTGAGGGCACTCTCACAATGGAATTTGATGGGAAGTGATTCCATTTCAATATTTTTGATGCCATGAAATATCCTTCTGATGATCGTTATGTATTTTTCTATTAATGTGAATGATCCTTTGGTATAGGAAATGTTTAAATTAAGTTGCAAGGATCATTTGGAAACAGTTTTGACTAAAGATGTGGAAGTAGAAGCCAATACTGACGTTGAGATAGGAAAAGAGCCTATGGAAATTACAGTTGCTTTGGAATCATTGGAAAACTCTCTAAAAAGGTATGATTAGGCTTTTATAAAACTATCTGAATCTCACCAGAAGTTGTTACCTTCTGATGTGCAGACACTAGAATTGGAATTAAAGCCACTCCTTACATACCTAAAGTATGCCTATTTGGAAGATAAGCAGACTCTACTAGTTATCAATTCGGTGGAGTTGACTTCAAATCTAGAAGAGATGTTGGTTTGAATGCTGAGAGAGCGTAAGAAGGCCATCGAGTGGACTATCGCAAATATCTAAAGGATAAGCCCTTCTATATGCATGCACCGTATTTTGTTAGAGGAGGATGCAAAATCCACAAGGCAAGCTTAGCGTAGGCCGATTCCTCCAATGATAGAAGTTGTGAAGAAGGAGATATTAAAGCTTCTCGATGCTGGGGTGATCTATTCGATCTTCAATAGTAAGTGGGTAAGTGTTGTCTAGCTGGTTCTAAAGAAATCGAGAATCACCATTGTGACAAACCAGGAAGGTGAGTTGGTTCCCACCCGAGTGCAAACTGGGTGGCGAGTATGTATTGATTATCGAAAGTTAAATTCTGCCACTTGTAAAGATTACTTTCCTCTTCCCTTTAATGATCATGTGCTTGAGAGATTAGTTGGCTATGATTATTATTGCTTTCTAGATGGATTGTCAGGTTATCTTCAAATCCCGATCACACTGGAAGATTAGGAGAAGGCCTCATTTGCATGCCCATTTGGGACGTTTAGTTATTAAAGGATGTCATTCGTATTATGTAACGAGCCCGCTAAGTTCCAAAGCTGTATGATAAACATTTTTTTCAAATATGTTGAGAAGATTATTGAGGTATTCCTCGATGATTTTAGTGTGTACGGATCTTCTTTTGATGAATGTCTTGAGAATCTTTCCATTATCTTGGAACGATGTATAAAAACTAACCTTGTGTTGAAATGGGAAAAAATGTCATTTTATGCTGGATCAAGGTATAGTTTTAGGTGATGTGATATCTCTTAGGGGTATTGAAGTAGACAAGTCCAAAGTTGATCTTATTTCTTCTTTACCTTACCCCTCTACTGTAAGGGAAGTGCGTTCTTTTCTTGGGTATGTAGGTTTTGATTGAAGATAGCCACACCACTATAGAACCTTCTACAACAAGATGTCTCCTTTGAGTTCGACGAGAAGTGCAAGGAAGCATTCAACAAAATTAAGGAGCTTCTAACATCCCTACCAGCGATTCAACTGCCATATTGGAACCTACCTTTCGAGATCATATGTGATGCAAGCGATTATGCAATGGGGGCAGTTTTAAGACAAATAATGGGAAAAGCTTTGCATGCCATCTACTATACTTCAAGGACTTTAAACCAAGCATAATGGAATTATTCCACTACTGAAAAAGAACTCTTATCTGTGGTTTTTTCTTTGAAAAAATTTCGAATCGCATTTACTTAGTGCAAAAGTGATTGTTTATTCTAACCATGCAGCTTTACGATACTTGCTCACAAAGAAAGAAGCAGAACCAAGGTTGATCAAATGGATTCTCCTCTTTGAAGAATTTCACTTGCAGATCAAAGATAAGAAGGGGGTAGAAAACGTGGTGGCAGAGCATCTCAGCCATTTGATAAAGGAAGAAGATGATATCCCTCTGCGAGAAACCTTTCTGGATTAGCAATTATTTTCTACCAATGTGACACCCCCATGGTATGTAGACATTGTCAATTTTTTAGTTACTAACGAATTACCTATTGGTTTGTCAAAAGCTCAGAGGGATAAGCTACGAAGTGGAGTGAAGTATTACATTTGGGATGACTCATATCTTTGGAGGCACTGCGTAGATCAAGTTATTAGGAGGTGTGTACCAAAAGATAAACCATCATCAATCTTAGCCTTTTGTCATTCGTACGCGTGTGGAGGACATTTTGGAGTAAAAATGACAACTCATAAAGTTTTGGAGAGCAGCTTATACTGGCCAACATTGTTCAAAGATGCATATACCTTCTGTAAATCCTGTGATAGATGCCAATAGTCAGGTAACCTGTCCTATAAGGATCAATTGCCACAAACCTCTTTTCTTTTATGTGAAAATTTTGATGTTTGGGACATTAATTTTTTGGGACCTTTCCCTTCGTCTTTTGGCTTTACTTATATATTGCTTGCAGTTGATTATGTTTCTAAATGGGTGGAAGCCAAAGCCACCTGGACTAACGATGCAAAAAATGTTGTAGATTTTGTTAAGGCTAACAATTTTTCTAGGTTTGTGATACCAAAAGCCATTGTTAGCGACAAAGGAACCCACTTCTGCAACAGGTTGATGGAAGCGATGTTTAGAAAATATCACATCATTCACAAAGTTTCTACTGCTTACCATCCCAAACCAACGGGCAAGCTGAAGTCTCAAATCGAGAAATCAAGTTAATCCTGGAGAAAACCATGCAGCCCAATAGGAAGGATTGGAGCGTAAGACTAGAAGATGCTTTATGGGCCTATACGACGGCTTACAAAACACCAATTGGGATGTCGTCGTATAAACTAGTATTTGGGAAACCATGTCATCTTCTGGTAGAATTACAGCATAAAACATATTGAGCTATTAGAAGATGTAACATGAATTTGGATGATGTGGGAGTGCAAAGGAAGTTATAGCTTCAAAAGTTGGAAGAGGTGAGGAATAAGTGTAACACCCCACTCCCGCTGGACCCGAACCCGATATTGATAGTGATATCCGAGTCCGTACCCCGCGAGGGTGGTTTGTCACATCACTAAACAATCAAACAGTCGATATAAATTTTTTTT
>JANZXP010000195.1:24912117-24922889 GCA_027576715.1 Erythroxylum flavicans | reverse complement strand
CATTTCCGTCGGTAAAATGCGACGGAATTTTTGTCGTCGGTAATATTCCGACGCAAATTCTCAATTTTCTTGTAGTGCACAATCCTATCATCAACTATTATTTCGAATTATATGCAACAATAAAAATTGAAAATAATAGGAAATATGATTCTAAACAGAGACAGGAGGCAACAACATCAGAAATTTCTAATATGAGAAGAACGTCGATGTCGGCTTCTTCTCCACTTCTCTCTTCCTTCTTCTCTTTCTCAATCTCTTAACAATTCTCTCTAGGGTTTCTCTCTAAAAGTGGCTAATGCAAAAGCTCTTTCTTTTTGTTCTTCTTGTTCTATTTATGTTTAGGGTTGAACTAACATTTTTTTGGGGTCTGAAAGGTCCAAAACATCCCTAAAAAAGTGAAGTTTGGGAGTGGTTGTGCGTCTGCCCGACTATCACGATTGTGCACTATCAGGCCACGATCGTGGGCCATTGTTTCGGCCCGAATGTCTTTTAAAACTCCTCCCTTTTTTGATATTGACCCTGAAACACTAGCAAACACATCAAGGTACCTTAAAAATATAATATTTAAGCTCAAAAGCTTATACTAGCCCATAAAACACTTTAAACACAAATAATTAACAAAATAACACAATTCTAACCTAAACATATACTAAAGAATGAATTAACGGCTAAACACATATCAAACTATGCCTTAAAACACAATGCAATTCACACTTATTACATCCCCACACTTAAACAGTTGTTTGTTCTTAAGCAAACAAAATAACAAACAATTCAAGAAAACACCTAGGGGAGGTTAATTAGAACAACAAATCCATTAAATATGTTTGATTAGGGTATAGGCCGAGATTGAACCCAAAAATCAGGTCCCTACCGAATTCCTCGCTTTTATCAAATTTCACATGTTTTCTTTAATTTGTTTTTATTAGTCTAGTTTCATTTTATTTTTTATTTGAAAAATACAAAACCCCCTAAACCTAAACACCGATTAATTTCTTTCAACAACTTTACACACACTCTCTATGGGATCGACCTAGACTCACCACTATTATAGTAGTAGTCTATTTATTTTATTTTGACTAGTGTTATGACGCACTGTCAATTTTTGGCGTCGTTGCCAGGAGTGAGGTGTTTTAGTTTATGTTTGTAATTTAATTTATGTTTTGTATATATTTGCTTGTAATTGATTTCTTTTCAATTATTTCGTGTTTGTGAAAAAAAATTATAAATCATATTCTCAATCCTAGAACAATGTTTGGATTGATCATCCTAACTTTTGTTATGGATGGGATAATCAACAGAATTACTTATATGATAGTTTGTAGGACACACAGCAATTTCTGTATGAACCAGAAGCTTCTTGTCAAAACTGAGATACATCTTTAGAAGAATTGAGGAATGTTGTGATTACTAACAATCTCAAATGTCAATAGAGCCTACAATAGCAGTTGCAACAGTTCCACAGGAAATGAGGCATATAACGTCTAGAAACTTGAATATGACAAGCCAAACGGGTGAGATGGCAGTGAGGATCGACTACCTAAAATCACAAATAGAAGAGGAGCAGCCATAACAACCCAAGGTATACCCAACAGATGTTAGTGTAGAAACCTTACAGAGTGATGAGGAGCTTGAAATTTTTGAGAACATTACTCGAGGAGTTGTTGTGTAGAAGAAGTTGAGGAGGAATTAAAAGAGGTAAATACTAAGTTCCATTTTGTTGTTAGGAATGACTCTTTACTTTTACCTAGCAGGTTAGAGGAATTAAACGAGGAGGAAAAAGGTGAAGAGACATTCGAGATCTTTCAAGAAAGCATGGAATTAGTAGCGAACAAAAGTCTAAGGATAGGAAGGACGCTAAATAGGAATGATGATCAACTAAGATCCTATCTAGAACAACCTCACGTGGAAGTGGCGTTAACTGTTTTTCTTTTCCTTTCCCACCGAAAGATCTTGTTAACCAAGCTATCTAAGGAGAACAAGTGGTATATCAGATTGGTTGAGGACACAACAGCGAGGAATCGAAGCTGTAGTAAGGAGTCGGTAATAATCCGATCTTGTTCCTATTTTATTTATTTTCTTTATGTCGTATTATGTATGGATTAAAAGTATGTTGATTTGGTGTTGACGCTTCCGCTATGTTTTGATTTTGGAAAATGTTTTTGAAATCTACCGTTTAGCTAAACCAAGCATGAACTTGTTTTCGATCCAACATTACCTTTACATACATTAAAACCTTGAAAGGTCCTTTGATCATGATTTTGCATGTGAACTTTAGTGTGGAGAAATGAATGATATGTAAAGTTGTGGATTATCACGATCATTAATGGTGTTGAGTGTACCCATAGATATATCTATTTAAACACATTTTCTAAGTCTACCAGATTGCTCAATTTTTAAAGGTATTGAATGTTGATTGAATATGAGTAAAAGCTTAGAATGTTGATTTCTTGCCATAATTTTTGAAAGTCATTCATTTTCCTTTATGATTATGTATTTTTGGAACATATGCGAAATGAGTAAATGTTTTAGGTCGATAAGCTTAAATTTGATGTTTTGCTCGAGGATGACCAAAAGCTAAATGTGGGAAAAATTGACATGTGCTTAATTGATTGTTTTATTATTTTATAACACTTAGCAATTAATGACATAAAATTGCTTAAAATACTCACTTTAGTTCATATGTGGTTTTAGGCACAATTCTAAAGTGATGGAGCTAAATTGAGTCGAAAGCACGATATTTGAGTCATTTTTCAAAGATTAATTTGCACTTGTTTTCTTAGAGCAAGAAGGAAAATTAAAAGACAAGAAGGAGACATAAAAATGCCAAGAAAGGAGATATACGTAAAAAATACAAAGAAGATAAATGCCAGAGATGGGACATCCCTATGCACATGAATTTAATAATAACCAATACGACAGTCCATAAGCCAGCAGCTGGAAGAGAAACGATAGTGAAGCATGAAGAAGAAGTCTAGCAGGAAGCAAACAGAAATGACAAGACGTGCAGCGCAAAACACAAAATTCCAAGATGTCCAACGTTTGCGTTAAAAATGCAGATCACGTATGCGTTAAAAATACAGATCATGTATGCGTTTCACAAAGACAACGTCTGCATGAAGCGTAAAGAAAGATAACATCTGCGTGTTAGCTTAAAATGCACAGTAGAATAGGAAGTACGTAGTTTATAAACACAAGTGTTCAGGAACAGTGGACTACCAAGTTTATTTGTCAAATCATTGAATAAGGAAGCTAATGTGAGAGAGAGCTTGTGGCAGAAACAAAGGGAGGCACGGTAAAAAGAGCAGCTACAGGTCTTCGGTAAGGATATTAATAGGGGCTGAAGTATTTTTTTGAGAGAGACCCATAAAGAGCTAGACATCCTGACACCGATTTAGAGATGACATTGATGTCGATGACCCGGTTTAAGTGAATTTCATATTTTTGTTATTTCTTTCTCTCCTATCAAATTAATTGGATTTGGGTTATGTATGGATGATCAGATTTTCGTCATTGTTCAATTATTAGTGTATGAACCCATTGCGTATTGTGAAAAGATGATTTTAATACATTCATTGAATCGTTTAATTGCAAACTCATTGCTAGAATTTTTATAATTCGTAATTATTATGTTGAAATTCATATGTAGTGACTAATGATTCGTAATTATTAGGGATAACATGACCTAGGTTAAATGACGTATAGTATGTGATTGTTGCTTTGATTAATTGATTTAATTGATTTTCCTAATTCATAATGCTACTGCATAATTAAAACTAGAGATCGTATCCTAAGTTATTTAGTAGTTAGATTTAATTAATGATTGTATCTTTATTAAACAAAACTAAGGGAAAACTCGGGTTAGTTATTATCCCAAGATTAATAATTGCTAGGAGAGGTTAATTAGAACAACAAATCCATGAAATACGTTTGATTATGGTATAGACCGAGATTGAACCAGAGAACCGAGTCCCTATCAAATTCCCCACTTTTATAAATTTTTGCATGCTTTCTTTAATTTGTTTATTAGTTTAGTTTTATTTTATTTTCTTATTTGAAAAATCCAAAACCCCCTAAACCTAAACAACGATCAATTTCATTCCAATAACTTTACATATATTCTTTGTAGGATTGACCTAGACTCACCATTACTATAATAGTAGCCTAGTTATTTTATTTTGACTAGTGTTACGACACGCTGCCAACATGCATCAAAACAAAGGTAGCGCAGCCCTTTGGTTATCTTGTACTATAAAGGAACACCAAGTATGTAAATCCAAACTAAGACCTAATTTTGTTTCACATCATCTAGCCATAGTCCACATTTCTAGTTTTGAATATGTAACTATCGTGAACATGCCAAGTACTTGCTTAGGACAAACTACCAAATTTAAGGCAGAACGAGCCCTCCTTAATGACCAAAACCTCCTCTAGACCACTCTTTTTCGAGTGGGATGCATGCTCTCATTATCAAAAAAGAGGGCCCCTTATCTAAGAAGAACACAATAAGAGTAATCTGACCTGGTAGCACCTTCCTTAAGTATCTCTAACGGAGGAACCACTATAAAAGACTCTTCTAGTTTCTTTTGGAGATAGTAAAGAAGGTTAGAGTTTGGCATACCATCCGTTGCAACCTTATGCAAGGTTCTTTTGCTTGGGAGTGGAGAGGAGTCACCCAAGTTAGCAACAAGCTCTTAAACAATGCTAAAAGCTCCTGAAGGAGGGATTTAGGTAACTAGAGGCTGAGGAGAAGAAACTGCGGAAAAGGTAGAAAAGTTTTAAAAGTAGTTGACATTCTACAAAAAATGGAAATAAAGAAAGATTGACAGAAGCGGAGGTAGAAACTGTTGACAAAGGTAGGAAAGTTTTAATAGTTGATGACATTTTACCAAAAATAGAAATAAATGTTGACAAGAAAGGTGGTGAGATAAGAAAGGTGGTGCACGAAAGGAAAAAATGAAAGCAAAAACTTAGAAGAAAGAGCACACAAGGGAAAATGAAAAGAAGGGAAGAGATAAAGCAAAACACCGAGCAGAGGAACATGAGAGAAGCCTATAAAGACTTAAACAGGGAACCAAAACAAAGTTGGAAATAGAGATGACAATAGATTGAGTCGAGCTGTTACCTCAAGCCCGGGCCCAACGTACCAGAAGTTGCTCGAGCCCGAACCGAGCTTGAACCCAAGCTCGATTGGGCTTTATTTATCCTAGTCTAAAACAGTCCGACCTTTTATTTTTATTAAAAATCTCAAAAAGTCTTCACTTTGCGCTATTCCGGGCTTGGGTAGCCTAGGCATAGCCCAACCCAAGGTCTGGTTAACTTGAGTCTACCTAAGCCCGAGCTTGAGTTCGGACTCGATTGAACTCCAGCTAGCTCAGCCCAGCATGACTTGACTTTTTATTTTTATTAAAAAAATTCAAAATATCTTTTTATTTTTATTTAAAAAATTCAAAATATCCTCGTTTTGCTCATGCCCTGTTGGTGTCAAGTCAGGCCTAGGTATGAAATGAATCCAAAGCCCATAACAAGTTAACCTGTTCAAACCTCCGAACGTCACAACCAGGTAACCTAATGAAAGAAATGAGAAGCATGGATACCTCCATCCTGACCAAAACAAATTAGAAAATTCTAGAACCATGGAATCAAATAATGTGCGACGATGGCGGAAAATCACTGGACCAAATTACAAATGAACCGTCCTAAATTCGATACAAAAATAATGTATAAAGGAAAAATTAACTATGTATTGCACCGTTCAAATAGAAATCAGAAGTTCAATATGGTAACAAATTGGGAACACGAACAACTAACTTCAACCCATTAATTAAATTTTGCTTCGGTTTCACGGACAGTTGATGCCCAGAAAGGGAATAGAATAGAGTATAACCCAACCATTCCCGTATCCTTAGCCAAAAATCAATACCAATCCTTTATACACGAAAACTATAACATGAAATAAGCACCCATTCAGATATACTGACACTGTGATCTACAAAAACGTTTTTTTTTTTCCATTAAACTCTATATTCTTAACTCAACAAAGAAAAGAAAACACACATACCAAATAACCACAAGCGCTAGATAGAATTCAACTTTTAAAAAAAATTATAAAAAATCATAAATTCCTTGGAAGTACATTGAAGAACCAAAAACTACGAACTATATTTGTTCCCAAACTAGAAGGCTATCCCAAATATTCAATAATTTGAAATGGAGACCAAAAACGACGGGGCTAAGTTTGAAAAAGAGGAATTGGAAAGTACATGATAGGGATGATGATAAATAGGAATCAATTGAAGTCTGAGTCATCGAAATCGTCATCGAAGTTGTTGAAGAAATCGGTGTCGGCGAGCTTGTCGTCGAGGTTGACGACGCCCTCGCCGAAGATCTCGAGAGTGTCAATGTCGTCGACGTCCATAGCGACGGCGGAAACATGCTCTTCCATGTCAGCCAAGAAGCCTGCTTGCACTGACTTCATCTGTCGATCTCAGCGATTCACCAACCAAATGGGTTTAGCGTCTTATCAAATTCATCCCAGTTGTACTTGCCCTATGATTGAAAAAAGTTCCCAGGTTACGTTATTGTGGGGTTGTATAATCATCCTTTAAAATATATATTACAATAAATACAACAACGACGGCAAAAGGTTAACTTTATTTTTAATTAATAAAGATACTGTTTTCAAATAATTTACATAAAAATAAAAATAAAATAATTATATTCATAATAAAATAAATAAATACTTAATAAATAAAAATGCACAAGATAAAAAAAGAGTCATTACAATAATAACAATAAAGCTACGTAGATTTCATTAAAATAAATATTTTCAATAAAAATAACTTTTCAAAAGATATTTTATCATGTCCTGTACATGATATTTTAAATTTAATCAACATATAATCAATTTCAAGCATAATTTATCAATAGAATTTATTGAATAACTATTTTTAACATTAAGTTGGGATGTTTACATACATAAATTGAGAGGGAGGAGTATAATCATTAAAGTATGTTTGATACGGAAGTTACTAACGTAACGAAATGAAATATAATATAATATTATTTCATCATTTAAGAAGGAGATTTATAATATAATAGAATAGAATACGATGAAAGGAAAAGGTTTCATACATTACATCCTATTTTATCCTAAACAATAAAAACGAGTTATCTTCGATTTGAAGAATTTACGATAGAATGTAAAATAATAAATATATACTACCTAATATATCTTCAATAATTTTCTATAATGCCAATTATACCCTTAACCTTAATAACAAGCAACAAGACAATACATCTCATTATTCTATCAAGGGTAGAATAGTTATTCATTATTATTATACATACATTAATTACATTACATTCCGTCTATTTTCTAAACAATATTTCACTATATTACATTATTGATTCTTTCATCCCTTCCAAACAACAATTTTCTAACATTACATTCATTTGCGTTCTATTCTATTATAAGTCATTCAATTCTATTAAAAACCTTACATCTAACTAAACATAGCATAACTAGTTATAATTAAGAAATTTTTGTAAAATTTAGAAACAATTAATTTATTAATTATATATAAATTATCTAAATCAACAATACGATGACTTTTTGAAGTTTAAAATTTCATTATGACATCGTTATTAAATTAAAATGTAATGTAAATATGAATTAATAAAATAAATTCTAAGAATTTTATTCAAATCAATTTTAAAAATCAATATTTGATAATAAAGAAATTAAATGTGAGATCAATAAATTAAATTAAATTAAATTGAGATTGATTATAATAAGAACATTTTAGAATAGGGTCGTTAAATGACACTTCTATTTTTTCTACAGATTTTGGTTTTTATTTCTTGTCTTTTAGTTTCTATTTTTGGTTTAAAATAACCTATTTGATTAAGAATTGTAATAAAAATGAAAACAAGAATTTATTTAGTTGAAAGTTTTAATAAAAATTTTAAAATATATTTAGATTCATCATCTTACTTTTTATTTTTAATTATAATAGTAGATATTAATATCAATTTTTATTTAATTTTTTATATATCAAATTGTATTCTTAAATTAATTACTTCTCATTATCATTTCAAATAAAAAATATATGAACATTTAATATAAATAATGATATTAACATATTAATTTTATATAACAAGAGTCTATAAAATATGCAATTAAATTTAACTCATTCTAATAATGAAAGATGTATATCTTACTAAAATGTTTTAAACACAATAGTAATATCACTAAAAAATAAATCAATTATAACTTTCATTAATATAATCATTTTAAATTTACCTAGTAATTTCATCTTGCTTTAGAGATATATTCCAAAATTGTATTTGAATGTTATTATACTTCTCTTAAAAACTTGCATCTTTATTTATACTTTTCACAGTTTACTCTTCTTTTCAATCATGACTATTAAATAATTTATTACTTTGTCCATACATTACAATATAATTATGTATAACTTAACAAGCAATAACGATGCAATTTCGTATCTGCATATTAAAACTCATTAAGTTCGAAAGTATAAGGAGTTTACTTTTAGAATGCCAAAACATGTTTCAATAACAATTATTAACGAAAAATGCTTATAGTTAAAACAATTTTTACGGACGCTAAGGTCTTCGTCTTCCTCTCTAACCTAATAAATGATATATCTCTCACCTATATGTGGTAAAAAAAATTCAAGCATATTAGTGTAGCCTGAATGAACCAAATAGGATTTACCTAACATATAAAGAGCATAATATGAACAAAATATTATTTAAAATGTTTTAAATAAGTTTTTATAATTTTATGAGTGTTTGTTGCATTATTTTTATGATTTTGAAAGGTTATTCTAGAAAAAAACTCCCTACAAAATTATGCCATTAAAGTAGACTTCAACAAAGCTTTTGATATTATAATTTGGGATTTCATTCTCAACGTGCTTGCGGTATTTAGCTCTTCCCCTACTTTTAAGAATTGGGTGGTAGCTTGCATTTCCTTTGTATCTTATAATGTATTGGTAAATGGTGTTCCTTTTAACCTTTTCAAAGGTGCAAGAGGAATAAGACAAGGAGATCCCTTTTCTCTTTATTTATTCTTTTTCCTTATGGAAAGCATTGACTCAGCTATTGAAACATAACGTAATAAGGAGTGGCCAATTCAAGTACCATAGCATGTGTAGGAAGATTAAATAAAAAACCTTTATGTTTTATAGATGACTTATTACTATTCTCTAAGGATGAAACAAAATCTATCCAATTTTTGATGAAGTCTTTAAGGAAGTTTAAAGAGTTATCTAGGCTACACATAAAGTATAACAAAAGCCACATTATTGCTACCTCTAGTGCAATAGATCAAATGGAGAGACTTAAAGCTTTGACTAGCATGGTCATTAAACCCCTTACTCTTATGTATTTGGGACTTCCATATTGATGACTTGAAGGTTACAAGTTAATGAATAATTGCCTTTGGAAAAAAAAATACAAAACAATGCCTGGTAGCTAAACTAGCAAGGAGCTCTCCTTTGGTGCTATACTTCAACTCGTTAAATCCATATTGAAATCTATATATATTTATTGGAGTGCCCATGTGTTCTTATCTAAATGCGTAATCTATAATATTGAGGAGTTAATAAGAAAATTTTTGTAGGGTAGAACCAATGTGAATAGTTTTAATAAAAAGGTTAAATGAATGGAAGTAAGCAAACCTTTCAATGAAGAAGGCCTTGGAATTACTCCAATATGTGTTATCAATAAGGTTTTGATGCAAAAGAGGCTCTAGAGAGTGTTAATGGACAAGGAGTCTCTATGGATAAGATAAATGCATAGCTATATATTAAGAGGCGAAAGTATTTGGGATCTTAAAAACCATAACTCCTCACTTATAGTTTATCAACCAATTACTAAAACTAAGAAGCTCAATTGAACCTAACAAAAAGGATGTTGGATTGAGGATGGCAACACTACTTCCTTATGGTATGATGATTGGACAAGTAATGGGGCTTTAATACACAATGAATAAGTTGTCCAAGCTTTGTAACATCTTCTAATATATGTTAAGGTTTACTTGTGGATTCAAGAAGGAAATTGACAAAATTACCGAGTGAATTGTCTCACTTGATCTTAAATTAACTCCTTAATAAAGAGCAAAAAGATTGTTACTTATAGAACAACCACTTAAATGGCAAGTTTACTAACAAATCTTGTGGAGAGTGGTTAAGATCTAAAGGGCAGTTGGTTATAGGATAAGAACCTTTTGCTTAGGGACTCCTTTCTATTATGGATAATAGCTAAGAATAAGATCAATATAGTGGATAAATCCAATACCTACAACTAGAGGATGCCTGCATTCTCTATGGGATAGTTGTTGAAGCCTTGCCCCCATTTATTTTTTGAATGTAGTACTCTATCATTATATGGAGGCTTAGTTCTCTAATGTTGTTTGTTTCCTAGATATCATACTATGGTTGCTAACCAACTTCAATAACATTGCAAAAAGGAGACTTAGCTACCTATCTTTTTGTCATTGATACTTGCCTACGTTTGATTTGGCATTATTTAAACATCAAGAGATGGGAGCTAAATCTACCTTAAACCTGGCATTGGCCAATATAAGGGACCTATTAATTGTAACATCCCCTCACCAATAGGAAGGGTATATTGGTAAATTGCCATGTTTAGGAGTGTATAATTTATAGTGACATATGCATGCATTCATATATGCACATGCATAGTAAATAGTGAATTTTTTTGCACATGAAATGTTTGTA